>CM077154.1:16564115-17111975 GCA_039583875.1 Platanthera guangdongensis
CACTCTAGCATTGTGAGCTAATCCTCCGCCTGAGAGTAACGCACGATTGTCCCAGACCCAGATTTTATTTTTTCCGATTAAATTTAATTAATTATTGCGCCTAACGGCGTATATTTATCCAAAATGCTTAGGCAGATTATATTCCGCATTTTTATTCGGATTTAAAAGTTTAAGCAGCAATTTTAAATTAAATAACTGCTTGGCGCGGAATTAAGCCCGTGGAATGCCGCGGGCGAAGGCGCGCAGCGACGCATCGAGGACGTTTAATTTTTTTTTCATTTTACAAATTTTGACTTTAAAATTTAAAATTGAAAAACTGACGGGGGCGGGCCGAAGCCCGCGGCCCGCGGGCGCAGCCCTTCAGCGCGACGAGAACGTTTATTTTTTTCCGATTTAAAATTGAACCACGCTTTGGGTTTTGACGCCCGCCCCGGGCGACAGAACCCCGGGCCGTTCGCGGCGGCTAAGCCCGCGAATCCAGACAGCTGTGAGCACCTGTTCGATGTATTATATATTATATATATATATATATATATTAATATATATATATATATATATATATATTATATTATATATTAATACGAGAAACATTAATATTAATGAATTAAGTGCCAGTAACTGTTAATTAACTGCGGCTTCGTCCGCCCCTGGCGGGTTTCGCCCGCCCAAGCGACACTATTCGCCGGCCGGCTAAAAGTAACGGCGTCCGTCTAGACACCTTTCCGCCTTATTTTATGTTATTTTAACATATTTTAATTAATATTTAATAATTAACTAATTAAAATTGAATACATGAACTTTAATTAATTACATATTAAATTAACTGTGTGTTAATTATTAAAATATCAATAATTGCTTGTTAAAAAAATAAAAAAACTATTGAATAAACTTAGCAGGCTTAGCGTGAGACTAGCTACTTCGCGTGCTATGCGAGCTGCGGTGCCATAAGCCGCCGCCCATAATCACCCCGCCCGTTTCACAGTCAACCTTCCCTTAGTTTTAGAGTTATATAGGGGCAAAAATATAATTTTACATAGGTTTAGGACACCTAGTTAGTAGGTTTAGGAGAGCTACTAAAATGTTAAGAGAGGTACAATATGATTGAGCTTGATCGGACGACAGCAGAATTATCAAATCATAATTGGACGATCAATCTAATTTCGAACTCATAATTTTATTTCATTTATAGTAGTAGAGATATGATAGAATGATGTAAGGAATGATATAAATATTATAATTATGATGAAAACTGCATTTGTAAGACATTTAGTTCAGAAATAATTTCAGAATTTTCATATTTTTTTCTCACCTATAATGTAGTGCTCTGATTTTTTTTCTCCCACACTTCTCTCTTCCGTTCACAAAAAGTACGCACGTGAAATATGGCTTTGGTTCTTCAAAAAGAAGCGAGAACTATTTCCTTAACATTGTGTGGACAATCCTAGTTAAAAAATAGGTGTGTAATGCACGGTTCAATACCGTGCATTACCCAACGGGGATTCTCTTAGAAATTGCACGGTAAAGAAATGTCCCTGAATATCGGGACGGCATTCTGAGCCAAATATTATGCATCCAAAATAAAAAAAAATGCTTCTCTCGCATGCTGTTATCACATTGAATTTTTTTCCCAATAAGAAAGCTAAAATGCTGTCTAACTAGCAGCATCAGCATAACGCCAAAAGAAATTATTGTGGGGGCAGAATCTATGGTTTTCTGTAGCAAAAATACATATACAATATTACGCGAAATTTCTCGCCCAAGTTGACATGAAGTTAAAGAGAGAATGGAGATACGGACATTAGAATACTACAAAGCGGACAGCTTGGATAGGCCACGTGAGGGAAGTGGGTCGAGATTGGAATGGTACGTTTTTTGACGGAAAAGGATGGGTCAAGGGGGATGGAAGGCTTGCATTGGGATTTTTAATAGATTAAGGGGAGTCCGTGAATGGTCTTTTGTCACTTTCACGCTTTGGCTTCTTGTGTATCCGTGAACTGTTACTGTACAATTCAATTCTGGAAGTATAGAAATGTAAATGTTATTCTAATTCTCTGTTCTCCTGCCAAACAGGGTTGCTTTTCAATGTAATTTGGTTTATGTTGTTTATTAGAGATATGGATGAGATGCATGGCAAATTTAGCCGATTTTTATGGTGAGTTTGCTGGCTGCTGATGTGTTAATGTTTTAGTGTTCATATAATCCCACTTGTTGGGCATGGAAACTAAATCAAAGCCATAGATTTCCTTATGGTCTATGCTTATCATGAATTTGTTCTAAATGGGTTTGTACAAGTCAAAGAAAATAACAAACATTTTCCAATTGCCCCAACTTGATTTGAATCCATTCACCGCATGTAAATCTTGGTTGAGCAAATCCAACTGGAGATTTCCAAAGAGTCCATCTTAATAGTACATAGTACCAGCCCCATTTTTAATTGTCATCATATTAAAGTACAAGACGAAAGCGCTCCAGAACATTTAGGTTCAGTTTGGCACACCTGCGGGATTGGAGTAGTGGTAAAAAAGTGGTGAAATAATCCGTTATTTTGCAGATTGATGACAGAATTTGTGAAATTATTTGTAAGAACTGCGTTTGCAATGCTGTTTAAAACGAAACAGCTTAAACTATTTGTCAAAACAACTGCGCGGGGGTGCAGTCCATATTTTTTAAAATTTTAAGACAAAAGGGCAATACAAAATAAAAGTTAACTTAATTTGTTTTTTGAAGGACCATACCCACTAACTTCGAGGGAAGATTGGGAGAGAGGGGTTGACCCAAAAAGTCCACTCACTAACTCCATGTCCGCAACCACTCATCTAAGCCACTGCCTGGTCTGCCCCTTGGCCGCCACCCAACGTTCGGCATCCGTTCTCTAATACTTTGATCGGGCAACTTCCACGCCATCCCTAATGTGCCCCATCATCCACAAAACCGCCATCATGCTGTGTACATATAACCAAATTCATTAATAGGAGTGTGAATAGCCAAAAATATATGATGACTAGTGTGAATATAATAGTTATTCTCAGAACGAGTGGGCGCATAGTTATATGTGGTTACGGTGTGCGTATAACAAATACCTCATCATGGGTGTGCACATATCGATGTAACACATCATGTGTATGTGTATAGCGATAAAACAACTCATAATGGATGCACGCATAACAAATTATATGGTTACGGGTGTGTAGATAGCCGAACTCCCTGGCCACTTAATTATGAACATATCATCTTCAAAATCAATAAATGGGCCCCAAGGCCCTCATTTGAGCTGACATTATCTCCTAAGTCCAAGAGAGCTTTAGAAGATTCCCTTGAAGATCTCTCAGCATGCTTGAAGATCTAAATCAACTTCAAAGATTCCTTCAAGATTCCCTTTCGAGACTCGAAGATCCCTGTCGGTCCCGACGCTCACTTCTAGGAGCCAAAAGTCCCCTCCGGATCCCGACGCTTGCTTCCGGGAAATAGAGATCCCCTTGAGCTCAAAATACTTGCTTACGTGAACCAGAGATCCCCTCCAGCTCCCAATGCTCTCTTCCGGAAACAGAGATTCCCTTGATCTCCAATCACTTGCTTCTGTAAACCAGAGATCCCCTCCAGTGCCCGCCTCGCTTTCGGTAACCAGAGATTCCCTCGAGCTTCTGACGCTTGCTTTCGTGAACTAGAGATCACCTCTAGCTCCCGATGCTCGCTTTTAGGAACCAAAGATCGCCTCTAGCTCACGATGCTTGCTTCCTAGAAAATAAGATCCCTCCAGCTCCAAAAGCTAGCATTTGTGAACCAATGATCCACTATTGATCCTGACACTCAATTCCGGAACCAAAGATCCCCTCCAACTCCCGATGCTGGCCTCCGAGAACTAGATATCCCCTCTAGCTCCCGACTATAGCTTCCGGGAACCAGAGATCACCTATTTATGGCAACTTCAACAGCCGGAAGAACAATTGTAACGAGTGGTGACCTGTCACCCCAGAAAAAATCTTTTGTAAATCTAAAAGATAGTGAAATTTTGCTGGCATAGAACCTACCTCGTGGTTTTTCCCCCTTTCCGGGATTTTTCCGCATATATACTCCCTTGCCAGCTATCAGTACTTCTCTATGATTGTTGAAGCGTCGACTGAGTCATGATCTAGGATGATTTGTTTAGACTGGTTTACGAGCACCTCGGAGACCCACAACAATTCTAATTTCCAATCCCCTATGAATCAGGGTTACTTTCCAATGTGATGGGTCCATTACTCACAATGTCACAGATTTGTAGAAGTCAAACAAGTCAATGACATACAAATAGTTATATTTGATGTATGTTCAAGTCATGCATGCAGGTTGGTATTTGTCAAAAAGATTGGACAGGTATTACAAGTGATTGTTACAAGTGAACACAAAGAAGCTGCCTAGAAAGGCAGGAATTTTCCTAAGTCCACAGGAGTTGGGTGAAGCAACCTCACTCAACGCCATGTGTCGATATTTGACGAAGTCCACATGCGTTAAATGAAGCAAGCTCACTCAATTCCAGTTGTCAAGGATGAATGCCGACAAAGATAGAAAATTGGCTAAGTCCACAGACATTGAGTGAAGCTAGTTCACTCAACGCTAGACATCAAAAGTGCTGAGTAAAGACAGGACAGTCAAAGCCCAGCAGGTTGCAGAAAGCAATTCTGCGGCTAAGTCCATAGGCGTTGATTGAAGGCAGTTCACTCAATGCCATATAACAAGAGGCGTCGAGTACAACACAGTTTGTCAATGCTTCAGCTATGGCAAGTAGAAAATCGACTAAGTCCAGAAGCGTCGAGTGAATATAGCTCACTCTGCGCCAGAGAAGAAAGCGTCGAGTGAATATAGCTCACTCTGCGCCAGAGAAGAAAGCGTCGTGTGATGTTAAAGCTCAAGAAGAGAGACAGAAAAATCTGTCTATGTCCAGGGGGGTTGAATAAGGACAGCTCACTCAATGCTCTCAACGCTTCAGCAAGCTGGCAGATTCTAGAGAAGCGGCTAAGGACAAAAGCGTTGAGTGATGAAGGCTCACTCAATGCTCTCAACGCCTAGCAGATAAAAAAGGTTACAGCTAAGTCTAGGGGTGTTGAGTGATGAAGATTCACTCAACGCACTCAACGCCTAGTAGTGCAGAAGAGATTGGTCAAGTCCAGAGACGTTGAGTGATGCCAGTTCACTTAACGCACTCAATGCCTATGCAAGGCTGAAAATTGGCTAAGTCCAGAGGCATTGAGTGAAGGCAGTTCACTCAACGCACTCAACGCCTGATGGTGCAGAGAATTTGACTAAGTCCAGATTTGTTGAGTGAAGGTCGTTCACTCAACGCACTCAACACATGGAGTTGAATCTTAGAATTTGGCTAAGTCCACAAATGCTGACATCAACCAAAGTCAGCAAAGTCAATAGAGTTCAAATTATTTGCGGGAAAGCTACAAAACATGACAAATAGTGCTGAAGGTCAACTGTACGCCTTCTTCTGTTAAAGCAAGGTGTATCTATCAACCACAGGTGGTCCCTACTACTTCATGGAGCTGTTAATCGGCGGAAGATAAAAAGGAACAAGATATGTTGGATCGTGAGGAGCCCTTAGGGGGGGGGGGTAGTGAATAAGGTCAAACAATAATTTTTAATCTAAACAAATTTACTTGGTGAAATAGTTAATGCAATCAAAACAATTTTTTCATAAATAAAACTAAACACTTAGAAACTTATGTAACTGGAAGTGATAGTAATTTATTTCAAAAGTGATAAATCTGAATACAACGTATCTCTATAGAGCTAGAGATTAAGGCTTATGAAAAATAACAAATTTTTGATTTCGTCGGTCCTTCTACAAGAACCGGCGGGCTAAAGTGAATCTCTTTCTAGAGCTTGCTACTAGCCTCTCCCTAGATCTAACCCGATCTAGATGCTGCACACAAGACAGCGATTTCTCCCTAAGTCGCACAAGGACTTGGACGTCACTCACAAGGCGGCAATTCTCTCCTAAGCCACGCAAGTACTTAGACGCCACTCACAAGGTGGTGATTTTCTCTCTCAATTACAATGGAAATAAAGAACAAGACAAATGTAAACTTCAGAATTAAAAACTCCCTCTAAACGAAGCGTTGAAGATGCTGACGATTCCTTGCCAAGGTTGCTTCGAATGTCGTGTACGAGCCATCGATCTTTCGCGCTTGAACCTTCTTGGGAGAATAGAGTAATTCTGAATGCTGGAGCTCTCTCAGATCAGTTCTGCAGGAAGGAATACTCCCGATAATTGAATTCATGATCTCCACAAAAAATGAGCCATTTTTATATTCTGAGGATATCGCTTGGCGACATTGCCTGTCGCCGATCGACGACATCTTATCTGCTATAACGTCTCCCACGTATTTGCCATTTTCACATCCCAGATTGATCATGTAAAATCGTGCACTTTCGCCAGGTAATATCGATGTCGCTGGGCGACAAAGACAGTAACTACATATAAGTGTTGAGTGCGTTGAGTTCACTCAATGCCACACTGTTGGTAGGCACTGAGTGCAGTGAGTTCACTCAACGCTTTCACTGTTTGATCCTCTGTCATCGGTTGACGATACTGGATGTCGCCAACCGACAAAACCTTAGCTGAACGTAGGCGTTGAGTGCATTGATTTCACTCAACGCCACACTATTTGGTCCACTGTCATTAGGTGGCGATACTAGATGTTGTCGGGTGACAAGACCTTAGCTCCTCTGTTCTAACCCGAATCAAAACCCAAATGGTATTTTTGTTAGACCTATGATTTGTGCACATCATAAATAGCCTATGATCAAATACAATCGAGATTATTATTAGCAAACCAAGAAGCGTGGAACGCATGTTCCAACAATCTCCCCCTTTTGATAATATCAAATCCACTTAGAAAGAAATCATGAATGATCGATAAAGTGTTATGAAATATGATAAGCAAGACAAAACATTTATATGTGCACAAAACTCCTTTTGGATGTTACACTCCCCCTACTTGTGTACTCCCCTTACATGTGTTGTAACACCCCCTATCCGTCGCATAACATATAGCAGTAGGTCCGGCCGGGGCCCGACGTCATATACCACAGACAGACCGGGGGTTACTCAATGGAAACTATCCAACCAATCCAACGTCCTACACAGAGTCATTCTAATGGAAGCAATTTTATTAGTTGCAATAACAAGAAACCAGCACTAGCATGAATTTCCACTAAACAGAACCAAAAGGAATGAAGTACAAATACACAAGTACTGCCCTTTTGGCCTTACAAAATGGTTTACTCAAATTACATGTTTTCCAAACCTCGGCACGTAGGCCGGTCATACATGAATAAAACAGGTAAACACACCAATTAGCCCTTCGAGGGCCGGCTCAACAATTTGGGCTTCAGCCCGCTATTGACCGCTCGGTCCTGCAGCTCCTGCAAGAAACAATCCACCGCGACGGTGGCAAACAAAGGCAATGGTCAGCTATGCTGACCAAATTATAACAATCCCGCCCCCAAACTCGGGGTGACGATGCTCCTTCCCTGCACTTTATTAGCATAATCAAGCAGTAGAGTAATAATACTACATCACAGGCATATGCACGCATGGCCACAAGCCTTGTGCTCTTAGGGAACCTTCTCGGTGATCACGGTCAAAGTGCGCTGACTCACCACCGCCCCTTGGACGATAATATCTCGTGAGCATTTGGTCTTTCTGGCCACTGCCTAAGACACTCTATCTATGCCAACGGTAAGTGCCAAGTAACTTTAGGTCTCTTTAACCTAACGACATAGAGCGGGTACGGTTCCGCCTGACCCGTTGCTCACACTGCAACGTTAATTTAAAATATATGTGCGGGTCAAACTTTCCAGAGTCCCAAATCGTTTACATACATCCCATAACCCAGTTATGTTCAAGTTGGCTCCTAGGCCCACAAGATGGCAGAACCACGCATCTGCCCTGTTTTCCGGGTGCACCTTGGAGTTAATCCCCAAGGCCCCCTGTTGCAATCTACCCCGTAGAAAACTCGAAAAATAAACATTCGCACTGAGTTTTCTCCGGCCTTTCATGCAACGCAACTTCACCGATCCAGACCAACTTGTTCGGGTAGGCTTCACACATCATGCCTATATCTGTTCTCGATTACGGACTCTACATGTACACAATGGGGACTATTCATGTATACCCGAAGGAACACCTCAAACTCACCGCAAACTCGCGAGAGCGGGCTTCCCTATGCAAAAAGAGTATAGCTTCATATGCTCAAGTAGAGAATCGTTACCCTAGCATTCTTCCTTGGCACCATGGAAATGTATGCAGATGGAAAGCACCACAATCTCCTTGCCTTTGTAGATCCGAAGTCAGCTTGCGATTTGGAGCTACGAAACTCCGCCGGCAACCGGATTTACCTTCCTTTCTTCTTCCTTGCTCTCCCCTCTCTCTAGACTTTAGAAAGAGACTTAAGTGAAAGAAGTGAGGGATTTGAAAGCCCATTCCCGAGTATATCCCAGTAGGAACAACTCCCAGCCGTCGGATCCCAAAATAAGAAAAAAAACGGCCACGATCCGTAGCTGAAATCTAAAACCTGGGTCGAACACGGCCTGCGACACGCCCGTATCCAGGGTCGTGTCCCCAATTCACCGTCGAAATCGACCCGTCTCAAAAAACACACGGGCACCCGACACCCCCATGTTCGACTTGACACACCCCGTGTCAGCCAGTACACGCCCGTATTCTCGGGCGTGTTCCACCATCAACACAAGACCAAAATCAACCCGAGACTCACACGGGTCTTTGACACGCCCGTGTCCTATTGACACGCCCGTGTCCTATTTGACACGCCCGTGTCCTATGACGCCCGTGTCATACCCGAACACGCCTGGACTCCAGGCCATGTTCACTGTCTCGACACTTCATCGAGCACAATTCGTCGACCAACCGACACGGCCTTGGACACGCCTGTGTCTTAGGCTGTGTTCCCTGTCTCGACACATCGTCGAGCGAAAATATCGACTTCCGGGGCAGATCGTCGACACGAGCTCGACACGCCCATGTATCAAGCCTTGTTCGCTGCTCGACGATCGTCGACTCCAGAATTCGTCGACCTCTCGGCCAAATCGTCGACCCAAACATAACACTCCCTGGGACACGCCCGTATCCCAGGCCGTGTACCCCCTGCCAATTTCCAAATTTGGCCCAAAACACCTCCGTCGCTCTTTTGACTTTCGGGGCGTTACAACTCTCTCCCTCTTAAAAGAATTTCGTCCTCGAAATTACATAAAGGAAAGAAACATAAACTTAAATGGTACCTGAGTGAAATAACTCCGGGTGCTCCTCAAGTATGGTATGCTCTCCCAAGAGAGCTCTTCCCGACCGCAATTATCCCAACGAACCTTGACCATCCTGATCTCTTTGTTGCATAGTCGCTTGACTTCCGAGTCCTCAATACGAACGGACTTGACCTTCGTCGTCAACCCATTCTCAACGGCACTTGATCCACCGCGATCACATGCGAAGGCTCTTGCACCGCCTTCTGTAGTACCGATATATGGAGTACATTATATAGACTACTAAGCTCCACTGATAGCTTCAAACGATAAGCTGCTTCACCAATCCGCTCCAGAACCTCAAACGGTCCAAGGTACCTCGGGCTTAGCTTCTTTAAGTGCCGCACCCGCGAGACACCCTTGAACGGCTTGATCTTCAAGTAAACTCAGTCTCCAACAGCGAAATCCATGTTCCGGTGCTTGGCATTATAGTACTTAGCCTGGCGGTCTTGAGCGATTAACAACTTTTCCCGAATCGTTTGAACCAATGACGTAGCATCTTCCACCTCTTGGCGTTTGTACAACTTTGACTCACCCGTTTCTAACCAAGACAACGACGTGCGACATCTCCTACCATAAAGGGCCTCAAAGGGCGCCATTTGTACACTCGCCTGGTGGCTATTGTTGTAAGCGAATGATTGATATTTTCGCATCGGCTCCGAAAACTTGATGCGGTTAAAACTCCAAAAGTTATTACGAGCACGCGGCGCCCCGGGCAGTTTTTTAAGGAAAAAGGCGGATGTGGTTTTTATTTAGAAAACGGGGCGCGCGGATTTATTTATTTGGATATAAAACGGTTTAGATCGAGTTTTAACGAAAGGAGGCAAGTGCACCTATCGCGTGTAGTATAGGATATTCCGTGTGGAATATCGAGGTCGTATTGTTCTCGGGGTCGGTTTGATTATTTATACTCTTCTCTGGATGGGACTATTATTTTACCGATAATTACTTGTCGGGTATTTTATATATAGTAAAAATGACAGAAAAATGAATGCAGAAAAAAGTTGGAGCCGATGACGAGCTTAGCGCGACGACATTGAATAGAATTTGAACTAAAATAAACGTTGAATAAACAGAGATCCTAATTTTCAAATCAATTAAGGCGGAGACTTGGCCCTAGAGGTTCCACTAGAATGAGCTCACTTATCTCTAGAACTATCGCTCACCTGAACGCTAAGACTATTCGACCGAACGTTAGTCCGGCGAAGGATTCCTCTTAACGCTCGCATTACGCTAAGAACCCCGCTATTGGGTGTGGAACCCATTCCGATAGAGTTTGCTGGCCTCCTCTCTCGAGTGTTAGTGCGGAACTCACTTTACTAAGGGGTGATCGGTCCATACGCACGGCCTCTTGGCTAGCTAGCGTATGGACTACGAAAATAGCGACCACACATCGATATGTGGTCCTACGCGTCATAAACCTAGTCAAACCTTAAGTACTTTAATTCATTAGAAAAATGAGACATTTTATTATTTAAAGCTATTTTATTTGTGTCAATGCTCTTCGATACCGAGGGCTAAGAACGGTTAGCCACTCATCGGAATGGGGACGGTAGGCGGTGAAAGAAATAAAGAAAGCAGTAAATGAAAGCAGAAAAAGAAAGGAAGTCCTACTCAAACGAGTATGACTGAAATGAAAGCAGTAAAGTGCGAGTCCCGGTGCAAATGCGAGGGTGGGAGAAATGAAAGGAAGTCCTACTCAAACGAGTAGGAGAAAATAAATGCAACGCACGCACACATTCTACATAAAGTAAAACTCACGCACACACTCGACATAATTGAAACACACGCACACAACATAAATGAAAACGCACACACACTGTAGAAAGTAAAACACACTCACTCACTCTACTTGAAGGGAAAAAGAAAAACTGCGCCATTTAACTCTTAACGAGTAGGCGGAAATAAATGCGCACAAATAAAAATTGCAAAAACCTAAGTTACCGAAAAATTAAAATAACTACATTTCTAACGCTAGAATGCGGTAGAAATCCATAAAAAGCTAAAATAAAAATTAAACGAGCAAAAATTTTGCAAATAAACACAAAAATGGAAATGCTCGGAAAATTAAAACAATTACATTTCTACCGCTAGAATGCGGTAGAAATGAATAAAAAGAGGACAAAAAAATTAAACGGACAAAAGTTTAAAACAAAATGAAAGTGCACGAAAAATTAAAACGACTATATTTTCATTCATATAACTTGATAAAAACGCTAAAAAGTGTAAATAAAGTAAAAAGAACGAAAAAGTTAAACAATCAAAACAAGAAAATCTAAGTTAAAGAAAATTAAAAACCACTTGTGAAAATATTTTTACGCATTTATAGGAATGAAATATAAGCTATAAAATTCTAAATCTAACCAAATCTAAGTAAACATTAGCAAACATAAAGATAAAAGCTATACTCATACACGCACACACACATAGTAAAGAACGAAAACAAAGGTTAAAACAAAGTAAAAATAAGATTGCATAAGAGTGCCCACATAGATGAAATCCAAACCTATAGAAAGAGAGAAAATCTACAAATTTTATTAATCAAAGTAGGAGATTACAAAGCTAAGAAAATAAAGGAGAGGGGGAGAAAGTCCCTTACATAACATTTGGAATTCATCTAGGCAGCATTTCCCCTATACAAAATGGATCCAAAATGTGGAACATGAGCTCTTACAAAACATAAGTATTTATAGGCAAAAAAAAGTTGAAGAACACGCCCTCTGACACGGGCGTGCTAGGGGGCGTGTCACTACTATTGAAGATTCGATCCGGCGAGGTGGTGGCTTGGTTGACTTCGGGCAGGCCACGTGTCGGTATCGCGGAGGTCACGCCCCAGGTCATGGGTGTGACTCTGGGCGTGTCAGGGAGGTTGATCTGGGCGCGGGCCGCGTCGAAAGTCGCGGGTGCAGTCTTGTCGGCCAGTTGGAGGAGTACACGCCCGTGTCGCATCTTGACACGGGCGTGTCAGGGAGGTGTCGACGAATGTCGAGCGGAAAATGTCGAGCGGAAATTGTCGAGCGGAAAATGTCGAGCGGAAAATGTCGAGCGGGAGTGACACAGGCTTGGTCACAGCCATGTCGGATTGACACGGGCGTGTGGCTAGGCGTGTCAAGCTTTTGTTTCATTAAAAATTGCTGATTCACTGGAAGTTGACGTGTCACGCCCTGGTCACGGGCGTGACACAAAGAACACGGGCGTGACCCATGCAAAATTTGACAATTTCCTGAAATTTTCAGCAAACAAAATAAAGCTAAGTTAGAATAAATTTTACGAAAAAGAAACAATTTATTAAAGAAAATTAAACAAAAATAACAAAAAGAAATGAAAATGACTTAATTAATGTACATAAAAATAGGTATATTTACAACTCATCAAATACCCTCATACTTAAGCTTTTGCTATTCCAGAGCAAAAGTTGGAGATGAACTTATAGGAATTAAAAAATCCTAAGTTTAGCTACCGCTTGAATTAATTAAAGAAAGATTAAAATAAACATCCGGGGTACTAGAGTTAAATCATAAATTATGAAAAATATTATAAATAGAGGAAGAGTTTCAAAAATATTTCTAGATAAAATAAAATAGAAAGAAAAAATTTATTTTTTGTTAGTTTAACAAAGATGAATTGAAATTATATAAAAAACTTAAGCTTAAAAGAAGTTAAAGGAAATAATACAATTTAAAAATTATGCTCTCAAAAAAATTTAAATTAATTCTAGAATCATTGAAATATGATAAGTGGTTTGGTGGTTTATGAAGAGAGCTTGGATTTAGAGGCGAGGTAATTTTTTCTCGAATCTCTATATTTTTTTTTCTTTTGAATAAGTAGAAAATGAAATCTTATTTTCCTAACATAATTTTTTTTTCTTCATAAATAATACATAACCCAATGTATATATATAGGAGTAATGAATTTTATCCTCTTACTGTGTAACAGATAATCTTTTTAAAATTGGGTGTGTATGTTTACGGAACGAAATCTTATTCTCATTGACATATGATCTTTTTAAGGGATAAAATATGGGTAAGTATGTCAAGTGAGACATGAAAAAAAGGAGGTGGGTTTATTTTTTTCAAAAAAAAACTAGATTTAATAAAAAAAGTTTTGAGAGCAATCTTTTAAAAATGAACGTTCCTATGTTTCTAAAAGCATGAAGTAAAAATAATAAAAATCCATGGTTATTATTTTCTAACATAAAAGACGAGCTTCTATTATAAAAATTAGAAGTGGTGGTGAAAAATAAGTTCCCTATTATAAGGAAAAGACATACAAAATTCTTTAAATCTTAACACCGAGCACTTAAATCTATCGAACTTTAATTAATAAACGAATAGTAAGCAAAGGATAAGTAAAATTCGCATATAAATTAACTTGAAACTAGATTTTTGGAAAACAAAAAAGGTTAATATGTAATATATTCGATTTATTTTGTTGCAAAATTTAACAAAATATTTTTTGGAATTTTCAGTGCTTTTATCATTTTTTTGGAATCTTGATTATCGTCTTTTTTTTGAATTTTTGTTTATCAACTTTTTAGGATTTTTGATTTTTATCTTTTTAGGGTTTTTTGGGTTTTCAAATTTTTTAATTTTTTAGTTTTTTATCAAATTATTTACAAGAAAGCGGAGAGAAAGAAGTGTTATTTATAAAGAAGAGAGGGGGAAAGAGAAATTTTTTTACAAAAATGAGTACAAAGTAAAAACTCGGTTGCCCGCGAACAGACTCTTATTTCAGTGGTTGGTTCGATGAGTCGAACGACGCGGGCATGCTAAAAAGCGAGTTTTTACAAATAAGAAGATGGGGGGGGAGAGAAAGATTATTTTTTACAAAAAATATTTACAAAGTAAAAGAAATTTTTTTTGAATTTTTATTTTATGAAATTTTTTATTTTTTGATATATATTTTTTTGAATTTTGTGGTTTTATAAATTTTTTAAAGCTTTTTTTTATTATTATTATTTTGATTATTATAAAAAACAATGAAATGTTTTTTTTGAGATTTTAATGTTTTGCATTTTTTTGTATTTTTTTCTAAGTACAAAAATATAAAAATGCAAAATAGAAAAAGGCCCTCATACTTAAACCCAACATTGTCCCCAATGTTGCAATCTAAGTATGCGGAACGAATAATTTACAAAATAAAATATACACAAAAATTAAAAGAGAGGGTAGAAGCTTCCCTTAGATAAGTTCGGGGAGGCGCGGGTTGAAACCCAGCATTATTTTAGAAGAAGTAGCAAAAATATAACAGAAAAAATAAAACGAAAATATAAACTCGGCCTAAAGATTGGGGCCGTAGGGAGTGACAAGTGTGTGTGTGTGTGACTCGATTAGTTAACGTCTTAGCATATGAGCACTACAAATATGCGTTCTCCTAGCACGCACAAGAGTGTGACGTACGACGAAATAACAAAATAAATTTATAATGTTGAATAATAATAAAAAAATAGGCGAATTTTTTTATTTGGTTTTTTAGGAGGTTTTTTAGTTTTTAGTTTTGGTTTTTTAGGTTTTTGTTAAATTTTTTTGTGGTTTTTGGGTTTTTAGATTTTTTATGGGCTTTTTTGTAGTTTTTTTCATAAACATAATGAATATTTTTAAAGTTTTTTCATTTTCATGATTTTTGTTGGTTTTTGATTTTTTAGTTTTTTTTTCATGTTTTTAGTTTTATAGGGTTTTTTAAATTTTTTGGAAAACAGCTCTATTTCATTTTTTGTTGTTTTTAAAGATAAATATATATTAAGTTATAAGTATATATATAGACTCTTTTTTTCGTAAGTTTTTTAAGTTTTTGTTTTTTTAAGAAAGTTGGAGCCGATGACGAGCATAGCGCGACAGCATTGAATAGAATTTGAACTAAAATAAACTTTGAATAAACAGAGATCCTAATTTTCAAATCAATTAAGGCGAGACTTGACTTGACGTGGAGGTTCCACTAGAATGAGCTCACTTATCTTTAGGACTATCGCACACCTGAACGCTAAGACTATTCGACCGAACGTTAGACCGACAAAGGATTCCTCTTAAAGCTCGCATTACGCTAAGAACCCCGCTATGGGGTGGGGAACCCAATCCGGTAGAGTTTGCGCACCTCCTCTCTCAAGGGTTAGTGTGAAACTCTCTTTACCAAGGGGTGATCGGTCCATACGCACGACCTCTCGGCTAGCTAGCGTATAGACTATGGAAATAGGGTCCACACATCGATATCTGGTCCTACGCGTCGTAAACCTTAGGCAAAGCTTAAGTACTTTAATTAATTAGAAAAATGAGACCTTTTATTATTTAAAGCTGTTTTATTTGTCTCAGTGTTCTTCGATACCGAGGGCTAAGAACGGTTAGCCACTCATCGGAATAGAGATGGCAGGCGGTGAAAGCAATAAAGAAAGCAGTAAATGAAAGCAGAAAAGAAAATAGTAAAAGAAAGCAGGAAAAAACAGTAAATTGCAAGTCCTACTCAAACGAGTAGGACTGAAATGAAAGCAGTAAAGTGCAAGTCCCAGCGCAAATGCGTGGGCGGGAGAAATGAAAGCGAGTCCTACTCAAACGAGTAGAAGAAAATAAATGCAACGTACGCACACACTCAACATAAAGTAAAACTCACGCACACACTCGACATAATTGAAACAAACACACACGACATAAATAAAAGCGCACACACACTATAGAAAGTAAAACACACTCACTCACTCTACTTGAAGGGAAAAGGAAAAACTGCGTCATTTAACTCTTAATGAGTAGGCGGAAATAAATGCGCACACATAAAAATTACAAAAATCCAAGTTACCGAAAAATTAAAATAACTGCATTTCTACCGCTAGAATGCGGTAAAAATGCATAAAAAGCTAAAATAAAAATTAAACGAGCAAAAAGTTTTGCAAATAAATGCAAAAATGGAAGTGCTCGAAAAATTAAAACAATTACATTTCTACCGCTAGAATGCGGTAGAAATGAATAAAAAAAGGACAGAAAAATAAAACGGGCAAAAGTTTAAAACAAAATGAAACTGCACGAAAAATTAAAACGACTATATTTTAATTCCTATAACTTGATAAAAACGCTAAAAAAGTGTAAATAAAGTAAAAAGAACGAAAAAGTTAAACAACCTAAATAAGAAAATCTAAGTTAAAAAAAATTAAAAACCACTTTGAAAACATTTTTACGCATTTATAGGAATGAAATATAAGCTATAAAATTCTAAATCTAACCAAATCTAAGTAAACATTACCAAACATAAAGATAAAAGCTATACTTATACACGCACACACGCATAGTAAAGAACGAAAATAAAGGTTAAAACAAAGTAAAAAATAAGATTGCATAAGAGTGCCCACATAGATGAAATCCAAACCTATAGAAAGAGAGAAAATCTACAAATTTTATTAATCAAAGTAGGAGATTACAAAGCTAAGAAAATAAAGGAGAGGGGGAGAAATTCCCTTACATAACATTTGGAATTCATCTAGGCAGCATTTTCCATATATAAAATGGATCCAAAAAGTGGAACATGAGCTCTTACAGGACACAAGTATTTATAGTGAAAAAATTTGCAGAACACGCCCTCTGACACGGGCGTGTCAGGGGGCGTGTCACTACTATTGAAGATTCGATCCGACGAGGTAACGGCTTGGTTGACTTCGGCCAGGCCACGTGTCGGTATCGTGGTGGTCACGCCCCAGGTCACGGGCATGACTCTGGGCGTGTCGGGGAGGTTGATCTGGGCGCAGGCCGCGTCGAAAGTCGCGGGTGCAGTCTTGTCGGCCAGTTGGAGGAGTACACGCCCGTGTCGCATCTTGACACGGGCGTGTCAGGGAGGTGTCGACGAATGTCAAGCAAAAAATGTCGAGCGGAAATTGTCGAGAGTGATTACACGGGCGTCTCAGGTTGGCTGACACGGGCGTGTCAGGCTGGTCGACGAACGTCAAGTACATTTTCGTCGAGCGGGAGTGACACGGGCTTGGTCACGGCCGTGTCGGATTGACACGGGCGTGTGGCCGGGCGTGTCAAACTTTTTTCATCAAAAATTGCTGATTCAATGGAAGTTGACGTGTCACGCCCTGGTCAGGGGCGTGACCCAAAGAACACGGGCGTGACCCATGCAAAATTTGACAATTTCCTGAAATTTTCAGGAAATAAAATAAAGCTAAGTTAGAATAAATTTTACAAAAAGAAACAATTTATTAAAGAAAATTAAACAAAAATAACAAAAAGAAATGAAAATGACTTAATTAATGTACATAAAAATTGGTATATTTACAACTCATCAGCGAACTCCACCAAGTATAGATGTTCTTCCCATTGCTTTCAAAGTCTAGGACACACATGCCAAGCATGTCTTCCATTGTCCTATTGACCCTCTCGGTCTGCCCATCTGTCTGCGGATGAAAGGTTGTGCTAAAACTCAGCTTTGTTCCCAACATTTGTTGCACCAGCCTCCAATAATTGGACTGTTGAATTCTGTGAAGTGAAAGTGGGTGAATGGAAGGCTTGGGAAACCTATCCGCGCGGACTGGGTTGGCAGACTGCTAGGTCGGCAGGGATGTTGCAGGCGGTTTGCTCTGTGGCGGCCTGGGCGGTCTGTTCGCGCGGACTACGCGGACAGCAGCGGCGGTCTGACAGGCCAGTGTATGCTCAGCAGGCGGTTTACTCCCAGGATGTAACCGGGCGGATAGGAATGTTATCCGCGGAGTCCGGCATGAAGCGGACTGAAGAACTGGAGCTCGGCAGACCGGTTTGGCAGTTGCCTTGGTCTTGATCTGGTGCAGCGGGAAGCCGCGGAGACCGCCGGTCAGCGCGGACAGAAACTGGAGGTCGCCCGGTATGGCGGGCTAGATCCAGTGTCCGCTTGTAAGTGCGGACTGGCCCTTGTGGCCAGCGGACTGGACTTGGTGGGAATTGAACCAAGTCCAGGATGGCTCAGTCCGGGGAGATCACGCAGTGGAGCGCGGGCTGGTTTCTCAGTCCGCCAAGCGTAGTAGAAGTGCAGTTGCCTTGTTTGCTAGCTTGGGGAAATGTGGACTGGAGAATTGCTTGTGCAGGAGCGTGCGGACTGGAGCCGGAGTCCGCTGAGTCCGGTTTAGCCTTGTGATGAGGTTGTGGACTTAGGAGTTGCGGACTGGAGTCTGCTGTTAGCGGACTGGATTGGCGTGTCCGCTAAGTCCGGAGGTGCCTTGGCAATGAGGCAATGGACTTGGGATATGCGGACGGAAGCCGGGTGTCCGCTGAGTCCGGCAGGTGCCTTGATGGCGAGGCTGCGGGCTCGGGTTTTGCGGGCTGATGCCTTGTCCGCAGAATGGCGGACACGGCTGTTGTGGAGTCCGGCTGTGGTGGTCCTGGCTTGGCCTCTGGCGGCAAGGCGGGCTGGATATTGGAGTCCGGCCTTGGAGAAGCTGGGGCGGACTGGCTATCTGCACAGGAGCGGCGAACTGGAATGTGTGTCCGCGGGCTGGCGGACACACTTGTTCTAGCTGCAGGTTGTGGCGGTGATCCTATCGGCTAGGGTGGTGACCATACTCATCGTCGTGCCTATAAATAGGACCCATGTCACATCAGGAACAAGGAACCTAGACCGAAGTAAGTGAACAGTATTTGAGCTCGCGTAAGTTGCTGCGGTCTGGACTTAGTGTCCGCGCGGATTGAGAGTTGACCCGGTTGTGCTGTGCAGGTTGTGCGGATAGCGCTGGAAAGCCAGGACTTGGCTCTGATTGCGGTCAGGGACAGTGCGGACTCTGCGGTTAAGCAACAGGCGGTAAACAGCAGGTCGCGGATAGCGACCAGGCGGTCTTCTCTTTGGCGACTTGGTTCGGGGTTCAGGAAGTCGCCTGTCTCAGGCGGACTGTTCCATTCGGTGACGCATCTTGTGCGGTCTGGCGGCGTGCAGACCGGCGGTGAAGCGCTAAGCATTGGAATAAGGGGTGAGTCCGCGCGGCTTGGGTTGCGGTCTGGCGACCTGGCGGACTGAGCGGACTCCACAGCAGTAGGTCGGCGGCTTGTTGATTGAGTCCGCGCGGCTTGTTTTTTGTTCTTGCCTTTGTAACTATTTCTGCTCTCCCGGTGTTGGGTTTTGGTGAAGCATGTCTCGCCATGTATGTCTCGCCTTGTAAAGAAGTTTGCTCTTGATCAATAAAGAAGCTTGTGCTGCATGTGTTGCTGGTTGTTACTGCTTTGTTGAGATAACCCCTGCTAACTCCACGATCCGGGAAAACTTTCAACATTATAAGTGGGCGTATTCTCCTTCGGTTTGTTGAGTTTTCAACAGGGTATCCAAGGGGGCATCTGCGGTTTGTTGAATTTTAACATGGTATCAGAGCGAGGTTGTTGGAGTGGTCAAGCAGTGCTCAATGGAAGTAGTTGCTCGTATGTAGAGGAAACCAGTGGTAGAACCATGGCAGTGGAGGATGCAAGTTGTCTTGGTATTGATCTTCTTACAGAGGCGAACTGTGAACGGTGGAAGTCCTGTATGAAGAGCTTTCTTCTTGGCGAGGACCTTTGGGAGGTTGTATGCGGAGCAGGAAGACAAGAGGATACTGCTGGCAATGCTGAGGCGATGAGAGCTTGGAAGGAGGCAAATACGAAAGCGGAGTCTATTCTCAAGCAGGTGATCTCATCGGAGCTCTTGGACCACATCAGTGGATGTCGGTCAGCTGCGGAGGTCTGGACTTCCCTTGATGGGTTGTTCAGGAAGGAGGTGAAGGTTGCTGCGGAAGATGGTCCCTCTACTTCATATCAGGAAGAAAGGAGTGTTTCTCCTAGGCGTGATAGGAAGAGGAAGGAAGGACCAAGATGCTATAAATGCAAGCAGCAAGGTCATCTTTGGAAGGAGTGCAAGGTTGTCTTGCTCTCGGCGAACGTTGCTCAGGTAGGGAGGAAGGAGAAGAACGTAGTTGGGATATCAACTAGTTCTGGAGTTGATCGGAGGAATGCCAGTGATAGTGCAGCTATCTGGCATGAAAGACTGGGGCATGTAGGGATGGACAAGCTGAAAGCAATGGCGGAAAGAAGACTCGTAAGAGGCTTGCCTAGATTGTCATCCTATGGCGATGGTCGGGGGTGTGCGAGATGTCAGGAAAGTGGAGCCTATCGCTTCATGGTCGACAAAGCACAATCCAGATGTAATGCACCATTGGCGGTTGTCCATTGTGCTCTGGTGGGACCGACCGTCACGGCCAGTCTTGGAGGCAGCAGGTTCATGCTAATATTGGTTGATGACTATTCTGGGTATACTTGGGTATACTTTATGAAGAAGAAGTCCAACATGGTACGCTTGTTTGTGGAGTTCAAGAAGCTTGTGGAAGGCCAGCTTGGCCGGAGGATCAAGGTGTTGAGGACAAGTATCGGTGGTGAGTTTGGCTCAACCGAGTTCTCACGCTTTTGCAGGAAGCAAGGGATCCGGATGGAGCTTTCTTGTGGACATACTTCACAACAGGGTAGTATTGCAGCTCGGATGATCCGTTGGTTAACGGAGACCTGCAAGTGTTGGCTTCAGAGTAAAGGCGTTCCGAAGGCTCTTTGGGCGGAGGGAATAGCCTGTGCTGCTCATGTCATCAACCGGATGCCTCTTAGTCCGATCATAATGAAGACTCCTTATGAGCTGATGTTCGGAGTGAAGCCCTCAGTGAAGCACCTTCGGGTGTTTGGATCTACCTGCTATATACACTCTCCGGGTGCTCTCAAGACAAAGCTAGTCTTTGTTGGGTATGATGAGCAGAGAAGAAGATGGAGGTGTATGGATCCTGCGACGAAGAAACTCATAGTGTCGAGAGACATTGTTTTTGATGAGTTGACGCCGTATTAGGGTAGCTCTTATGTGGAGCTAGAGATAAGCAGGTCAGATGGTGGGCTGAAGGAGGCTGCTGCTAAGGAAGTGGAGTTGCCTGAGTCACCAGGTGCTCCAGGTTGTTCTAGCTCCGGGGCAAAGGCGTCAGAGTCGAAAAGAAGGGGGAGCGATGCTCCAGGATCTTCTGGCTCGAAGGCGGAGGCTTCCGGTTCAGGAAGCAAGGGGAGCGATGTTCCAGGCAGTTCTTGTTCAAGAGGGGAGTCTTCTGGTTCAGGTAGCAGGGGGAGCGTTGCTCCAGATGCTTTTGGTTCCAGTAAGGAGGCGTCTTGTTCAGGGAGCAAAGGGAGCATTGTTCCGGGTTTGCCCGGGAATGGAGCTGGTTCAATAGCAGTGGAGGTGGTTAGCCATGATCAGGTTCTTCGGAGATCGAAGAGGATCAGTAAGCCACCAGCTCGATATTGTGAAGGGAACACAGCGGACTTGGTCCCGTGTTTCCTTGTTAGCCCTCAGGTCGAGCAAGGTTCTTCTGGCTGTGATGACCCCACTAGAATCAAGGAGGTGGTTGACACCAAGTCTGAAGAGGTGACTTCTCTCCGAGGCAACGAGGCTTGGGCTTCTGGGTCCAAGGAAGTTGGTGATACTCCTGTGATGCAAGAGTGGAGGTTGAAGCTGAAGAAGGCAGAGGGAAGCATGACTCCTTTTTGGAGATGCTAGAGGGCTCCCTCATGGTCCATGATATGCGGGGCGAGGACTATGTCTTGGACATCTCTTCGTAGATGCTATCGGAAGGACCAGGTGCAAGGTTACGGGAGCTGCTGGAGTTATTCACCACTTCTCACTTCAAGGGGGAGTGTTGAATTCTGTGAAGTGAAAGTGGGTGAATGGAAGGCTTGGGAAACCTATCCGCGCGGACTACGCGGATTGGGTTGGCGGACTGCTAGGTCGGCAGGGATGTTGCAGGCGGTTTGCTCTGTGGCGGCCTGGGCGGTCTGTTCGCGCGGACTACGCGGACAGCAGCGGCGGTCTGACAGGCCAGTGTATGCTCAGCAGGCGGTTTACTCCCAGGATGTAACCGGGCGGATAGGAATGTTATCCGCGGAGTCCGGCATGAAGCGGACTGAAGAACTGGAGCTCGGCAGACCGGTTTGGCAGTTGCCTTGGTCTTGCTCTGGTGCAGCGGGAAGCCGCGGAGACCGCCGGTCAGCGCGGACAGACACTGGAGGTCGCCCGGTATGGCGGGCTAGATCCAGTGTCCGCCAGTAAGTGCGGACTGGCCCTTGTGGCCAGCGGACTGGACTTGGTGGGAATTGAGCCAAGTCCAGGATGGCTCAGTCCGGGGAGATCGCGCAGTGGAGCGCGGGCTGGTTTCTCAGTCCGCCAAGCATAGTAGAAGTGCAGTTGCCTTGTTTGCTAGCTTGGGGAAATGCGGACTGGAGAATTGCTTGTGCAGGAGCGTGCGGACTGGAGCCGGAGTCCGCTGAGTCCGGTTTAGCCTTGTGATGAGGTTGACTCAGGAGTTGCGGACTGGAGTCTGCTGTTAGCGGATTGGATTGGCGTGTCCGCTAAGTCCGGAGGTGCCTTGGCAATGAGGCAATGGACTTGGGATATGCGGACGGAAGCCGGGTGTCCGCTGAGTCCGGCAGGTGCCTTGATGGCGAGGCTGCGGGCTCGGGTTTTGCGGGCTGATGCCTTGTCCGCAGAATGGCGGACACGGCTGTTGTGGAGTCCGGCTATGGTGGTCCTGGCTTGGCCTCTAGCGGCAAGGCGGGATGGATATTGGAGTCCGGCCTTGGAGAAGCTGGGGCGGACTGGCTATCTGCACAGGAGCGGCGAATTGGAATGTGTGTCCGCGGGCTGGCGGACACACTTGTTCTAGCTGCGGGTTGTGGCGGTGATCCTATCGGCTAGGGCGGTGACCATACTCATCGTCGTGCCTATAAATAGGACCCATGTCACATCAGGAACAAGGAACCTAGACCGAAGTAAGTGAACAGTATTTGAGCTCGCGTAAGTTACTGCGGTTTGGACTTAGTGTCCGCGCGGATTGAGAGTTGACCCGGTTGTGCTGTGCAGGTTGTGCGGATAGCGCTGGAAAGCCAGGACTTGGCTCTGATTGCGGTCAGGGACAGTGCGGACTCTGCGGTTAAGCAACAGGCGGTAAACAGCAGGTCGCGGATAGCGACCAGGCGGTCTTCTCTTTGGCGACTTGGTTCGGGGTTCAGGAAGTCGCCTGTCTCAGGCGGACTGTTCCATTCGGTGACGCAGCTTGTGCGGTCTGGCGGCGTGCAGACCGGCGGTGAAGCGCTAAGCATTGGAATTAGGGGTGAGTCCGCGCGGCTTGGGTTGCGGTCTGGCGACCTGGCGGACTGAGCGGACTCCACAGCAGTAGGTCGGCGGCTTGTTGATTGAGTCCGCGTGGCTTGTTTTTTGTTCTTGTCTTTGTAACTGTTTCTGCTCTCCCGGTGTTGGGTTTTGGTGAAGCATGTCTCGCCATGTATGTCTCGCCTTGTAAAGAAGTTTGCTCTTGATCAATAAAGAAGCTTGTGCTGCATGTGTTGCTGGTTGTTACTGCTTTGTTGAGATAACCCCTGCTAACTCCACGATCCGGGAAAACTTTCAACATTATAAGTGGGCGTATTCTCCTTCGGTTTGTTGAGTTTTCAACAGGGTATCCAAGGGGGCGTCTGCGGTTTGTTGAATTTTAACATGGACGTGAAATGCCCATCTCCGTCACTCACGATGTTGCGGGGCACACCGTGAAGCCGTACTATGTTATTCACATATAACTTTGCCAATTTTTCCACGAGATCATCCTTCCTATGCGGAATGAAGTGCGACACCTTCGTTAGACGATCTGCGACCACCCAAATGTCGTCGTTCCCTCTTCTGCTACCTTGTCAACCCGTGCATAAAGTCCATGGTAATGTCATCGAATTTCCACTCCGGAATAGGCAAGGATTTCAAGAATCCTCCCTACTTTTGTCATTCTGCCTTCACCAAGGCGCAAGTTTGACATTTCGCCACGTAGAGTGCCACATCCTTCTTCAGTCCTGGCCACCAAAACAATTTCTTAACAGCGCGGTACATCTTCGTGCTCCCCGGGTGAATCGAGTACTTGGTACGATGCACCTTGTACAACAAATCCACCCGCAAATTTCCCACGTTTGGGACGCACAGACGACCGTCTCTCCTAAGCAATCCATCCTCAACAACAAATTGGGAATTTGACCCATCCAAAGCTTCAACCATGATCTGCTTCATGTGGCCATCCATAACCAAAGCCTGCCGAATCCGATCAGTCAGGTCACACTAAACTTCAGTCCAATACAATAGTGCTTCAGCACTTGACTGCTTGTCTATGCAAGAGATCTCCAACGCCACCAACTCCCGAACCAACCACTCATCATAGACCGACAGCCAATTGGCTTGAGCTGGGGCCTGGTGACTCAATGCGTCTGCAACCGCACTGCCTTTATCAGGCACGTAGTGGATCTTGAATGTATAGTCCACCAGGAACTCCATCCATCTATGTTGCCGCATGTTAAGATCTTTTTGATCCAACAAATACTTCAGGCTCTTGTGATCGGTGTAGATATCAATCTTCACACCGCACAAGTAATGTCTCCACATCTTCAAGGAAAAAATCACGGCCGCTAACTCCAAGTCATGGACCGGATAGTTTCTCTCGTGCACCTTCAGCTGTCTCGAGCCATACGCTATCACACTTCCGTGATGCAGTAGCACACAACCCAAACCACTGCCCGAAGCATCGCTATAAATCTCAAAAACCTTCGGTCCCACTCGGCGAACTCAGCACAGGAGCCATGGTCAATCGACACTTCAACTCCTCAAAAGCACGCGCGTACTCTGGCGTCCAAACGAACTTTTGCTCTTTCCTCGTCAAAGTAGTGAGAGGTAACGCTATCCGCGAGAAGTTCTCCACGAAGCACCTATAATAGCCGGCAAGCCCCCGAAAGCTCTGGACTTCCGCTACTGTAGAAAGCACAGGCTACTCCCGTATCGCAACAATCTTCGCCGGATCCACAACAATACCCTCTCCACTCACTATATGATCGAGGAATGCCACCGAGGACAACCAAAACTCGCATTTGTAGAACTTGGCGTACAACTGATTCCTCCTCAGCATCTCTAACACCAAGTATAGATGCTTGAAGTGATCCTCCGCACACTGCGAGTACACCAAAATATCATCTATGAAGACGATCATGGAATGGTCCAAGTACTCCTCGAAAGTCCTGTTCATCAAATCCATGAACACTGACGGTGCATTAGTCAGCCCAAACGGCATGACCGTAAACTCGTAATGCCTGTATCTCGTACTGAACGTTGTCTTAGGGATATCACTCTCCCTTATACTCAGCTGACAGTAACCGGACTTGAGATCCAACTTCTAGTACACCGTCAACCTGGCTAACTGATCAAATAGATCATCAATCCTCGGGATCGGGTACTTGTTCTTTTCTGTTAGCTTGTTCAACTCTCGATAATCAATACATAGTCTCAAGCTCCCGTCCTTCTTAATAAAGAAGACCGGTGTGCTCCAAGGCGACGAACTTGGACGCACATACCCTTGCTCCAACAACTCTTGTATTTGAACCTTTAGCTCTGTCATTTCCTTAGGCGCTAACCGATACAGAGAGCGTGACACAGGTTTTTCACCTGGCACTAGCTCAATCGTGAAATCTATCTCCCGTTGAGGCGGGGCTCCAGGAAGATCACCAGCGAACACATCAGGGTACTCTGATACCACTGAAATACTATCCAATGTAGGCTTAGACTTTGCAACCTCCACTAGTGTAAAGGACAGCTTTGCTCCAGCACGAACCGCCTTCACCACCTGAAGAGCAGACTTCAACGTCTTGCTCGACACTTTCAAGCCCGTAAAAGTCGTCTCACGACTTGTTCCTGACTTGACCACCCTTATGATTGCGATCGATCTATGCTTGTTGCTCCGAGAGCCGGTCCATACCAAATATCACATCGAACTCCACTAGCGATAGTAACGACGTTTGTAAATCAAACTCTTGACTCCCAATCCATACCTAAGCGCAACAGATTCTACTCGCGCGCATTGAGCATCATTGGACCATAACGCATCCAATTTGTCTCTTACCATCGAAGGAGGCACTCCGACGCGCAATATAATTCATAAATAAAGGAATACGAAGCTCCCTAAATGAATGGTTCTCTCGCCGGAAAAATGAAAATTAGAACAAAGCTTATCACAAGTAGTTCTAAGCTAACATGCACAAGGGCGACAAGTATTTAAGGCTAAACTGCTATAACTTTAAACCATACCTGTCCTCACGACGGCGTGCTTCCTCTCGGACTTTAGGCACCCACGGGCATAATGCCCCGGTTCCCCACAGTTGTAACATGCTGTAATGCCCCGAAAATTGTATTTGAGTCGGTCGCGTAAAAAGGGATTTTTGGTGCCTGTATAGGGGTACACGACCAAGGACACGGGCGTGTCCAAGGCCGTGTCTGGCTGGTGTTTTGGCCGTTTTCATCCCGAGAAGGACACGGCCAGGAACACGGCTGCATGACACGGGCGTGTCATTTGACACGGGCGTGTACCTACCCGTATCAGTACCCGTATTCAGTTGGGTCGTGTCGGTTGGCGTGGTGGTTATGCGTGACACGCCCCCGGTCACGGGCGTGTTGAGAGACCAGACACTGGCATGTCAGGTGGGACATGGGCGTGTCTGAGCCCGTGTGAGTCTCTGTGTTCGACGATCGTGCCTGGATCGAGGCACACGGCCGGGGACACGGCCGTGTGCCAAGTCGTGTTCGGCCTAGGTTTGGATATTTTTGAGCGGATCTGAGCCGTTTGTTTTCTTTAAATAAGATCCAACGGCCCAGATGGTTTCCTGCTCTGTTAAGGCCGAGAATAGGGGAGTTAACGCTTCATTTCTCTCCAAGGCTTTTTCTTTCCAAGGTGTTAGAGAGAGGAGGAAGAAGAAGGAGGATTCCGGCCGCCTGCGGAGCATCGGAGCACCGTTTTGAGATCTGAGAGCGGATCCGTGGAGGAAAGTTCGTTACGAAGAGTTCTGTCTGTGTAGTTTTTTTATGGCGCCAAAGCGGACTACAAGGGTAACAATTCTATACTTCAGCATGTGAAGCTCTTTCTTTTTGCATAGGGAATCCGCTCCCGCGAGTGTGCGGTGAGTGCATGGTGTTCCTTGGGGTTGATGTGAATAGTCTCCCTTGTGTTGCATATAGAGTCCGGAATCGAAGTACGGACATAGGCATTGTGTGTGAAGCCTACCCGGACATGTTGGTCTGGATCGGTGATGTTGCATTTGATATGTTTTGCCAGAGAAGACTTCGTGCTTTGGGTTTTCGGGTTTCTATGCGGTAGATTGCACCAGGGATCCTTGGAGGTTAGCTTCAAGGCGCACCCGAAAAACTGTGCGGAATCGTCGTTCTGCTAACTTGGCGGTTTGGGAACCGGCCTTGAACATAACTGGGTTATGTGATGTTTGGAAATGTTAGGATCCGAGAGAAGCTTGGCCCGTGCGTAGGACTTAAACTTATTAGGCGGTATGAGCAACAGGCAAGTGGAATTGGACCTAGGCTATGTGGTTCGGTGCGAGAGACCCATATATGGGGACTGGCCGTTGGCATAGTCGGGAGCCTTAGACAGTGGTCAGAAAGGCTGAATGCTCATGTTGTTGCCATCGCGGGGATGGTGGTGAAGCCACGGAATTTATCGGATTCACCGTTAATGTGCCCTGAGTGCACGGGGTGTTTGGCCGTGCGAGCCTACACCTGTGGCGAAATATATAATTGCACTTTATTGTTTAGCTGGGCTAATGAAATGCAGGGAAGGAGCACCGCCGTCCCGACCTAGGGGCGGGGTCATTATAATTTGGTCGGATTTTGGCTGACCGTTGCTTTGTTTGCCACTGTGCGATGGAATATGCTTGCAGGTGCTGCGGAGCCGAGTACCAAATAGCGGGCTGGAGCCCATATTGCTGTGTTGGCCCTAGAAGGCCAAAGCGAATAGTTGTACTTTACTCTTGTCATGTGTGGCCGGCCTGCGAGCCGATGTGTGGAAAACACTATTTATTAAGTGAACTATTGTAAAGCCATAAGTCCATGTACCCCTTTTAGTGTACTTGGGTTTCATCCCAGTAGTGTGGGTGTGGACATTCATGATTTATGGATTTAAGTTTTGGGTTCTTTCAAATTTTAAAAGCTTCCGCTAGAATGCTCTGTGTAGGACGAGTAGTCTTAATTGGATAGTTTGAATATTCTTATGTAACCCTTCCGACTGTCTGTGGTATATGGCGTCGGGTTCCAGCTGGACCATCTGTTTTATGCCATGTGACGGATGGGGTGTTACAATTTGGTATCAGACTTCTGGTTACGGTCAGGCTTAAATGAATTCGTGGGCGAATTCTTTTAATGGGTGGTGGGCACATGTGTGCGTCATCGTTATAACATCAAAAAGAATCCATGAATGTCCACTTAGGAATGAAAAATACACTTGTTTTGTGGAATCTGAGTGTTCCAATGATTGCTTTTTGCAATTTATTTGTCGTCTAATCGTGTGTCTTTGCTACTATAGGCAGCTAGGAGCAGTGCTGGTTAGTCAGAGCATCCGCAATCAGCGGAAAGTAGTGCACCAAGGGACGTGCCTGCAACACCTCCTTCAGCGAAAACCATCAGGTTGGTGGCTGAGGCGGTATTTGCAATGATAAATGCCCAACCTATAGGGCAAGTGCATCGCGCACCTCCTGCGAATGAGCAAGAACCGGTTAGGGCAGCAGAGCCGAGAGTGGTGGAGCATGCAGCAGTTGATCTAGTAGAGCCGAGGAGAGCTACGGAGAAGCAGCACAAGCATGTAATGGGCTTTCATCCCCCAGTGTTTGACGGTACTGGAATGCCAGCTCAAGCTGAGGACTGGCTCTCTTCGATAAAGAGGGTCTTGATAGCCACGTTAACTAAGGAGTGGCAGAAGACCACCATAGCGACCTTTCTTTTGGCGGGGGAAGCGAGGCTGTGGTGGGATTAGTTGGAGTTTCATCTTCTAGTGGCAAGGCAACTTGCTGATGTGCCGATGGAGGAATTCTCGAGTCTATTCTTGGCCAGATACCTACCCTCTGCTCAGAAGTTGGAGAGGGAGAATCAGTATCTTGGGCTGACTCAGGGAGCCAGAAGAGTGGACGAGTTCCTCCATGAGTTTACACAGTTAGGTCGGTATGTTGGGGCTATGTTTACAGAAGAGGAGAGGAAGACCAACCGATTTTATGAGGGTTTTCGTGGTGACCTACAGTTACTCCTTGCTGGGCCTAAGGCGCAGGGCTTCCTAGCCTTGGTCAACTCTGTTGAAACCGGAAACCGGCCTCTTGTGGAGTTCGACCCTTGGGGAAGGGGTGGTCTCGTGCCTACTTCGCACCTGCAAGAAAAACAACGAGAGAGACAAGAAGAGACAGACCCAAGGGCTCGGCAGGGAGGTCCCACCACAAACCCGGAAGATCTCTGAGCGCTTCCCCTCCTTAGCCAAGAGCCGAGCTAAGGTACTCTCAGAGAACACTTGAAAATGAGAGCAAGGAGGCACTGAAAGCGTGTCCTCTGAGGTACCCCTTGGGTCTTATTTATAGATTTTTAGAATCTGAACTGCCAATAACCAAAAGAACTGACCTGAAAATACCAAAGAGCCCCTGGTTGGGTCTGCTAACAGCCAAACTCCGCTGTTTTGAATAGCTATGCGCAGTCCAACCTGGTCTGCCAACAGCGAGGCTCCGCTGTCCTGAGTGGTTATTCGCACCCCTGGGCGGTCAGCTCGCCTTCAGTTCCTCTGCAGGAGGCGGGCGCGACCTGGCTCCGGGGCTCGCCCGTTCTCCTTGGGCGAGCGCGTGCCGATATGGGCGAGCTGCCGACCTCTTGCCGGGCGGATCGGCGGAAAGGTCGCATGCGGGGGGTCAGCCGGCGGGTCGCCATCCTAGGGTCCAGCTCGCTCGCCGCGGGTTGCCAGCCCGCCCGGCTCGCGGCTGCGGGTCGCCAGCTCGGGTCCGGCCTGCTTGTTGCGGGTCGCCAGCTCGCTCGCCTGAGACGGGCAGGAGCGGGCCAGCCCTTTTTAGTCGTTCAGCCCGTCCTGCCGCTTGGGTGCGAGTCGCGGGGGCAGGCCCACTCATCCTTCCTGGCGGGACCCGCTCGCCGGACACAGGGTTGTACACAATCCCCGCTCTTTTTGAGCTTGAACCAAGCTCGGAAAGAACCATCCAACCCGCGTGTTCGGCGAGGCCCTGTGCTGAGCTGGCAGGGAATCTTCTGGTGGGGGCCCACTGTCCTGCTATAAATACATACCGCTGACCCCTGTAGGAGGCCCCCCGAATCCTTTTATTTTCCCTGAGTAGACTTTTGTTCCTCGATGCCGGTTAGCGAAGAAGTGCGAGCTCGCCTGGCGGCAGCGGTTCTGCAGACTCAGGAGGAGGCCCTTGAGGCCGCCCCATGGCTAGTTCGCGGATCCTCCGGCCCCCTCTTCAGGCCGGCGAAGGGAAAGATCGTTAAGCGTTCTCTGGCGGGCGACTGCCCGGCCTCCAGCTCGGCGGCGGGTGCTGAGGTAGTCCCCGGGGTGCGTGGCCTTCCGCCGATTATCGCTATTCGTCTGACTCCCTGTTTTGCAGGTAATTCCCTGTGAGGAGGTGGAGAACCGGGGAGAGGATCGTCCTCCGCCTCCATCGCCTGAGAAGATCGCGAGTTCCCCAGGTCCGGATCGCCCACCTCCGGAAACTCCCCGTCCAGCGGTCTCCCATGGGCTGGGGAAATCTCTTGAGACCCTCGAGGGAGGGGATTTTCGGGATCGGCCGGGCTCTTCCCGCCCATCTGTCGGTGCGGGCGATGTGCCCACCCCTGGTGAGCTGGTTTTTATCGTTGACTTTGCCTCTTGCTCGCTCATTCTGACCCCTCCCCGCTCGCAGGCTTTCGCAGGGCCTCGCCTGAGACCGAGATGAGCGAAGGGTACTCGCCCCCGCCTGACGTGGACAGTGTATCTGACTATCTGGGCGACCCGAACGATGCGGCGGGGATGAAGAGGCAGGTGACGCGGCTATTCCAGAAACACACAATGCTGCTGCAGGAGGCCATAAGGAGGATCGAAGGCGACAAGGCCGAGACCGATGCCCGGCTCGCGGCCTTGGAGGGCCCTCGGCGTGAAGCGGAAGACGACGACGTCACCTCGCCGGGCGTGCATATAACGCGAGCCGAGGGGCATCTTAAGAGCGCCGTGGAGCAGGTCGGCCGGGCTCAGCGGGAGCTGGTGGCGGTTCGCGATTACCACGATCCCCGCGTGCCGCCTCGGGCGGGAACGAAGAGGCGGCACAGGTGGAAGTGGGTCGAGTACTGACCCAGTTGTTTGCCCATCGCTCGCGTGATACCGCGGGGTTACCGTCATCTCGAATTTATCTTGTATTTGTATTTGTAATTGCTTGCGACTCTTTTAGCCTGCCTATGGGCCTGACTATTTTGTTGCTGAGATGTATTGAAATTGTTGCGCTGCTCTTCTTTGGTCTTCTGTGTGCGGGTTAGGGGGAAAGGTCTATTCTTCTCTTCGCGCTGATCGGGGCGGGGGCGAGCCGAGGAGCTCGCTAGACGGGGAATTCCCCGTCTCGCGCGGCATGCCGTGCGGGTGCGGGTTGGGGTTGGTTCGCCCGCACCGGTCTCCCGCGGCTGCAGCCGGGCGAGAACCGTGCCGGCTCGACCTTTGAGGTGTGCTCGCACGCGGGAAGTCGAACCGTCGGATTAATTTTTGCTATCCGCACCCCATCTTTTGGCGGGAAGTTTCCCGCCCCTTCTTTTTTCCTATAAATAGGTCCTGCCGGCCCTTATTTCTTCACCGACTCCAAAACGTCTTCTCGCTTCCCCTTTTCTCGCGAAGTGCGATTCTAGCTCGCCTCCCGGCTTTTTGTCTCGCGTTCGGCGGCGAATCAACGGGGATGGGCGGAGGCGGCGGCGACGCGGACGGCCGAAGCAAATGCGCTTGGACCTTCTCCGAGCACGATTTCCCTCGCGCCGTCATCACAGAGCGCGAATACTTGGAAGCTCTAGGCGACCACATCCCGGCCGGGTTTTCTGCGAGGCGACCTGATGAGAGGGAGAAGATCAACGACCTATTTGGGGATGAGCTCGCCATCCCTCTCGCTCACTTCGAGGTGGGCCTGCGACTTCCCCTGTGGCCCGAGGTGCGCCAGGTGCTCAAATACTTCGGGGTCGTCCTGGGCCAGATGACCCCGAACTCCATCGCCGTCATGATGGGGTTCGCCTGCTTCTTGCGAGGGGAGCGGGTGGAGTTCAGCCTCGCGGTATTCCGGAAGCTGTTCTCCTTCAGGGCGAACCGGGACGGGACGGCCTACTTCTCCAGCACCCACCTCAAGGTGCGGGAGACCGTCAACAAGAGCCACAACTGGCTGAAGAAGTTCCTGTTCGTCAAGGGGGACTTCGGCAATGTGCCCTTCTCGCCGGCGCAGCTCAGTGAGGCGAGCTACCGGCCACCCAACCTAGGCGGCCATGAAGCCGACCTGTTCGCGTTCTTCGTCGGGAAGAACTTCGAGGTCGCGTTCCTGCGCCGCCACCTTGACGATCTCGCGGTTGTCCCGCCGGGGGGAGGTTTGCTACTCGTCTCCATTAGTCCTTACTTTCCCACTCTTCTTTCATCTCACCTTCCCTTCTTCGCAGGCGAACGCGACATTCCCCTTCATCCTCCTTATGAAAGCGCCCGGATCCCCCCCGGGGTTCTCGCCCGCGCCCAGGCCGCGGATGCCGCTCAGCGCGACATCTCATCGGTCCCGGCCAAGAAGCGACCGGGCGGCGGGCAGTCAGCGCCTCCGCCGAAGTCGGCGAAGACCGCGGATCAGCAACCATCCGCAGGCCAAAGAAAGGGCAAGGCCCCCGCGGTCTTGCCGACTGAGGCCCCCTCGCCCCCGCTGGTTGTTTCGACCACCGATTCCCCGGTCGGGGCGGCGGGCACCTCCGCGCCGCCAGGCGGGTCTGGAGCCGCTGCGGAGCCGGTGCCGAGAGGGCATCGGAACTTCGGCTACGGCGAGAGGTACTTGGACGAGCTCGGCGTCCCGCTCCTGGCTTGGGACAAGGAGTCGAATCGCGCAACGATCTCGACCCTGCTGCCGAGCTGGATGGAACAGGACACAATCGGCGGGGAGGCGTACAGCTTCTCCTTTGGGTTGTACTCGCGCGAAGACGCCGCCATATTCGACAAGGAGGAGACACGGGTGCTGATCCACGAGAGCGCGCGGGCCCAGCTGCGCGGCCTGGAGCTGGCTCATATGGTGGGGCGGCGCTGTACCCAGGTGGAGCGGAACGCCGCGTCCATCCAAAAGATGGCGGAGGAGAAAGAAGAGGCCCGGAAGCTTCGCTCGGGAGGACGCGGATCTTCAGAGAGGGCGAGCCGCCGCCGCCGAGGAGACCCTCGCGCAATATCTGGGCGGGGTGGTACGCTCTCAACCGGAGCTAATCTCTTCTTCCTGCGAACGCAGCTCATGATAATTCCTATTCCGTTTTTCAGGACGCGGCGACTGCGAGCCAGATGGGCGCCGAGATTGCCACCCTTCGCCAGGAGAAGGCGGCGCTGGAGGCCCGGGTACGCGAGCTGGAGGCCGCTGCCGCTGTCCCTCCTCCGGCCAGCGGGGTCTGCCCGCGCGAGCACCTCTCCGACTACGACCTGGAAGTGCTAATGCAGAAGAACGCGGCCAGCGCAGCGAGATACACGATGCAGACGTTGAGGCGCGCGGATCTGCTTACGAGCGAGGCAGCGGGACTCTCGGCAAAAGACGTGGTGCCGGCGCTGTTCCTCCCCGTGCCGGAGCCCGGCGACAGAAGCTTCCAGCCGCTTTAGGGTTTGTAGGTCTCGTGTTTTTTGTAATCTGCCTTGTAGATGAACATTATGTGTAAAGATTTGGTCTGAGTTATATGCGCGAGTTGCGCTTATGCTTTATATTTTTATCTACTGTTCCTTTTACACACTGTTCTTTTTACATTTCTCGCATGTCTTGTTTTTCCAATGATGTCACTGCCGGATGGCGCGACCCGTCCCAGCGGCCCGGCTCTGACGAGGCGAGCTGGCTCGTCCGCCAAGCGAGACGAGCTGGTTCGTCCGCCGAGCGAGGCGAGCTGGTTCGTCTGCCGAGCGAGGTGAGCTGGCTCGCCTGCCGAGCGAGGCGAGCTGGCTCGTCTGCCGAGCGAGGTAAGCTGGCTCGCCCCTCGGCCGCATGCTTAACTCTCTGTGGACCCTCGCCCAGGCCCTTGTGTTTACTCGGCCACTTTTCCCGGGGCTTGAGGATGGGGCTATGCTAGACCCTTTCCTTCTTTTCTGGCTAACTCTTGCGATTCCGTCCTGCTGCGCACGCTTTTCGGGCAGTTTCCGACCATGCCGGCTAGGTGGGAGTCTGACCATGCAATTTGCTCTAGATCGCAGGCCATTGCTTTCTGGATCATTCCATCGAGTGACTTCCGGCCCTGCCAGCTAGGTGGGAGCCTGGCAGCGGGATCTTCTCGAGGCTAGGGATGACACCGAGTGACTTCCGGCCCTGCCAGCTAGGTGGGAGCCTGGCAGCGGGATCTTCTCGGGGTCCAAGTTCATTCCGTCGAGTGACTTCCGGCCCTGCCAGCTAGGTGGGAGCCTGGCAGCGGGATCTTCTCGAGGCTAGGGATGACACCGAGTGACTTCCGGCCCTGCCAGCTAGGTGGGAGCCTGGCAGCGGGATCTTCTCGGGGTCCAAGTTCATTCCATCGAGTGACTCCCGGCCCTGCCAGCTAGGTGGGAGCCTGGCAGCGGGATCTTCTCGAGGCTAGGGATGACACCGAGTGACTTCCGGCCCTGCCAGCTAGGTGGGAGCCTGGCAGCGGGATCTTCTCGGGGTCCAAGTTCATTCCATCGAGTGACTTCCGGCCCTGCCAGCTAGGTGGGAGCCTGGCAGCGGGATCTTCTCGAGGCTAGGGATGACACCGAGTGACTTCCGGCCCTGCCAGCTAGGTGGGAGCCTGGCAGCGGGATCTTCTCGAGGCTAGGGATGACACCGAGTGACTTCCGGCCCTGCCAGCTAGGTGGGAGCCTGGCAGCGGGATCTTCTCGGGGCTAGGGATGACACCGAGTGACTTCCGGCCCTGCCAGCTAGGTGGGAGCCTGGCAGCGGGATCTTCTCGGGGTCCAAGTTCATTCCATCGAGTGACTTCCGGCCCTGCCAGCTAGGTGGGAGCCTGGCAGCGGGATCTTCTCGAGGCTAGGGATGACACCGAGTGACTTCCGGCCCTGCCAGCTAGGTGGGAGCCTGGCAGCGGGATCTTCTCGGGGTCCAAGTTCATTCCATCTCTCTGAGCAAGCTTAGATATGACATTCCTGGGGGGAGGAGAAGAAAATCTTCATTATGAAAAATCGGGTTGTTTACAGAAAATCAGGGAAAAAATCTCTTCAAGTCGTCTCCACTCCAGGTGAGACTCAGGGCCTCGCCTTCCACATTTTGGAGCCGATAGCCCCCCGACCTCAAAGCTTCCTTCACAATGAATGGCCCCTCCCAGCTGGGGTTGAGCTTCCCTACGGACGCTGACCGCCCTGCCGCGTCCACCTTCTTCAGTACTAGGTCCCCTTCCGTGAACTGCTTGACCCTGACATGCTTGTCAAAGTATTTCGCCATCCTCCTTTTGACCTCCTCCTGTCGGACGGCCGAAAGATCCCTCAACTCTTCTACCATGTCGAGGGAAAGTCTCAGCTCTTCCCCATTCTCGGCTTGCCATTCCTCTCGGCCTTCCCTGGCCGTTCCAACCCGCGGCGTTTGAACTTCAAATTCTATGGGGAGCACCGCCTCGCACCCATGGGAGAGCTTGAAGGGGGTCTCCCCCGTGGCCGTGTTGGGAGTGGTTCTAAGGGCCCAAAGGACGGCGGGGAGCTGCTCCACCCAACTCCCCCTCAAGTTTTCCACCTTCTTTTTTAGGAGATTGACGATGATTTTGTTCGCCGCCTCCACCTGCCCGTTGCTCCTGGGGTGGTGGACCGAGGCGAATCTGAGGTCGATCCCAAGCTGCTCGCAAAAACTGGTGAACTCGGCGCTGGCGAACTGAGGCCCGTTGTCTGTGACGATGGCCTGGGGAAGCCCATGGCGACAGATGATCTCCCCCCAGACGAAGTTCCTGATTACCTGGGAGGTCACCTTTGCCAACGCCTTCACCTCCATCCACTTTGAGAAGTAGTCGATCATCACCAGGAGGAACCTTCTCTGGCCGCTAGCCTGGGGGAACGGCCCAACCAAATCCATCCCCCAGATTGCAAAGGGCCAGGGGGCCGTGATGCTCTTGAGTTGCTGGGCCGGCTGTAGCTGGAGGGGGGCAAATAGCTGGCACTTATGACATCTTCTTGCGAACTCCGCGGCGTCCCGGCCCAGGGTGGGCCAGAAATATCCCTGCCGGACTATCCTCCCCTCTAAAGTCCGACTCCCGGAATGACTCCCGCACTCCCCTGAGTGGACTTCTTCCAAGATCCTCTGTGCCTCGCCCTCGGATACGCAGCGAGCCAGCATCCCGGAAAGGGTTTTTCTGTATAGTTGCCCGTCTTTGAGGAGGTAGTAGGCGGACTTGTGCCTCAGCTTCTTCTTGTCTACTCCTTCCGGATACTCTCCCGTGGAGAGGAAAACTACTACTGGGTCCATCCACGAGGGCTGCTGATCGATCTCCATGAGCTCCCCCTCTTCGATGGAGGGGCGGAACAGGTCGGTGATGGTGCCCCCCATCCGGGGGCCATGCTTCGCCAGTTGATCGGCCTGTTCATTCTTTCCCCTTGGCACGTGTTGGATGGAGAAGGTCTGGAAGGTCCCTATGACCCCTTTCACTTTGGCCAAGTATAACTTCAAAGCGGGCTCCCTTGCTTCGAACTCCCCGTTGATCTGGGAAGCCACCACCATGGAGTCGGTCAGAACTTCCACATCCAGCACCCCCAACTCTCTGGCCAGGCGTAGTCCCGCTATCACTGCTTCGTACTCGGCCTGGTTGTTAGTAATGGGGAAATGTACCACCACCGTCTGCTCAATCTGAGTCCCTTGGGGGCTCTCCAGGACCACTCCTACTCCGAGAGAATGCCTTCCTGATGCTCCGTCCACCCTCACCTTCCAAGGAGTCGGGCGGGTGAGTTCCTCCTCCGCTACTTCCACCGCGTAGTCGGCCAAGAAGTCGGCCATCGCCTGAGCTTTGATCGAGAGCCGCGGAACGAAGGAGACGTCGAACTCGCTCAGCTCCACCGACCACTTGGCCAGCCGGCCCGAATGCTCCACCCCCTCGAAGACGTTGCGGAGGGGATGGTCGGTCACCACTCGGATCGAGTGTGCCTGGAAGTATGGTCGTAGCCTCCGAGCCGAGATGATCAGTGCGAACGCAAGCTTCTCCAGGATTGGATATCGGAGCTCGGCCTTCCTCAGGACTCGGCTGACATAATAAATAGGGAGCTGCCTCTTCCCCTCTTCTCGCACCAAGACGGAGCTCAGGGCCTCTGCCCCGACCCCGAGGTATAAGAACAAATCTTCACCCTCTTTCGGCCCCTGGAGCAGCGGAGCCTGTGTCAGCTGCGCCTTGAGGGCCTGGAACGCCTCCTCGCATTCCTTAGTCCACTCGAACCTCTGGCCCCCCCTCAGTGTTTTGAAGAAGGGGGAGCACTTCTCCCCTGCCCGAGAGAGGAAGCGGCTCAGTCCTGCTAGCTTCCCGGTCAACCGTTGGACCTCCTTCGCATTCCGCGGGGACCCCAGCTCTAAGATAGCCTTGACCTTGTCGGGATTCGGCTCGACCCCCGCGGGGGTGAGGAGATGCCCCAAGAATTTCCCCCGGCTAGCCCCGAAAACACACTTAAGGGGGTTCAGCCGCATCTTGTATCGGCGCAGGGTGGCGAACGTCTCCTCCAGGTCCCGGAGGTGGGAGTCCACGTCTCGGCTCTTGATCATGAGGTCGTCCACGTAGACCTCCAAGTTTCTCCCCCTTTGCTCCTTGAAGACCCTGTCCATCATTTTTTGATAGGTGGCACCAGCGTTCTTCAACCCGAACGGCATCATCTTGTAGCAATAGCAGCCGTCCCCTGTGATGAATGAGACATCCTTTATGTCCGGGGGGTGCATCCTGATCTGATGGTAACCTGAAAATGCATCTAAAAAACTCATTACAGAAAAACCGACGGCTGAGTCAACCAGCGCGTCGATCCGAGGCAAGGGGTAACAATCCTTAGGACAAGCTTTATTAAGAAGGGAAAAATCGATACACAGGCGCCAGCGGCCGTCTCCCTTTTTGACCATCACAACGTTCGAGACCCAGCCGGGGTATTGAATTTCGGACACGAAGCCCGCTTTGAGAAGTTTTGCCACCTCCTCCCTGATGGGCTCCGCTAGCTTGTCCGCCGTGGATCTCTTCTTCTGCTGGACGGGGCGTGTTCCCGGGTCCAGGTTGAGGCGGTGGCAAGCCACATCCGCGTCAACCCCCGGCATCTCCGCGGCGCTCCAGGCGAAGATGTCCACGTTCTTCTGGATGCACTCCAGCATCCTGCCCTGGTCCTCCGGGGTCAGCCCCCCGCTGACGCGGATCTTCTCCACCCTGCCTCCGCGGGTGAGCACTTCCAGCTCCACCACCTCCTCTGCGGCCTCCAGTCTGGACTGCTCCCCCCATCCCTCGGCATCCCCTTCCTCCTGAGCGGGGACCTCTACCTCCATCTCCTCTGCCACGGCCCTTACTTCGACCACTTCCTCCAAACTCCCTCCTCCCGCCTTTTCTGCGCAGCTCTTCACCTCCAGCTCCACCTCTCCGGCTCTCTGCTCGTTTGCCTCCATCCTCCGCCCCATCTCCTCGGCCCCTTCCTGCCAAGAGATGGTGTTCACCGCGGTGACGTAGCATTCCCGTGCCACCTTAGGGTCTCCCCTAACCCTGACCTGCGCCCCCTCAGTGTTGAACTTCAAGCACTGATGGAAGGATGAGGGGACGCAGCGGAAGGCGCTGATCAGGGGCCTCCCGAAGATTGCGCTGTAGCTGCTGGGGGCGTCCACAATGACGAACTTGCAGTTTCGGGACTGCCCCCCCAGGGTTACGTGGAGGCCGACTCCTCCCTCTACCTCCTTCCTCTCTCCCGAGAACCCGAACAAGGGCCCGTCCGAGGCCAGCACCCTCTTAGCTTCCACCTGCATCGCGTCAAACGCCTTCTTGAAGACGACGTTCACGGAACTCCCATTGTCCACTAGGATCCGAGAGACAGTGAAGTTCTCGATGGCGGCCTTGATGACCAGCGCATCACAGAACGGATCCTCGTGGTCCGGCATGTCGCTTCTGGAGAAAGTGATCCTCTCCTCCGGCGGCGGGGTTTGGGACGTAGAGGCGACGCTCCGCCGATACATGGTGTGGAGACTCGCTTTGCGGGAAGCCTCGACCCCTACTCCCCCGTGGATCACTCCGATCATTCCTCGGGTCCCCACATCCACCCGGTCTTCACAGCGATCCTCCTCCGTCCGAGGCAGGACCTCCTCGATCCTCACTTCCTGCCGCACCTCCTCCTGCTGCTGCTGCCGCCCCCTGTTCTCTCTCATCTCCAAGAATTCCGGGCACGTGGCCGTTGCGTGCCCCTCTTCCTGATGGAAGTCGCAGTAGGGCAGTTCCACCCTGAACTCCCTTCTCCTCCTCCTCATGACCCCTCTCCTTGCTCCCAGAGCTATGGCCATGGCCTCCTCCTGATCGGGGAGCCGCGGCCTCTGACCCTGCCTCCAGCCTGGGGGGTGGAACTGGTCCTGCCTCCCCTGATAGTGGCCTCTCCCGTAGTATCCCCTCTGTGGCCCCTGCCCCTGCCACTCTGGTCTCCAGCCCAGCCTACGGTCGGGCTCCTGACGCCCCCATCCCGGTTGCTGTCCTTGGAGCTGCCTCTGCTCCCTCTGCCTGGGCTCCTCCCTCCTCTCTTCCTGTCTTCTTCCTCCCCTCGACTCCTTCTCCTCCTCAGTCGCCCACCTGGCCAACTTTCTCGCAAATTCTGGGTTCGACGCTTCCCCGTCGACCTCTCTCGCCGCCCTCTCCATCAGCTCCTCGTAGGAGAGGGGGGGAATCCTCTTCAGCTCCATGCGGAAGAAACCCTGCTGCAGGCCCAGTGTGAAGGCCATCATCAGACTGTGGCCCGGCATCTCCTGAACTTGGGTAACCTCCTCCTGGAACCGATCGACGTAGCTCCCCAACGTCTCGTTTACCCCCTGCTTTATGTGGAACAGGGACTCAGACTCCTTCTTCCTCTTCTTTGCGGTTGTGAACCTCAACATGAACCCTCGGCGTAGGTCCTCGAAGCAATAGATGGAACTGGCCGGCAGCTGGTGGAACCACTCCCTCGCCTTATCCCGGAGGGTGATGGCGAAGAGACGGCACTTGAATCCGTCCGACATCTGACGGATGGAGACCACGTCTTCGAACCACTGGACGTGCTGAACCGGGTCTCCCTTCCCGGTGTAGTAGGTCATCTCGGGCTCTCTGAACCCGTCTGGTACTGGAGCTGAGGAGACCAGCTCGCTAAAAGGGCTGCCTCCCCCCACCTGGCGGGCCGGCGAGTCACGCGGACCCAGCTCGCCGAATCGGCCTCGGCCTGCCGAGCCGGGGAAGAGCTCGCGCCCCGAGAGCTCGCCTCCCCGACCTTCCTCAGCCACTTCCTTCCCGGCTCGCCTGCCAGGAGCGTCCTCGCCCAGAGAGGGGGCGGCCGCGATCTGGGCTGCCGGAGTCGAACACTCGGCCCGCACGCCGAGTGCGATCTTGACGAGATCCAGCACCTCGTTCCTGAAGTCTTCAAACATCCCCACTGTCGCGAGGGGTGGGTTGGGCGGCGAGTTCTGCCTGTCAGATCCTTGACCTCCCGTCATTGAGCTCGCCGAAGCTTTTCTGCACTGACCACTTTCCACGCTCACCGCACCAAAATGTTGAAACCGGAAACCGGCCTCTTGTGGAGTTCGACCCTTGGGGAAGGGGTGGTCTCGTGCCTACTTCGCACCTGCAAGAAAAACAACGAGAGAGACAAGAAGAGACAGACCCAAGGGCTCGGCAGGGAGGTCCCACCACAAACCCGGAAGATCTCTGAGCGCTTCCCCTCCTTAGCCAAGAGCCGAGCTAAGGTACTCTCAGAGAACACTTGAAAATGAGAGCAAGGAGGCACTGAAAGCGTGTCCTCTGAGGTACCCCTTGGGTCTTATTTATAGATTTTTAGAATCTGAACTGCCAATAACCAAAAGAACTGACCTGAAAATACCAAAGAGCCCCTGGTTGGGTCTGCTAACAGCCAAACTCCGCTGTTTTGAATAGCTATGCGCAGTCCAACCTGGTCTGCCAACAGCGAGGCTCCGCTGTCCTGAGTGGTTATTCGCACCCCTGGGCGGTCAGCTCGCCTTCAGTTCCTCTGCAGGAGGCGGGCGCGACCTGGCTCCGGGGCTCGCCCGTTCTCCTTGGGCGAGCGCGTGCCGATATGGGCGAGCTGCCGACCTCTTGCCGGGCGGATCGGCGGAAAGGTCGCATGCGGGGGGTCAGCCGGCGGGTCGCCATCCTAGGGTCCAGCTCGCTCGCCGCGGGTTGCCAGCCCGCCCGGCTCGCGGCTGCGGGTCGCCAGCTCGGGTCCGGCCTGCTTGCTGCGGGTCGCCAGCTCGCTCGCCTGAGACGGGCAGGAGCGGGCCAGCCCTTTTTAGTCGTTCAGCCCGTCCTGCCGCTTGGGTGCGAGTCGCGGGGGCAGGCCCACTCATCCTTCCTGGCGGGACCCGCTCGCCGGACACAGGGTTGTACAAACTCGGCCCGGTCTTTGGAAAAGGTTGCGAAGAAAGTTCAAGAGAAGAAGGACTCAGGAGAAAAGAATGCAGAGTTTAAAGTCAGGATTTCGCAGATGGAACAAGAAGCGGAGGACTTCGAACTCAGCCCCTTCGGCTGATGCGTCGGGGGCAACTATAAGTCTAGTCCCAGGAGCTTGCTACAACTGCGGGAATACGGGGCATTTTGCTCGTGAGTGTTTGAAAGAATTAGTGTCTAACCACCTAGAGGGGGGGGGGTGAATAGGTGTACTTTTTCTTTTACTTTTAAGGCAGAAAATCTGTTCTGTAATTTAAGCAGCAATTGCAAATTCTACAGCTAACACAGAAACATTTACAGAAATATCACAACACAGATTGCACACAAATTTTTATAGTGGTTCCCCAAGGCCTGGGTACATCCACTTTCCCCCTTCACCTATCTAGTAGTGGAATAGATTCGGCCTAACTTTTGCACTTCACCTCAGATCCTCAGATCTTACAGTTCAGAACCCAAACGAGGTTCCTACAACTCAGATTGTATCCACACTCCTACAACTCAGGCCAACTGCCCTACCTCAGCCTTCAACAAAGCTTACACTCAGAGATCACAATCTCTTACACCTCAGGCTCACAGCCCTACCACTCAGAGAAATTATTCTCCTACACTCAGCCTTTATATAACAGGCTTACAACTCAGATCTAGAATTAGATCCTACAGAAAATAATGTTTACAAGGTAATTAACCACCACCCAAATAGAGAGAGAAGGGATGGCTGGCTTCTTGATCAGTTCTTGGAAGAATTTGGTAGAGATCAACCTCTCTTAGCTTTCTTCAAAGCTTCTTGAATATGAACTCAGTAGGGTTGAATCTCCTGAGAAGTTGATCTTCAATCAGCTTCTGACTTGAGATCCAGATCTCAATCTGAATCTTTCTTAGCAGCCGGGTTCAGCAACTGCTCTTCTTAGAAGGAGCTCTCTCTCTCCAACTTCTTAGATCTTCTGTGGAAGGTCTTCTTCTTTTTGTGTTGATTTGAATCTGTATTCTTCAATGATTGATCGTGTTCATCTGTTGAAGGAGAAAGCCTTTATATAGTCTTCCTCCATGTTAACCTGCTGATCCGGTTTCTAACAAACTTCTGACAGCTTTGACACTTGCAGTAGACTAGTTGAAATGGCAGCTGTCAAGTCATCCAGTCACTTCTTGAAATATTGTCTCTGTCTGAAAGTGTCGAGTCTGATCTTCTTCATGTGTCGACACAAGTAGACTAAGTGTCGACACAAGTGAACTAAGTGTCGACACATGCCTTGGTGGTGTGGACACAACTCCTTCTGTTGTTGTAACAGCTTCTTGACACTGCTCCTTTAGAATATGTCGACACTGATTCTGTGTGTCGACACAAGCCTTCTTTTCTTTAATCCTTGTTGAAACTTGTTGTGTGTCGACACTTCTCCTTTGTATCGACATAAGTACTTTAATTTAACTTTGTTGAAGCTTTACTGTGTGTCGACACATCTCCTTTGTGTCGACACAGTTGATGTGTACAAATACTTTTATATGTCGACACTGCATTTATGTGTCGACACATTTGATGTCGACTAAGTATTCCTGTGTGTCGACACTGCCTTTTGGTGTCGACATAGTTGATGTCGACTTTGCTTCTCTATGTGTCGACACAGCCTCCTTGTGTCGACACAATTTCTTCTGGTGTCGACAAAGCCTTTCCAAGTGTCGACACAAATAACTCCAAGTGTCGACACAACTTTTCTCCAGTGTCGACACAAGCCTTCATAAGTGTCGACACTGCTTCTCTAGGTGTCGACACATGGACTTAGAAATTTTTCTGCATTTCCTGCAATTACTTAACCTGCACAGATAAACTCAAAACACATCAAATACACCTTGATGCATATCATTGAGTAGGGTGAGGCTTATTCAAATCTGGTACACATTTTCCAATGTACCCAACAGTGTTGAAGCGAATGTTCAAAGTCTAAGAGGAAGTCTGGAGAGACTTATGAGGAGAAAGGGAAGGTGGTGGAGTCAACCGCGTCCCATCATGCTCCAGCCCAGCCTAGAGTCTACAACCTTGGTCTGCAAGAGGCCATAAAGCAAGCGGACATGGTGACAGGTATGAGTTAAATTACAGTGGTTTAACTTTTATAGTTGTTACCTTTGTATTTGTTAGCTTACTTTTGTTGGTGCTAGGCTTTGTGTTGATCTTTGAGTTTCTGGCGACAGCCCTGTTTGATACGGGAGCATCGCATTCCTTCTTGTCCGAAAAATTCATATCGCGCATCGGAGTTCCGTCCTCGATGTCAAAAGACAAATTGGTTGTGTTGTTGCACAATGGGTGCTCAATGCGCGCGGATAGGATCTGCGTAGTGAAGATTCAGATTGGAGACCAGGAGTTTGATTTGCGAGCGTTGATTCTACCGTTAGTAGAGTTCGACGTAATCTTCGGTACGGATTGGCTCTCGAAGCAGGGTGCATGCATTGATTGCAACCGTAAGAAAGTTAGGTTGGGTATGAATACTGATCGGGAAACTACTTTTGCGGGCATGGAGGGGTCGAGTAAGATTTTGATGTCGGCACTTCAGGTGATTAAGGCAGTTCGGTCTGGGGCAGAGCTGTTTGTCACATTAGTGCAGACTTCGATGCCTAAGCCAGGTCTTGACAGTATTCCAGTCGTGTCCGAGTATCCTGATGTGTTCCCGGAAGATCTCCCTGGAGCCCCTCCTCAGCGGGAGATTGATTTTACCATTGAGCTGGTACCAGGTGCCAAACCGGTATCACGCTCTCCGTATCGGATAGCGCCAAGAGAGATGGCAGAATTGAAAGTGCAACTGCAGGAGTTGTTGGAGCAAGGTTATGTGCGTCCAAGTTCGTCGCCTTGGAGCGCACCAGTTCTCTTTGTTAAGAAGAAAGATGGGAGCTTGCGGCTTTGTATCGACTACCGGGAATTGAACAAGCTTACGGAAAAGAATAATTATCTGATTCCGAGGATTGACGATCTATTTGATCAGTTGGTTGGGTCAACGGTATATTCTAAGTTAGATCTGAAGTCTGGTTACTACAAGTTGAGGATAAGGGAGAGCGACATCCCAAATATAGCATTCAGTACGCAGTTTGGGCATTACGAGTTCACGGTCATGCCGTTTGGGTTGACGAATGCGCCATCCGTATTTATGGATCTGATGAACAGGACGTTCAGAGAGTACCTGGATCGCTTCGTGATAGTATTTGTCGACGATATCTTGGTATACTCGCGGTGTGAGGAGGACCATTACAATCATCTACACATGGTGTTGGAGACGTTGAGGAGGAATCAGTTGTATGCTAAGTTCTCCAAGTGTGAATTCTGGTTATCCTCGATAGCGTTCCTTGGTCATGTTGTTAGTGGAGAGGGGATAGCTGTGGATCCGGCGAAGATAGTGGCAATACGAGAGTGGCCTACTTTGACTACGGTGGCGGAAGTCCGGAGCTTTCTGGGGCTTGCCGGCTACTATAGGCGCTTCGTAGAGAACTTTTCACGGATAGCACTTCCACTCACGATGTTGACAAGGTAGGATAAAAAGTTTGTGTGGTCGTTGGAGTGCGAACAGGCTTTTGAAGAGTTGAAAAGGCGGTTGACCACGTCGCCTATTTTATGTTCGCCGAGTGGAACCGAAGGATTTGAAATCTATAGTGATGCTTCGGGTAGTGGTTTGGGCTGTGTTCTGCTACAGCATGGGAGAGTGATAGACTATGGTTCACGACAATTAAAGGCTCACAAGAGAAATTATCCGGTCCACGACTTAGAGTTAGCGGCCATGATATTTGCTCTAAAGCTTTGGAGGCACTACCTGTATGGTGTGAAGGTCGATATTTACACTGATCATAAGAGGTTGAAGTACCTGTTGGACCAAAAGGATCTGAACATGAGTCAGCGGAGGTGGATGGAGTTCTTAGGGGACTACACCTTCAAGATACATTATGTGCCTAGGAAGGGAAATGCAGTGGCGGATGCGTTGAGTCGCAGGACTCCGGCGCAGGCCAACTGGTTATGGGTACATGATGAGAGATTGGTCCATGAGTTGGAGGCTTTGGAGATATCTTGCGTCGACAAGCAATCTAGTGTTGAGGCGAAACTATTTTGGACAGAGGTGCAGTGTAACCTAGCTGATAGAGTTCGGCGGGCTTTGTTTCTGGATAACAGCATGAAGTAGATCTTGGATGAATCATTGGATGGGTCAAATTCCCAGTTTGCTGTTGAGGATGGTTTGCTAAGGAAGGACGGTCGCCTATGTGTTCCTAGTGCGGATAATCTTCGGGAGGAATTGATGTATGAGGCTCATCATACCAAGTACTCAATCCACCCGGGAAGTACGAAGATGTATAGAGACATGAAGAAATTATTCTGGTGGCCAGTTTGAATAAGGATGTAGCACTTTATGTGGCCAAGTGCCGTACTTGCGCATTGGTGAAGGCAGAATGCCAGAAGCCCGGAGGTTTCTTGAAATCCCTACCTATCCCAGAATGGAAATTCGACGACATATCTATGGATTTTGTGCATGGCTTGCCGAAGTCGCAGAGGGGAAATGATGCCATTTGGGTGGTCATGGATAGGTTGACAAAGGTGTCGCACTTTATTCCGGTCAGGAAGGAAGATTCAGTGGAAATGTTAGCCAAACTCTATGTGGGGTATATTGTATGGCTGCATGGTGTGCCCCGCAGTATTGTTAGTGACCGAGATGGACGCTTTACATCAAAGGATTGGAGGTTGGTGCATAGTATGTTGGGAACTAAGCTGAGTTTCAGCACAGCCTTTCATCCACAGACGGATGGTCAGACCGAGAGGGTCAACATGACTATGGATGACATGCTTCACATGTGCGTCCTAGATTTCGGAAAGCATTGGGAGGATCACCTGTATATGGTGGATTTTGCATATAACAACAGCTTTCAGGCGAGTATTGGAGTGGCGCCTTTCGAGGCCTTGTACGGGAGGAAGTGTCGTACGCTGTTGTCATGGTTGGAGGCAGGCGAATCGAAGTTATATAAACGTCAAGCGGTGGAAGACGCCACTTCAATGGTGCGTACAATTCAGGAAAGGTTGAAGGTCGCTCAGGACAGGCAGGTAAAGTATTACAACGCCACGCATAGGAATGTGGAGTTCAGTGTTGGCGACATGGTGTATCTAAAAATCAAGCCGTTCAAGGGTGTATCGCGGGTTCGACGCTTGAAGAAGCTGAGTCCTAGATACCTTGGACCATTTGAAATCCTGGAGCGTGTTGGCGAGGCGGCGTATAGATTGAAGCTGTCGGTGGAGTTGAGTGAGCTACATGATGTGTTCCACGTGTCGGTGTTGCGTAAGGCAGTGCAAGAGCCTTCGCAGATCATTGCGGACAATCAAGTACCGGTTGATTATGAGTTGACAACAAGGGTCAAGCCAGTACATATTGAAGATGTTGCAGTCAAACGACTCCGCAACAAAGAGGTCCGAATGGTTAAAGTCCATTGGGATAACTGCGGATGGGAGGAGCTTTCATGGGAGCGTGAGCAAACTATGTTTGAAGAATACCCAGAATTATTCCATTCAGGTAACATTTAGCTTTGTGTACCTTTTATTTAATTTCGGGACGAAATTCCTTAAGTGGGGGAGATTTGTAACGCCCCGAAAATTGTATTTGAGTCGGTCACGTAAAAAGGGATTTTTGGTGTCTGTATAGGGGTACACGACCTAGGACACGGGCATGTACAAGGTCGCGTCATGCTGGTGTTTTGGCCATTTTCATCTCGAGAAGGACACAGCCAGGAACACAGCTGCATGACACGGGCGTGTCATTTGACAGGGGCGTGTGCCTACCCGTGTCAGTACCCGTGTTCAGTTGGGTCGTGTCGGTTGGCGTGGCGGTTATGCGTGACACGCCCCCGGTCACAGGCCTGTCGAGAGACCCGACACGGGCGTGTCTAAACCCGTGTGAGTCTCTGTGTTCGACGATCGTGCCTGGATCGAGGCACACGGTCGGGGACACGGCCGTGTGCCAAGCTGTGTTCGGCCCAGGTTTGGAGATTTTTGAGCGGATCTGAGCCGTTCGTTTTCTTTAAATAAGATCCAACGGCCCAGATGGTTTCCTGCTCTGTTAAGGACGGGAATTGGGGAGTTAATCCTTCATTTCTCTCCAAGGCTTTCTCTTTCCAAGGTGTTAGAGAGAGGAGGAAGAAGAAGGAGGATTCCGGCCACCTGCGGAGCATCGGAGCACTGTTTTGAGATCTGAGAGCGGATCCGTGGAGGAAAGTTCGTTACGAAGAGTTCTGTCCGTGTAGTTTTTTTATGGCGCCAAAGCGGACTACAAGGGTAATGATTCTCTACTTGAGCATATGAAGCTCTTTCTTTCTGCATAGGGAATCCCGCTCCCGCGAGTGTGCGGTGAGTGTGTGGTGTTCCTTGGGGTTGATGTGAATAGTCCCCCTTGTGTTGCATATAGAGTCCGGAATCGAAGTACGGACATAGGCATTGTGTGTGAAGCCTACCCGGACATGTTGGTCTGGATCGGTGATGTTGCATTTGATATGTTTTGCCGGAGAAGACTCCGTGCTTTGGGTTTTTGGATTTATACGCGGTAGATTACAACAGGGATCCTTGGAGGTTAGCTTCAATGCGCACCCGGAAAACTGGGCGGAATCGTCATTCTGCTAACTTGGCGGTCTGGGAACCGGCCTTGAACATAACTGGGTTATGTGATGTTTGGAAATGTTAGGATCCGAGAGAAGCTTGGCCCGTGCGTAGGACTTAAACTGACTAGGCGGTATGAGCAACGGTCAATTGGAATCAGACCTGGGCTATGTGGTTCAGTGCGAGAGACCCATAGATGGGGACTGGCCGTTGGCATAGTCGGGAGCCTTAGACAGTGGTCAGAAAGGCTGAATGCTCATGTTGTTGCCATCGCGGGGATGGTGGTGAAGCCACGGAATTGACCGTATTCACCGTTAATGTGCCCTGAGTGCACGGGGTGTTTGGCCGTGCGACCTTACACCTGTGGCGAAATATATAATTGCACTTTATTGTTTAGCTGGGCTAATGAAATGCAGGGAAGGAGCACCGCCGTCCCGACCTAGGGGCGGGGTCGTTATAATTTGGTCGGCTTTTGGCTGACCGTTACTTTGTTTGCCACCGTGCGGTGGAATGTGCTTGCAGGTGCTGCAGAGCTGAGTACCAAATAGCGGGCTGGAGCCCATGTTGTTGTGCTGGCCCTAGAAGGCCAAAGCGAATAGTTGTACTTTACTCTTGTCATGTGTGGCCGGCCTGCGAGCCGATATATGGAAAACAATATTTATTAAGTGAACTATTGTAAGGCCATAAGGCCATGTACCCCTTTCAGTGTACTTGGGTTTCATCCCAGTAGTGTGGGTGTGGACATTCATGATTTATGGATTTAAGTTTTGGGTTCTTTTAACTTTTAAAAGCTTCCGCTAGAATGCTCTGTGTAGGACGGGTAGTCTTAATTGGATAGTTTGAATATTCTTATGTAACCCTTCTGACTATCTGTGGTATATGACGTCGGGTTCCAGCTGGACCTTCTGTTATATGTCATGTGACGGATGGGGGTGTTACACATGCACCCGGGGTTTGGCCTGTAGTTGCCCCCGAAGCACCGAAAGGAGGGGCTAGACCCAAAGTCCTAGCCTTCTTATACCACCTACGATATACAGACTTTGAGGTGTTCGGCATTTTGAACGTCGTTTCCTTTGCACTAAAGTCCTCAACTGCTCCTGACATAGCTTTCTTAGTCTTCTGAGCACCATTCTGACACTCTCGGGCAAAGTGCCTTTTCCTTACACAAGTATGACAAGTGTAAGTAGCTTTGCTAGTCGATGTTGTAGCCACCTTCTCCAGCATTCTGCTGGATGCAGATCTTATGGGGCTTGCATAGTTCAATACCATGGTCGCTGGCATCGGTTGAGTCTTCCTCAAGTCTACTTCCAAAGATCTAGCCGACTCCACCAAGGCTTGGAATCCCAATAATTTTGGTCCTAGTAGTAGGATTCGTAGCTCGCCACGCAGACCATTATAAAATCTATCGACTATAGCCTGCTCGTTCTCCAACTCAAAGCATGGGTAGCGGCTTATTATAAGAAATGCTTGCAAATATTCGTCAACTGAGTGCGCTCCCTGCACTAAACACATGTTCAGCTGCTGGCCCGATGGTCTACCAAATGTCATCTGCTCCATCACGCCACCCGGCGTTGAAGTCACAACAAGGGCACAGGGTTGTACATTTCTTCCATGCTTTTCATTAGTCACAGCGAACACCACTTCAACGATCCTTCTTACGGTTTCAGACGAAGGATGGGTCTCAAACACCTCACTGGGTGCACTATACTCCTCAGAAACTGGACTTTCTGGCGGCCCAACACCGCTTCTGGTCACCTATAGTTATACAAAACACCGTTAAGCGACCATACAAAATTGCAAAAAGCAATTATAGGAACACGCAGGTTCCTCAAACACGTGTATTTTCATTCCTAAGTGGACATTCATGGGTTATTTTGCTGTTATAACGATGACGCACACACATGTGCTCACCACCCCTTAAAAAGAATTTGCCCACGAATTCATTTAAGCCTGACCAAAACCAGTAGTCTGATACCAAATTGTAACACCCCTTATCCATCGCATAGCATATAGCAGTAGGTACGGCCGGGGCCCGACTCCATATACCACAGATAGACCGGGTGGTTACTCAATGAAAACCATCCAACCAATCCAACGTCCTACACAGAGTCATTCTAGCGGAAGCAATTTTATTAGTTGCAATAATAAGAACCCAGCACTAGCATGAATGTCCACTAAACAGAACCAAAAGGAATGAAGTACAAATACACAAGTACTGGCCTTATGGCCTTACAAAATGGTTTACTCAAATTAGATGTTTTCCAAACCTCGGCACGCAGGCCGGTCATACATGAATAAAACAGATAAACACACCAATTAGCCCTTCGAGGGACGGCTCAACAATTTGAGCTTCAGCCCGCTATTGACCGATCGGTCCTGCAGCACCTGCAAGCAACAATCCACCGCGACGGTGGTAAACAAAGGCAACGGTCAGCTATGCTGACCAAATTATAATGATCCTGCCCCCAAACTCGGGGCGGCGATGCTTCTTCCCTACAATTTATTAGCATAATCAAGCAATAGAGTAATAACACTACATCACTGGGGCAGGCACGCAAGGCCACACACCCGGTGCTCTCAGGGCACCTTCTCGGTGATCACGGTGAAAGTCCGCCGACTCACCACCGCCCCTTGGATGACAATATCTCCTGAGCATTTGGTCTTTCTGGCCATTGCCTAAGACCCTCTATCTATGCCAATGGTAAGTGTCAAGTAACTTTAGGTCTTTTTAACCGAACGACATAGAGCGGGTACGGTTCCGCCTAACCCGTTGCTCACACCGCAGCGTTAATTTAAAACATATGCGCGGGTCAAACTTTCCCGAGTCCCAAATCATTTACATACATCACATAACCCAGTTATGTTCAAGTTGGCTCCCAGGCCCATAAAATGGCAGAACCACGCGTCTGCCCAGTTTTTCAGGCACACCTTGGAGTTAATCCCCAAGGCCCCCTGTTGCAATCGACCTCGTAGAAAACCCGAAAAACAAACATTCACACGGAGACTTCTCTGGCCCTTCATGCAATGCAACATCACCGATCCAGACCAACTTGTTCGGGTAGGCTTCACACATCATGCCTATATCTGTTCTCGATTACGGACTCTACATGTACACAATGGGGACTATTCATGTCTACTTGAAGGAACGCCTCAAACTCACCTCAAACTCGCGAGAGCGGGCTTCCCTATGCAAAAGAAGTAGAGCTTCACATGCTCAAGTAGAGAATCATTACCCTAGCGTTCTTCCTTGGCGCCATGGAAATGTATGCAGATGGAAAGCACCGCAATCTCCTTAACTCTGTAGATCCGAAGTCGGCTCGCGATTTGGAGCTCCGAAACTCCATCAGCAACCGGATTTAGCTTCCTTTCTTCTTCCTTGCTCTCCCCTCTCTCTAGAATTTAGAAAGAGACGTAAGTGAAAGAAGTGAGGGATTTGAAACACTATTCCCTGATATATCCTAGTAGGAACAACCCCCAGCCGTCGAATCCCAAAATAAGGAAACAAACGACCACGATCTGTAGCTGAAATGTAAATGTTGGGCCGAACACGGCCTGCAACACGCCCGTGTCCAGGGCCGTGTCCCCATTCGCCGTCAAAATCAACGCGTCTCGAAAAACACACAGGCACCCGACACGCCCATGTTCGACCTGACATACCCGTGTCAGCCAGTACACGCCCGTATTCCCGGGCATGTTCCTCCATCAACATAGGACCAAAATCAACCTGAGACTCACACGGGTCTTGGACACGCCCGTGTCCTATTTGACACGCTCGTGTCATACCCGAACACGCTTGGGCTCTAGGTTGTGTTCACTGTCTCGACACTTCATCGAGCACAGTTCGTCGACCAACCAACACGGCCTTGGACATGCCCGTTTCCTAGGCCGTATTCCCTGTCTCGACACATCGTCGAGCGAAAATGTCGACTTCCCAGGCAGATCGTCGACACGAGCTCGACACGCCCTGAGACACCCCCGTGTCTCAAGCCATGTTCGCTGCTCGACGATCGTCGACTCCAGAATTCATCAACCTCTTAGCCAAATCATCGACCCAAACACGACAAGCCCTGGGACACGCCCGTGTCCCAGGCCGTGTGCCCCCTGCCAAATTCCAAATTTGGCCCAAAATGCCTCCCGTCGCTCTTTTGAGTTTTGGGGCATTACATGTGTACCCCCTAAAGCGAAGCAGATTGAACCAATGTATATCCTAATTATGAATGGTTTCTCAATAAATTCTCCCCATTTTGGTATTATCAAAAGAAATAGCAGAGTGATACGGAAGCAAAAATAGGAAAAACGTCAAATGAAGAAACAAGTATAAAACATGTGAAATAATTTATAGTAATGAAGAATGTGAGTGAAGACTAACATTGTTAACTGTCATATATTTATATCATAGATATACACTCTAGTGAAGATAATATAGAATCATTTGCGGTCCAATTCTCATGAGAAGAAATTTTAGAGAAGATAATGGTGTGTACATGTGAGAGATTGATGAAAACACATAAGGAGAGTCCTTACAAATATGTAAACACATGTAATGTGAAAAAACAACATAACATATAAATATACATAACCAGCTATACATGTACCCAAGTATTCAGAGCACAAAGATTAAAGTAATATCCATATAAAGGTTTCACAAGACACTTTACAATTCTTTTCAAGGTGTTCATCCTCATAATGCTTATTAAGACTTATCAAGAGGGTAAGTAGTGCTTGGTGGAGATTCCTTGTCAGTCTTTTTTATTTTGCAACACATCAACAAAGACGTTGAATTTTTATTATTAAATAAGCGTTTTGTTTTTTTTTTGAATTTTGCTTGACAAAGGATTCTAAATTCACTTGTGTGACCATAAAGGATAAGCAAATATGAATTGTGCAAAGAAAACGAGGATAAAGTAATAGTGTCAGCATGAAATCTAGTGGTTATGGTAGAACATTCACTATTCACATATGAAGTAATGTGAAGTCATATATAGATTTCCATAATTATGGGTGTGAGAACATTATCATAACTAAAACATTTCTCATACTTAGAGCCATGCTTAAACAATTTCATAAGTATAATACACTATGAGAGATGCATATAAAATATGATGTGTGAAGTTTGAATAAGTGAACAATGTTATAGATACTCAAAGTTATAGAATATACATTGTATCATGCCTAAACCTGAAAAATCAAGACAAAGTGGCATAAAGGTGAATTTTTGCTGTCGTCTGGCGATATCGGATATCGTCGATCAGCGACAGTATAGAAATATAAAAACCAGTCGATCTGGATCTAGTCCACTGTCTTCTCTATTTTCTCTGAAAGGTTTGCTGCGTTAGGCATTCCAAAGTCGGCAAAATCTCCAAATCAAATAAGATCTTGAATTTTTGTCTTCTTTCTTCATTTTTTATGAAAAGCTTTGAGGGAAGATTCCATGAAGTGTTTGTGTAAAAAAAATTAGTTTTGATGGTTGGTTTGCTAGGATTTGGGATAAACCTAAAGCTTGAAAGTTTTGAGGGAATAGACCTTAGATCCTAGAGATTGATGAAATGCATGTGTAGATTTAGGATTTTGAGTAAATTAAACTCAGATCTAGAGTTTGCCTGGGAGAATTTTTAAGAAAAATTTCATGGTTGTGGTGAAGAAGATGATGAATAGTGTTTTTTCTTAAGTTTGATGATTATGTAAATCAGGTAGAACTTTAAATTTTTTTCAGATTTTGTATGTATAAATGGTGTATGAAGAAATTTCATGTCAAAATCAAGCATGTATTGAATTTTGATGTCGCCCGACGACAGTAAGTGTCGCCTGGTGACAGTGAGTGTCGCCCGACGACATTGGTGATTTCTATATTTTAATATTTTCTTGCGTATCTTTGCAGAAATGGATTCCAATCCAAGGGCTAAGTGGAGCACTGGCAGTGATGCAGATTCAGCATACCAGACATACCCAAGGATTGAAAACGTGAACGTCGGTGTTGGGAAAGTTGTGAATTTGACCCAGTTCTACATGCACAAATCCACGACCTTCTAGCTATGGCAGGTATAATGCCTGTCATTATACCAGATACATTTTCTTTAGTGTTAATTAGGGAATTTTATAACCATTTGATGGACCCCAACTTTACGGAATGGAACGGTGGAGTGTGTTCACAAATTCAATGAAAGAAGTCGAGATAACGCACCATGACCTAAGGGGTGAGTTTGGTTTGATAGAACATGAACATGTGTTGGATGTGGTAGAGAAATATAGGAAGGATAGGGACTGGACGTTACATAACAAGGTTTTTCATGGGAAGTCCATGAAGAGCCTTATCCACTCCACGACCACTCTCACTCCAGATGCACACTTAGCGCAAGACATCTTGAGGAACACTATTCTGCTCAAGTCTGGCGACACGAGAACGATCACAGCTCAATTGAGCTAATGTGACATATATGATTTTGGAAAGAGAGTCTTTTGATATGGGGACTTTATCCTTTCTATCATCTGATACACATTCAGACTGAAATGCCTGATGTGGAAAAAGTTGAATACTCTACCGATGGGGGCGGTGATCCAATAGATCCTTTATAAGAAGTATAGTTGGATCGACCCAGAATTCTACTTTGACGACTATGAACCGGCCATATTTTCTATGGTTCAACAATATCAACGGGTAGATCTAGAGGTGGTTCCATATGTGCTAGTGAACAAGTGACAACTATTAGAAATCCACCACAAGCAAGAGGTCGTTCATTACATGAAGGGTTGGACGACTTACGAGAGTCGTTTGAAGAACACAAGAGGGAGTTGAAGAAGAATTTTTCGGGAGTTCAAAAGTTCTTTAAATTCCTCACCAAGAGCCTCAAATTGAAACCAACTCCAGCCGAGGAGACCAAATGGGAGAATCTAGTTGTGGAGCCATCGCGATCGTCAACTCGCCAACCTCGCCGGACAAGAAGCAGTGGATAGAGTTTTGTAGAAGATCAAGAGGACACTAGTGCAGTAGATAGCATGAATTTTTGAAGATTTCGGGCTGATTTGGAGTTTTGTAGATAACTCCTGGCGACATTAAGTGTCGCTAGGAGACAGTGCAGTTTAAATTTTTTACGTTGCTGGTTGGAATTCTATGTTGTAATATTAGTTAAACTATTATGTGATTTAAGTGTTGTTGTAGTTCTGTTGTTGACTCGTATTTTTTTCGTTTATTAATTATAATTATCATTTTCTTTTAATTAAATTTAATTTAATTTTTTGTTTCATTATTATGTCAATTCATTAGCTTGATATGTCCAAGATTCCTAATTCTAGTCTTAGTAATGAAAAACGAGAATCTGGAAGTGGTTTTGTGAAAATATCGGCATGTTGTGAATAGGTGCCTATAAAATTAACTTTGATTGTATTTTGCTTAATGTGGGCTCTAATAAAGTGATGACGTACATCAATATGTTTGGACCTAGAGTGATGAACTAGACTGTATGTTAAGTCAATTGCACTTTTGTTATCACACTTTATTCAACTATATCGTGGTTAATTCCAAAGTCTTCTAATGTTTGCTTCATCCAAAGAGCCTGTCCACAACAACTACCTAGTGCTATATTTTCAGCCTCGATGGTGGATAAGGCAACAAAATTCTGTTTCCTACTGCACCACGAAATTAGTGAAGGGCCTAGAAAGTGACAAGTGCCACTTGTGCTCTTACGGTCTTGAACAACCAGCATAATCAGAGTCAGAATAACCATGCAAAATGAAGGTGTCATTGTGTGGATACCATAGGCCTATCTTAAGAGTACCAATAAGATATCTAAAAGTTCGTTTAGCCGCTTTTAAATAAGATTCTTTGGGATTAACCTGAAATCTAGCATATATGCATACTACGAACATAATATCAGGTCTAGATGTGGTTAAATACAAAAGAGATCATATCATTCCTCTATATAATATTTGATCTATAGAAATTCCATTTTCATCTTTTCCTAATTTCAAAGAGACACTCATAGGGGTATTAGCATGTTTTAGATTTTCAAATCAAAATCTTTTTAAAACATCATGAATGTATTTAGACTGATTAATAAAAAACCATCATGTCTTTGTGTAATTTGAAAACCAAAATAATAAGTATGTTCTCCTACCATACTCATTTCAAATTCATTTTTCATAATTTCTACAACATTTTCACAAAACTTTTCATTAGTGGATCCAAAAATAATATCATCAACATATATTTGCAAAACTATAAGATCATCATGAACATGTTTATTAAAAAATGTACAATCAGCACTACCCATTTTGTAATCATTCTTTAACAAATATACATTTAATCTAACATACCCTGCTCAAGGTGCTTGCTTTAAACCATAAATGGCTTTTTCTAACTTAAAAGCATGATCAGAAAATTTGTCATCAACAAAGCCTGGAGGCTGTTCTACATAAACTTCTTCCTTAATGTACCTATTAAGAAAAACAGTTTTGATATCCATTTGAAATAATTTAAATGTTTTAAAGCTAGCAAATGCAAGAAAAATTCTAACTGCTTCTAAACGTGATACGGGTGCAAATGTTTCATCAAAATCTATTCCTTCAATTTGTGAATAACTTTTTGCTATAATTCAAGCTTTGTTTCTAATGACCCTAGATTCACTATCCATTTTATTTTTAAAGATCCACTTAATGCATACAATAGGATGATTTGATGGTCTTTCTACTAATTTCCAAACCTTATTACATTCAAATTGACTAAGCTCCTCATTCATAGCTAAAAACCAAGAATCATCATTTAAAGCAGCTTCTACATCTTTTGATTCTATATCAGATATAAAGCATAGGTTTGAAAATAAATCAAGTAAAGATGAATGAGTACTTACCCCTCTCGATGGTTCTCCAATGACCAAATCTTGAGGATGATCTTTTGAAAATCTCAGTTCACTTGGAGGCACATATTCTTGCACTTCTTCTTCTGGTTCTTATTTATCTTCTTCTTTTTCTCCAAGTACTTTGCCATCATCCGACCTCTGTAGATGAAAGGGCTCTTCATCTTGACCTGTATTGTTAGTTTCTGCACAATGGAAAAGGTCATAAAATTTAACATAATGGATTTTTCAATTATTTTTGTCATTTTATTGTAAACTCTATAAGCTTTACTAGTTGAAGAGTAACCAATAAATATGTTTTCATCAGATTTTTCATCAAACTTTCCTAAATTATCTTTAGTGTTCAAAATGAAGCCTTTATATCCAAAAAATTTGAAACAAGATACATTCGGCAGCCAGATCGGTCGGTCCAACAATTCGGGTCCTAGGCGAGCCGGAGGGAGGCGAGATCCAAGGAAGCCCTTTCAGCTCACCACAGTGGTGTGGATCCCATGAGGGGTGAGTGGATCAGATCGGCTCTCACTCACCCCCAGGACTCAGCTAACAGCAGGCGAGTGGGGCAGTTCGGGCCTGCACTCTCCCAAGGTCGGGGTGAGGCGGCGAGTGCTAGCACCATCGAGCACTCGCCGACCCCAGCGAGTGGAGATTTCAGAAGGCCACTCGCCCAGTCCCTTGTGATGTGTTTTTACCATTCTGCCCTTGTTGGACTGCCTATAGCCTGTTAGAACAACGGAGTTACGCTGTTGGCTGACCATGTTGGGCTGAACATAGCTATTTAGAATAGTAGATGCTAGTTATTTGCAGGCTATTTTTAGAAATCTATAAATAGATCCAAGGGGGTTCCTCAGAAGGAATGCTTATTTGTGCCCCTCTCTTCTTGCTCTTTCTGAGATACCCTCAGCTCTATATTTGGCTAGGGAGGGGAATCTCTCTAAGATCTTTCATGTGTGTGGTGGGACCTCCACGCCGAGCCCATGGGTCTGTCCCCTATTCTTTTTCCTTAGTCGTTTGGCTCGCGAGAGAGAAGTAAGTGTGCGATCACCCCTTCCCCAAGGGTGAACTCCATAGAGACCGAGTTTTCGGTTTCAACAATAAAAGAGATGAGATCTTCGAAAAAAATTCAAATTTTAGGGTATTATCTTTCCACAAAGAGGCGGAACTTCATCTTCTTCCTCTCGCCATTATTGAAGAGCCTGAAGCTAAAGTACAACCCGCTGATCTAAAGTTCAAGTAGTTAGCTGTTGCAATTTTCACCTGCAATAGCAAGATCAAATAAATCTCTGAGGAAGAAAAAGAAGCAAAGGCTAACCCTAGCTGCAGTAAGATAGTTGTTGTTATCAACACCTTCAACAACAAGGTCAGAGAAAATCTCTAAGTAAATAGAAGCTGCAAGGCAAGCCCTAGCTATAACATCTTCACAACCCTAGCTGATCATTCCTGAAGAATACTTTCTGGAGTTGTGAAGAAAAAGATAGGACTGAGATTCACTCTCAGTTCAGGAAGAAACGAGTCTCTGCAACATACTTCTCAGCACAAGCGAAGTCAACTTGAAGAACAACCATCTTGGTGCTGTGAAGGAAATAGGACCAAGCTGTCTTAGTTCAGGAAGAAGAAGGCTCAGAGATTTATCTCTCTGGTGTCAAAGTTAGGGCTGAGTATTTCTCAGTCTAGAAAGGCAGACTTAGAGAAATTTATCTCTGGAGTCAAACATCAACACCAACCAACCTTCCTTCTATAGGATCTTAACAGATCTGCGTGTAGGCCTATTTTATAAAGGCCGAGGTTGGATCAATTGTTAATCTGTGGTAGGATCCATGTGTGGATCTGAGGTAGGACTATTTGTCTGAGGTAGAAGAGTCATTCTCTCTGAGTGGTAGGGCCTTTGTGCATTTGTTATTGGATCCTTTTGTGGATATAAGGTAGGGCCTTTGTGCCTGAGCTATAGGAGAGTTATTCTCTCTGAGTAGTAGGTTTATCCTCCTAGCTTGAGTGTAGGACTTGTGCTCAAGTCTGAGGTAAGTGATCTTTAGATCACTGAGCTGTAGGAGTAAATCTTTACTCTGAGTTGTAAGGCGTTGTGCCTGAGATAGGTCTTGGAGGAGATTGATAGATCTTGATGGATTTGTATTTTAAACTCTTTGGATCCGAGATTTGGAGAAGTACCTTGTCTAACAAGTTGTTTAAAAGGTGGGAGGGACAGTAGACGTACCTATAATCTGGGAAACTACTATAAATCTTGTGTGTGCTTTGTGTGATTATCTTGAAAGCAAAATATAACTAAATCACAACACACCAAAATAAAAGATAGTCACAAAAGACTAAGAAACCTATTCACGCCCACCCTATAGGTGTTAGCTATTCTTAAAACTAAAGACTTTCACTTTTGACTTCTCCTTTGTAGAGATTAGCTAGTGAAAGTCTTTGTTTTTAAGGGTAGCAAAACCACCTAGGGGGTGAAAAGGTTTCTAGGTCTTTAATATACCTTTTAACTTTTATAAGTTTAGGTTGTGAGAGGTGATTTACTTAATATTGCTTTCATGACATTCACCCAGACGACACAATAATTTATAGTGGTTCCCAAGATTATGAGTATATCCATTGCCCCTCTCATCTTTCTAACAGTATGTTAGATAATGCATTTTTCCAATATCTCGAATCCTAAGAGTTTACAACACGATTCTGCATGACCACTCAGTCTTCTCCAAGACTTATAACTCGAGCACAAAGCCCTAAAACTCAGTGATCAGAAGATCACCTACCTTTGGCAAAAGGCCCTACCACTCAGGCTGGGAGGACAACCATACACTCAAAATCTTAATAGAATCCTACCACTCAGATTCACTCTTGAATCCTACCTCAGGTCTATAACAGATCCTACAATCTCATCCTTTATAACACAGGCCTACAGCTCAGATCCAAAAGGATCTTACTGAGAGAATAAGGTTTGATGTGGATTTGACACCAGGGAAATTATTTATGTCTTTTTCCTTCTATGCTGAGAAAGATCAGTCCACATTTCTTCTCCACAATTCCAAAAATAATCTCCGGATCAAAAAGTTTGCACATGTTTGAAGATGAGTCAAATAAAGCATTTATACTAATATCGCACAATTGACTTATAGAAAGTAAGTTATGCTTCAAACCTTTAACATACAAAACATTTGAAATAGTAAAAGACTTGTTACCTACTACTCCAATGCTGATAATTCTTCCTTTCCCATTTTCACCAAACGTAACTACTCCTCCTTTCTTCATCTCTAGGCTAAGGAACTTTGATTTGTTGCCTATCATGTGCTTGGAACACCCTGAGTCCAAGTACCACACATCTTCTTTGTCCTTAGCCAGCCAACATGTAAGACCCCCCTCCCCCTTACCAAGGAGGGCTACCGGATCTTATGCCCAGAACCGCCGTCTTACGGTGGCACTAACTCACGGGTTAGTCGACACCGCAACACGCCGATTCTGCCGGCTAGTACGATCATAAACCTGTAGGCCAATATGAGAAATAAGAAGTAAAAATGAGTATAAAATACCATCAGTCCACAAGTCACAGTGCAATCATATAAAAGAGATGAATAGTACATCAACAGTCCACAGAATAGTACAGAAGAAAGAGTAAAAAGGGCTTATGCCCAGTACATCAAAATCTCTCTCTCTCACAAAATCATAAGTGCGGAAGCTAAACTAGAACATCAAGTCTCGTCCCACCTGAGGACGCACAGTAGTAGTGGTAGCCTGCTGAAGCGGTATCTGCTCCTCATGTCCTGCCTCCTCGACGTGCTGGTGCTCCATCTCCACGGGCTCCTAAAAATAGTTGGTCACCGACCATTAGTCAAAAAGACTAAGTCGTTTCCTCCGCACCTCGCCCCGCAGCTCCTAGGCACCGGGCGGGAGGACGAAGCGGAGGACAACAAGGGGTAGCAAAATGGAAGCAGGTGACAATATCTATCTAAAGTGGTACTAAGTAATGAAATTCTACACTAGCAATGCTAAGTACAGTACAAGTAGTAAGTAAGTAAGTACGGTGCAGTAAAGGAGAGTATAGAAACAGCAGTATAAACAAGTAAATAAGCTAAGCTACCACTAAGCTATCATCACAAACGTACCCTAACTTATATAAGTGCCCATACAAATATATAAGTTAGGATTTCCAGGAAATTTAACTTATCATATAAAAGAGCCCATACTAATTTATATGATAAGGATCTATGAAGCGTATGACCTAATATGAATGAATGATATGATGCAATTTTATGCGCATGCAAGTGCAACTCACACACAACGACTCTGTGATCACAGACCTTTAGTTCCCACTTTTTGAGAGCTAGCATCACTCTCGGGTACCACCGCTGTGGCTACGGCAGCAGCGGAGCGGGCGTCTCCGCTTCTAGACCGGTATGCACACTACCAAGCCTTAGACCCCTCTCATACGCCTCTGTACACGTCCAAGGTGCACTCTAGAGTCCCGCGTACGTACTTTGCTGACAAACCCGTCAGTCTTGTTGGGTCGGATGTGTGTTATCGGGGGTCGTCCTCCAGACCGCAGTGTAAAACAACCCACTGGCCCCTCTAACTCCCACAACCGCCTGGTGCACCGTACTGCCATCGGTGTGACGAACGGCCAGTACCGCATGCCCCGCCACGATATTTATGCACATGCAAGTAATTCACACCGAGCCTTCCGCTCGCAGGACCAAAACCCGTCCTGAATCCCTCAAACCCAAACCCGGGTGAGAACGCACATTAGTGCCTTTATGTCAATTCCCTCCAACCCTAAACGGGTGAGCATATATCATGAAACTCTCCAACCCAAAACACGGGCGAGAAGGTACAACCATGTCCTAACCTATTAAGCTACTCTTGTCTACGGTTTATTATACTTAGAGATTTAAGGTTAATCCCAGGACTGCCCCCGGTATTCCCTGTGAAGGGCTCTCAAGGGGCACTAGGAACTGTGTTGGGATTACGCCCAGCGTTCCCTTTCGCAAGGATACTTATTTTAGTTGATGACTACCCATGTACCTCCCCAGCTCTCCTTATTGCTTAAGTATAACCCTAGTGACTTAAGGTGTTACCGGGTACCGACGGTCTTCCGCCGATCCCCACTCCAGTTGATGACCAAGACTTGCACTTTTGATCCCTCACTAAGACAACTCTACCCACCAGGGTCACTCATGTTGAACTCTCTTTTATTTCTGCCGATAATCAATCCCCTGGTAATTCCCTAAGGCAAGACCTATTTGTGTTATATGCAGACCATGACCTATGTCTACCCTAGAAATGTGATCTTCCAAAACTTAAGGCATCTTGCCTCTAAATATTTATCCTAAGGTATTATGGACTAAGGGATCTACCCTAAGGATTCTCATAATTTTTCCTGGTCAAATGGTCATTTAATTAATTCTCTTAATTTAAATGCTCGGCCACTTTACACATGAAGTGATTTAATTAAGCATCCACTGACTTAGGGAATTTTTCCTGAGATGTATATTGTCCAAATATTGCTGTCTTCAAAATTTCACAATTTTCCTTAAATTATTTATTGTCATTTTCTATTTAATTACAATCCCACATAAATTCCATTTTACACATGAAGTATAAGCATTACATATTCAAAAATTCCAGAAAATTTACAGAGCCTTTAAGACACTAAATTATGGCTATTGGCAGAGATTCATCCAAATTGAATGTAAGATGGCCTATGGGATTCCATTTTAAGGTATTTACCAAAATGCCATTGTACTAGTTTAACACAAGTAATGTATCCAATAAATTCTGAGAAATTCATGATAAACTAATAACAATATTTTATGACAGTAGAATAAATCCCAAATTTTTCAGTGGTATATATATATCATTTCAAGAATTATCAAGATAAGGGTAAAATGGGAAATTTTAGGGTATCTACTCCAAGGTTCTTCAAAACAGAGAAATCATAATTTTCCTAGGTCAAGTGTGATGTAATCTATGCCTTGGTAATGTTGTTTGGATTTGTTCTTGAATAAATCCTATTTCCCAATTTTTAATTCCAAAATAGCTATTTATAAAGTAAATTCCAATAAATGGAATTTTGATTCCAAAAATTACAATATTAATTTGAAGGGTGAAATTTACCCTAATGAACCACTGGAAATAATTTCATGACACTTGCATGTCACCATTGGGCTAAATACACAAATTTGCATTTTTGCTATTTGCACACCAAGCCTTAACATAGGCTAGCACATGCAAGTGGATTCTCCCACATGCAGTGATCCCAAGGTGCTGAAAATTTTATCATGCACCAAGGGTGACCCCACTGACCCACCACCAAAATTTGGGGCCATGGGGAGGAGTAGAACTCCATATATACCATTAATTTAAATTTTAACATTTTACCAAAAACTATAGGAAAATGTTTTCTAAAAATTCCTAAATTTTGGCAGGAGGTAAGTAAGCCCTAATAATGCATGTGCCCAAAATTTGGGATCATGGTGACTAACATTGAGACTAGGGCACTCAATATAATTTTTGACCTAGTCTAGGACCAGTCCTATGAGAAAGGTCCTACAGGGTTGTACCCTACACCAAAATGTATGTTTAGGGTGGCATTTTAAAGGTAAGACCCTAGGCTACAATTTTCATTAAGGGCCTAAGCTCTGGAAATGCCTCTAAGAGGCCTAAATTTAACATGCAACAATACTGAATATGTGTGACAGAAATGTTACTATTCATTTATTAATCTGATTTATAATAATAAACGGCGCACGAATCTTAAAGCATGAATCGACGGGATCCGTTCATCGTCTACCTCCAGCCAACGGCTGAGATTGAGCCGACCTGGAGCGACTTTGCCGGCGGTTTCCGGCCAGCTGAGGCGTCGCCACCTCCGGCCAATGGTGCCATCACCTTCACGGTGGTGGTGGCTATCATTTCCCGGCGATGGGGCGGCGGGAGACGGCGGCGACGGCGATCCCGAGCGGTTTCAAAAACTTAGAAATTTCTAGATTTTCTCACATGGCATCGGGCTCAATTGAGCCCGATCTCTCGCCTATTTGATCTAAGAAGCTAGTGCGGGTAGAGGTGAAGTGAAACGCACCATAATCGGGGCTTGGCTGCGGGTCAGGCGGCGGTTTGCCGTGGTGGTGGTGCGCCGGCGAGCTCCTCCCCGAAAGTTGCATTCTCCACCGTTCTCCATGTGTAAGTAGTCGAATTCCACTCCTCTGGACCTTCTGAAGCTAATGGAGGGGTCTGTTTGGACTGAGGTGGGCTATAAGTGGAGTTAACTCCAAGGTGAGCTCGGTTTGAGCTTTGGAGGCTTCACCCATGGTGCCATGTGGCTCTCAACTCAGGAATTCTGCTGGAAATGAGGAGGGGAAGTCAGCCACCTGGTTTTGGGCAGCCAAAACCAGCTGGTGGGGTGGCCATGTGGCCATTATTCCCTTCATTCCTCTTTCTCTCTCCTCTTTTCCTAAAAATCTCAATTTTGCCCCCTTGCATGTACTCTCTCTCCTGATTTAGGGGGGTAGGGTTGGTCTTGTTCACTTGGGCTGACTTTGGGCCAATTTTAGTGGGCTTGGTCCAAGGGAACTTGACTTGGCCTTCATTTCATTCTTTAGGTCAATTTGTTGACCAAATTGACTTTTAGGGTTGACTGGTCAACTATGGTGGGTGGACTGACCCCACTTGGTGGAAATGGGTCTAGTGGCACCACCCAACTTGGTTTGGGTCAAGGGGGTGCCCCACTTAGGTTAATTAGGCTTATGAGTGTGGGCTTGACCAAATTAAGCCCAAGGTTGACCTTGGTCAACTGGGGTCAAAATGTTGACCCAGTGACATACCCTAAGGTCCACTTAGATTGTTTTTAGGGTTAGGGCAATGTGGTGGGGTCATGGTGTGGCTAGGGTCCTTACTTAGGCTAGTTTGACCTAGTTTGACTATGGTCTTATAGTGGGCCCCACATGGCTACCACCCACTTCCTAGGGTCAAACTTAGTTGATCACCTTAAGTCTCACTCATGCCTAACCCAATCTAAGTTGAGGGGTCCAGAAGTAACATGGGATGTTACAAATTCCAATAAACAAGAAAATAATTTCGTCCCCGAAATTTAAGTTCGGGTCTACGGGGTTTTATTTGCAAGAATCATCAAGAAATTTAAAGACATAACTTAAATATACCTGGTGCGAATAGCTCCGGGTGTTGCTCCAGCATCAGATCCCTCGGCTCCCAAGTGTGCTCCTCCCGTCCATGGTTGGACCACAGCACCTTCACAAGAGGGACCTTCTTCTTCCGCAACACTCGGATGGCTGTATCGTCAATCCGGATCGGCTCCAATCTCACTGATCTGTCAGGCTCTACTGGTCCGGCTGTAGTAGTAATGTGCTGCTCCGGCCGAAGGAGAGCCCTCCGTAAGGAAGAGACATGAAAGACGTCATGTAATGCACCCAACTCCGGTGGCAGCTGCAGTCGGTAAGCCAAGGGGCCGATCCGCTCCAGGATCAGGTATGGCCCCATGTATCGTGGACTGAGCTTCTTGTGCCTCCGCACTCGAGAAACACCGTGTACTGGACGTATCTTCAAGAATACCCTGTCTCCAACCTGGAACTCCACCTTCCGGTGCCGAGCATCATAATACTTTGCCTGCCTGCTCTGGGCCTCCAGTAGCCGATCCCTGATCAATCGAATCTGAGCCTCTGTGTCCTCTATATAATCGGATCCCAGAGCCCTGGTGTCCACATCCTGTACCCATGATAGCGGAGTCCGGCATCTCCTCCCATAAAGCGCCTCGTACGGAGCCATCCTGATGCTAGCCTGGTGGCTGTTATTATACGAGAACTCGATCAAAGGTAGCAGCCTCTCCCAAGGCCTCCCCGTATCCAATATGCATAATCTGAGCAGGTCCTCCATGGTCCGGATGGTCCGCTCGGTCTGTCCGTCGGTCTGCGGGTGGAAGGCGGTGCTAAAGGTAAGCCGAGACCCCAAGTGAGCATGCACGGCCCTCCACTCGCTCGAAGTGAACCGACCATCACGGTCCGAAACGATAGTCCTGGGGATACCATGATATCTGATGTACTGCTCCACAAATAGTCTCACCAGAACTGCAACTGGGGCATCCTTCCGAACTGGAATAAACCGCGCGACTTTGGTCAATCTGTCCACTATAACCCATATAGAATCATGTCCGGAGTGGGAGCGAGGCAATCCGTGTACAAAGTCCATAGCAATGTCCTCGAACTTCCACTCTGGAACTGGCAGTGGCTGTAATAAACCCCCGGGCTCTTGCATTCTGCCTTCACACGCTGGCAGGTCTCGCAATGGGTCACAAAATCCGTGATCTCCCTCTTCATCCCGGGCCAATACATAGATCTCCGCAAATCTGCCCACATCTTGGTGATGCCGGGGTGCACTGAATATCTCGAGCAATGTGCCTCTCGGAGTATGTCATCTCGAATACTGCCCCCTGCTGGTATGTAGATGCGCCCCCGGAACCGAAGAAGATCATCCTGTAGTGTGTAGTCCTCGACCTTGCCCCTCTCTAGGGCACTGAAAATCGGCTGTAACGCAGCATCCAGCCTCTGATGTGCTCGGATGCGCTCCTGTATATCATCGCAGCTGATCACTGAGCTCAAATACTCTCTATATACCACTGGCTCGGTCTCGGACACCACGGTAATGTGCATGTCCTCCATCATCTGAAGCAGCTCTATGGACATCAATCGGGGCTCCGGTCCAGAAGTGCCGGCCCTCCTGCTCAAAGCATCCGCAACCGTGTTCGCTTTTCCCGGATGATAGTGGATCTTGTAATCATAATCACAGAGAAACTCCAGCCACCTCCTCTGTCTCAGGTTTAGGTCCTTCTGAGTATCGATATACTTGAGATTCTTGTGATCTGAGAAGATGTCACAATGAATCCCATATAAGTAATGCCTCCATATCTTCAGGGCGAAAACCACAGCCCCGAGCTCTAGATCATGTACTGGATAGTTATGCTCATGCTTCTTCAACTGTCTCGAAGCATAAGCGATAACGTGTCCATGCTGCATCAAGACTGCACCCATCCCCTGATATGAGGCGTCCGTGTAAATCTGGAATCCTTCGCTCCCGGATGGAAGCGCAAGAATAGGGGATGAGATGAGCCGGTCCTTCAGCTCCTGAAAAGCCATCTCACACCGCTCTGACCAAACAAAATCAGCATCCTTCTTCGTCAAGGACGTGAGGGGGAGTGCTATCCTTGAGAACCCCTCCACGAACTTGCGGTAATAGCCTGCTAGTCCCAAGAAACTGCGGATGTCAGATGCGGTCTTCGGCCGTGGCCAATCCCTCACCGTCTCTATCTTGGCCGGGTCCACAGCTAACCCAGCCCCACTGATCGTGTGCCCCAGGAAAGCCACCTCCTGCAACCAGAACTGGCACTTCGAAAATTTTGCGTACATCTGTGCCTCCCTCAACCTCTGCAGGACCTGTGCCAAGTGCTCAGTATGCTCCTCCCGAGTCCGAGAATAAATAAGGATGTCGTCGATGAATACTATCACGAAGCGATCCAAGAAAGGCTCGAAGACACGGTTCATCAGACTCATGAATGCAGCAGGAGCATTCGTGAGCCCAAAAGGCATCACCGTGAATTCGTATAGTCCATAGCGCGAACTGAAAGCCGTCTTCGGTATGTCTTCTTCCCTGATACGGAGCTGATAGTAGCCGGATCGCAAATCTAACTTGGAGAACCAGAATGCTCCCTGTAGCTGGTCAAATAACTCATCTATCCGAGGCAGAGGATAGGTGTTGCGGACCGTCAACCGGTTCAGCTCCCGGTAGTCTATACACAATCGCAGTGATCCGTCCTTCTTTTTCACAAATAGAACTGGCGCTCCCCATGGCGATGAACTAGGCCGTACAAATCCTGACTCGACTAGCTCCTGCAGTTGAGTTCTGAACTCTGCTAACTCTCTAGGAGCCATCCTGTAGGGTGCCCGGGACACCGGCTTCGCTCCCGGCACTAGCTGAATCCTGAAATCCAAGTCTCTAGCAGGCGGTAGCCCGGGCAATTTCTCCGGGAATACGTCGGCGAAATCCCGAACCACCGGAATATCTGAGATAGTCGCCTCTGTTCCCACCATCTCGAAGCAGACAATATAGACTTCTTCACCCTGCTCATGGGCCTTCACAGCCTGTATAGAAGATAATAGTAGGTGGCAGATAGGCTGGATACCTTCAACGATAACATGGGAGTCGCCATGTCTCAGCGTGACCCTCCTGGACGGGCAATCTATCTGGGCATGGTTCCGATGCAACCAGGCCATGCCCAAGATCAAATCAAAGTCCTGCAGCTTCAAGATAGTCGCCGGCGCCTCAAATGCCTTGCCGCCGATCTCGGCCTCCATATCACAATGTGCAGTGGTCCGCAGCTCCGATCCATCGGGTAGGCGTACCCTCATCTCTAGTCCAGGGAACCTCTCCACGCCTTCGAGTCCGTCGACGAAGGCCTCGGATACGAACGAGTGTGACGCACCCGTGTCGAAAAGAGTATGGGCAGGTTTGCCGCTGATCATGACTATGCCTGAGGTTTGTTTACGTGAAGGTTAATTGTTACCCTAAGGTTCCAGGTACTATATATATATCATTGAAAATTTAAGAAAACTCAAAATTAACTTTAAGTACCTGTAATGACCTCCTCAGGATTCCTCGGCTCTGTGAGATCCAAGGCGTATATCTGCTCCTGCTCGCGCCTCCTGCCATGATATCCCCGGCCTCGGCCTCGTCCTCGGCCTCGTCCTCGGCCCTGCTGTACTGGGGCCACTGGAGGTGGAGGAGGAGGAGGGGGATGGAATCGGTGCGGGCACTCCGACCTGATGTGCCCTGGCTGGCGGCATCCATAACAAACCACTTGTCGGTGGCCTCGGTCATCCTGTCTCCTCGGATCGTGCATCTGTAGAGGTGGGGGAGCCAAAGCTGGAGGAGGCCCCTGCTCCTGCCTGAAGTTGGGACGACGACGTCCCCCACCCCTCCTGTATCCGATGGTCCTGCCTCTCTGAGAGCCCCTACTGCTCTCACCAGATGTCGATCCATCAAATGGTCTCTTCCCTCCGGCTCGTACCATCAGCTGGTCAGCCTCCAGCTTCTTCGCCATCTCAATGATCTGTCTGGATGTGCCATGTGAAATGAATAACAGAGCCTGCCTCAGATCATCCCTAAGGCCCCGGTAGAACCTCTTCGCATACCTCCTATCGTCGGTGTCCTGAATCCCCGCGAACCTGGCCAAGTGGGAGAACTCCCTCTGGTACTCTATCACTGATCTAGTCCCCTGCTTGAGGTTCAAAAACCTCTCCTCCAAAGCATCCCTGTCAGTAGCAGAGACGAAGTGCTCCAGGAACACATCGCCAAACTCCTCCCAAGAAATCTCTGACAACTCAAAGTCCGCATAAGTAGTCTCCCGGACTGACTTCCACCATCTCTTCGCGTGGGCCTCTAGCACGGAGGTGGCTAGAGGTACTGCCTGGCCGACTGGGCAGCTGATGCCCGCTAAGATCTCGTGTATGGCCTCCAGCCATTCTTCCGTCTTCACTGCATCCTCTGTCCCACGGTACGTCGGTGGGGACAGGCTCTTGAATGCACTCAGCCAGCTCGACCCCGGATTTGGCTGTGGAGCCGGGACTTGCTGGGCTCTAAAGGCATCCAAAATCGCCGTCAGGGTCTGCCCCATCTCCGTATGTAGGAATGGAGTGGCAGCTGGAGGGGGAGGAGCCGCATTTTGCGGCGCTGCGACCTGTGGAGGTTGCATAAAGGTAAGGTTAAAGCAAAATTGGCCTATCAAATTGTACTTTGTGGACCATTTCTGTGACTTTTGTACATGGGCACACCACTGCTTCCGCTGCATAGTTTGTCCGCAAACTAATGCTGGGGCGGGGGTGGTCCCATGTTGTGGACTTCTTTCTCATATGATCGTTGTTCAAGTGATACCAGTTTGTAAGACCCCCCTCCCCCTTACCAAGGAGGGCTACCGGATCTTATGCCCAGAACCGCCGTCTTACGGTGGCACTAACTCACGGGTTAGTCGACACCGCAACACGCCGATTCTGCCGGCTAGTACGATCATAAACCTGTAGGCCAATATGAGAAATAAGAAGTAAAAATGAGTATAAAATACCATCAGTCCACAAGTCACAGTGCAATCATATAAAAGAGATGAATAGTACATCAACAGTCCACAGAATAGTACAGAAGAAAGAGTAAAAAGGGCTTATGCCCAGTACATCAAAATCTCTCTCTCTCACAAAATCATAAGTGCGGAAGCTAAACTAGAACATCAAGTCTCGTCCCACCTGAGGACGCACAGTAGTAGTGGTAGCCTGCTGAAGCGGTATCTGCTCCTCATGTCCTGCCTCCTCGACGTGCTGGTGCTCCATCTCCACGGGCTCCTAAAAATAGTTGGTCACCGACCATTAGTCAAAAAGACTAAGTCGTTTCCTCCGCACCTCGCCCCGCAGCTCCTAGGCACCGGGCGGGAGGACGAAGCGGAGGACAACAAGGGGTAGCAAAATGGAAGCAGGTGACAATATCTATCTAAAGTGGTACTAAGTAATGAAATTCTACACTAGCAATGCTAAGTACAGTACAAGTAGTAAGTAAGTAAGTACGGTGCAGTAAAGGAGAGTATAGAAACAGCAGTATAAACAAGTAAATAAGCTAAGCTACCACTAAGCTATCATCACAAACGTACCCTAACTTATATAAGTGCCCATACAAATATATAAGTTAGGATTTCCAGGAAATTTAACTTATCATATAAAAGAGCCCATACTAATTTATATGATAAGGATCTATGAAGCGTATGACCTAATATGAATGAATGATATGATGCAATTTTATGCGCATGCAAGTGCAACTCACACACAACGACTCTGTGATCACAGACCTTTAGTTCCCACTTTTTGAGAGCTAGCATCACTCTCGGGTACCACCGCTGTGGCTACGGCAGCAGCGGAGCGGGCGTCTCCGCTTCTAGACCGGTATGCACACTACCAAGCCTTAGACCCCTCTCATACGCCTCTGTACACGTCCAAGGTGCACTCTAGAGTCCCGCGTACGTACTTTGCTGACAAACCCGTCAGTCTTGTTGGGTCGGATGTGTGTTATCGGGGGTCGTCCTCCAGACCGCAGTGTAAAACAACCCACTGGCCCCTCTAACTCCCACAACCGCCTGGTGCACCGTACTGCCATCGGTGTGACGAACGGCCAGTACCGCATGCCCCGCCACGATATTTATGCACATGCAAGTAATTCACACCGAGCCTTCCGCTCGCAGGACCAAAACCCGTCCTGAATCCCTCAAACCCAAACCCGGGTGAGAACGCACATTAGTGCCTTTATGTCAATTCCCTCCAACCCTAAACGGGTGAGCATATATCATGAAACTCTCCAACCCAAAACACGGGCGAGAAGGTACAACCATGTCCTAACCTATTAAGCTACTCTTGTCTACGGTTTATTATACTTAGAGATTTAAGGTTAATCCCAGGACTGCCCCCGGTATTCCCTGTGAAGGGCTCTCAAGGGGCACTAGGAACTGTGTTGGGATTACGCCCAGCGTTCCCTTTCGCAAGGATACTTATTTTAGTTGATGACTACCCATGTACCTCCCCAGCTCTCCTTATTGCTTAAGTATAACCCTAGTGACTTAAGGTGTTACCGGGTACCGACGGTCTTCCGCCGATCCCCACTCCAGTTGATGACCAAGACTTGCACTTTTGATCCCTCACTAAGACAACTCTACCCACCAGGGTCACTCATGTTGAACTCTCTTTTATTTCTGCCGATAATCAATCCCCTGGTAATTCCCTAAGGCAAGACCTATTTGTGTTATATGCAGACCATGACCTATGTCTACCCTAGAAATGTGATCTTCCAAAACTTAAGGCATCTTGCCTCTAAATATTTATCCTAAGGTATTATGGACTAAGGGATCTACCCTAAGGATTCTCATAATTTTTCCTGGTCAAATGGTCATTTAATTAATTCTCTTAATTTAAATGCTCGGCCACTTTACACATGAAGTGATTTAATTAAGCATCCACTGACTTAGGGAATTTTTCCTGAGATGTATATTGTCCAAATATTGCTGTCTTCAAAATTTCACAATTTTCCTTAAATTATTTATTGTCATTTTCTATTTAATTACAATCCCACATAAATTCCATTTTACACATGAAGTATAAGCATTACATATTCAAAAATTCCAGAAAATTTACAGAGCCTTTAAGACACTAAATTATGGCTATTGGCAGAGATTCATCCAAATTGAATGTAAGATGGCCTATGGGATTCCATTTTAAGGTATTTACCAAAATGCCATTGTACTAGTTTAACACAAGTAATGTATCCAATAAATTCTGAGAAATTCATGATAAACTAATAACAATATTTTATGACAGTAGAATAAATCCCAAATTTTTCAGTGGTATATATATATCATTTCAAGAATTATCAAGATAAGGGTAAAATGGGAAATTTTAGGGTATCTACTCCAAGGTTCTTCAAAACAGAGAAATCATAATTTTCCTAGGTCAAGTGTGATGTAATCTATGCCTTGGTAATGTTGTTTGGATTTGTTCTTGAATAAATCCTATTTCCCAATTTTTAATTCCAAAATAGCTATTTATAAAGTAAATTCCAATAAATGGAATTTTGATTCCAAAAATTACAATATTAATTTGAAGGGTGAAATTTACCCTAATGAACCACTGGAAATAATTTCATGACACTTGCATGTCACCATTGGGCTAAATACACAAATTTGCATTTTTGCTATTTGCACACCAAGCCTTAACATAGGCTAGCACATGCAAGTGGATTCTCCCACATGCAGTGATCCCAAGGTGCTGAAAATTTTATCATGCACCAAGGGTGACCCCACTGACCCACCACCAAAATTTGGGGCCATGGGGAGGAGTAGAACTCCATATATACCATTAATTTAAATTTTAACATTTTACCAAAAACTATAGGAAAATGTTTTCTAAAAATTCCTAAATTTTGGCAGGAGGTAAGTAAGCCCTAATAATGCATGTGCCCAAAATTTGGGATCATGGTGACTAACATTGAGACTAGGGCACTCAATATAATTTTTGACCTAGTCTAGGACCAGTCCTAGGAGAAAGGTCCTACAGGGTTGTACCCTACACCAAAATGTATGTTTAGGGTGGCATTTTAAAGGTAAGACCCTAGGCTACAATTTTCATTAAGGGCCTAAGCTCTGGAAATGCCTCTAAGAGGCCTAAATTTAACATGCAACAATACTGAATATGTGTGACAGAAATGTTACTATTCATTTATTAATCTGATTTATAATAATAAACGGCGCACGAATCTTAAAGCATGAATCGACGGGATCCGTTCATCGTCTACCTCCAGCCAACGGCTGAGATTGAGCCGACCTGGAGCGACTTTGCCGGCGGTTTCCGGCCAGCTGAGGCGTCGCCACCTCCGGCCAATGGTGCCATCACCTTCACGGTGGTGGTGGCTATCATTTCCCGGCGATGGGGCGGCGGGAGACGGCGGCGACGGCGATCCCGAGCGGTTTCAAAAACTTAGAAATTTCTAGATTTTCTCACATGGCATCGGGCTCAATTGAGCCCGATCTCTCGCCTATTTGATCTAAGAAGCTAGTGCGGGTAGAGGTGAAGTGAAACGCACCATAATCGGGGCTTGGCTGCGGGTCAGGCGGCGGTTTGCCGTGGTGGTGGTGCGCCGGCGAGCTCCTCCCCGAAAGTTGCATTCTCCACCGTTCTCCATGTGTAAGTAGTCGAATTCCACTCCTCTGGACCTTCTGAAGCTAATGGAGGGGTCTGTTTGGACTGAGGTGGGCTATAAGTGGAGTTAACTCCAAGGTGAGCTCGGTTTGAGCTTTGGAGGCTTCACCCATGGTGCCATGTGGCTCTCAACTCAGGAATTCTGCTGGAAATGAGGAGGGGAAGTCAGCCACCTGGTTTTGGGCAGCCAAAACCAGCTGGTGGGGTGGCCATGTGGCCATTATTCCCTTCATTCCTCTTTCTCTCTCCTCTTTTCCTAAAAATCTCAATTTTGCCCCCTTGCATGTACTCTCTCTCCTGATTTAGGGGGGTAGGGTTGGTCTTGTTCACTTGGGCTGACTTTGGGCCAATTTTAGTGGGCTTGGTCCAAGGGAACTTGACTTGGCCTTCATTTCATTCTTTAGGTCAATTTGTTGACCAAATTGACTTTTAGGGTTGACTGGTCAACTATGGTGGGTGGACTGACCCCACTTGGTGGAAATGGGTCTAGTGGCACCACCCAACTTGGTTTGGGTCAAGGGGGTGCCCCACTTAGGTTAATTAGGCTTATGAGTGTGGGCTTGACCAAATTAAGCCCAAGGTTGACCTTGGTCAACTGGGGTCAAAATGTTGACCCAGTGACATACCCTAAGGTCCACTTAGATTGTTTTTAGGGTTAGGGCAATGTGGTGGGGTCATGGTGTGGCTAGGGTCCTTACTTAGGCTAGTTTGACCTAGTTTGACTATGGTCTTATAGTGGGCCCCACATGGCTACCACCCACTTCCTAGGGTCAAACTTAGTTGATCACCTTAAGTCTCACTCATGCCTAACCCAATCTAAGTTGAGGGGTCCAGAAGTAACATGGGATGTTACACAACATACCTAGAAAGAGGATGAGAGTAAAGATCCGGTTACCCAGACTTGTTTAATAGAACATTGTCCTGTCTTTTTACATGTATGAGTGGTGTGTCCAAACTTATTATATTTGGCACACATGATGAATGGAGTTGAAGGATTTTTCAAATTAGTTTTTGAATTCTTACAGGAGGAAGCATTTTCAGTAGATTTATCATTTTTTTAAAAGGCAAATGCTTGAAATTTTTCTTATAGCCGGCCACAGTGACTGTCGTCGGGCAATAGTGTTCTGGAACATATCCGATTATAAATTTTGTCGAACCATAGCACTGACTTGCCAAAATCATATTTAGTGATTTTCGGCCGATTCCAAACTTTATTGTGGCCATTTCCAAATCACAGACTCGGCCTCTCAATGTGGTGTTTTCAGCAACTATGGTACCACATCGATTTGTGAAGCCCTTTTTACTTCCTTCTACTTATGACTGAGAAAGATTTAGAGATTTTTCTAAGGTCTCTTTTTCCCTTATAAGAGAATCAATGCAAGACTGAGACTTAGAAAGATCTTTCTCAAGTTCTAGTATCCTTATCAACGACGAACAATACTCTTGACAAGTTACTTTCTCCTTCCCAAATATTTTCACTTAATTTATTAATTTTTTTAATTTTAAATTTTAGTAATTTAATCTCATTTAAACTTTTATCAAAGTACTTGCATGTTCTTAAAAATTCAGTATATAAATCTTCATACGATGGAGGATTTACCTCAATGTTGCTATGGACGCTGCTTTCGTCATCAGATGATGAGACGTCCTTTCCCACTAGGCACATGTTGGCCTCCTCTTCAGTTTCTGAGTTCGAACTGCTTGATTCCTCAGATGTGACATCATCCCAGAGTTCTGCCTTCTGAACTTTCTTCTTATATTTCTTCTTGTGTCGCTTCTCCTTCAGCTCTTTCAGATATTTTGGGCACTTACTCTTTATATGACCAATTTTTCTGCAGTGTTAACACTTGGGTGGTGGTCTCTCTTCGTCATCCTCTCCATAAGCTTGAGCTTTTCCTTTTCTATACCCAGATTCTTGTTTCTTGAAAATTTTTTTGAAAGAATTTCTTCTTTCAGGATTTCTCATAAAATTCCTAAACTTCTTCACGAACAAACTTTCTTCATCTTCTTCCTCATCCTTGTCAGACTCACTCTCAGCAACCTTTTTATACTTCAATGCCAATGCCTTCTTTCTTGGCTCCACATTTACTCTTGTTGTTCAATCCTCAGTTCCACTTCATGAGTTTTCAGGTTTCCTATCAGATTCTCAATTTGTAGAGTCTTTAGATCATGTGACTCCAAGATGGATGTCACTTTAGGGTTGAACTTCGGGGAAAGTGACCTAAGGATCTTCCTAACTAGATCTCCATTTAAAAAGCTCTTTCCTAGAATCTTCGAGTCATTTATAATTTTGTCGAGCCTCATGTACATGGAGTCTACATCCTCATCGACCTCCATCTTGAATTTCTCAAATTCGGATTCTAACTGGAATAGCTTGCAGTCTTTCACCTGTGATGTACCTTTATGGGTAAATTCAAGTAAGTTTTATATATCATATGCAGTTTCACTTGCACAAACACGATTAAATTCAGTCCTATCTAACACGCAGAATAAAGCGTTCACTGCTTTTGCGTTATTTTTACATCGAAGCTTGTCAGAGACATCCTTCTTATCCTTCGGGTTTTCCATGCTAACACTTTCAACTACCGTTGTAGGTAGAGTGTAGCACGTTTCAATCATGCCCCATACTTCGATATCGAGAGCTATTAGAAAACATTGCATTTGAGTTTTCCAATAGTTATAGTTAGTGCCAGTGAACAAAGGAGGTCTACTTATACCTTGCCCCTCGAAAAACATCGCATTCGAGTTTTCCAATAGTTATAGTCACCCCCCCTCTAAGTGCGTCTCACGATCCAACAAGATGGACTGAAGGAACTTTAACTTTTAGGATTTTATTCATTTCAAACAGTTGCAGCTGAACTTCATCTTCCTCGCCATTATTGTCGAGCATGATGAAGAGAGACCAGCAGAACTAAATGTTCTTCCAATTAACTATAGCAATCTTCATCAGCTACTGCAAGATCAAAAAAGCTTTCTAAAAGAGAAAACTGAGCAAAGCCTCCAGATTTCTGCAGTCAGAGTAAGCTATTTGAAGTGCAAAACAACAAGTTCAGAGACTTGATTTCTGAGATACTTCCAGCACTAGCAACAGCTTATTGAAGATTAGTTTCTTGGTGTTGTGAAGTAGTTAGGGCTGAGATAACTCAGCTCAAGAAGCTGACAAAGAGAAATTTCTCTGGTGTTAAATCAACACCAACCAAACCCATTTCTTTTCTAAAAGATCCTTTTGGATGTAAGTGTTGGCCTGATTTATAAAGGCAGAGGTAGGATCTAAGTTTGGATTTGAGGTAAGGGCAGATTTGCCTGAGGTAGGATCCAGTTTTTGGATGTGAGTTGTAGGATCCAGTTTTGGATCTAAGTTGTAGGACATTTGGGTTTGAGGTAGGATCCTATGTGGATCTGAGTTGTAGGGCCTTTGTGCCTGAGGTAGGGCAGTTTATTTGAGCTATAGGAGAGCCATTCACTCTAAGTGTAGGACCTTTGGGTCTGAGGTAGGATCTAGCTTTGGATCTGAGGTAGGGCCTTGTGCCTAAGCTGTAGGAGAGTAATTCTCTATGAGGTGGGGATAACCTTCATAGCCTGAGTTGTAGGACTTAGGTTCAAGTCTGAGGTAGGTGATCATTTGATCACTGAGTTGTAGGAGAAGATTTGCTCTGTGGTAGGGCTTTGTGTCTGAGTTGTAAGTATTGGAGGAGACTAAGAGATCCTGCGGGATCTGTGTTGTGAGCTCTAGGAAGCTGAGTTTTTGGATAAGTGTCTTGTCTAACAGGCAATTAGAAAGGTGGGAGGGACAGTAGACAAACTAATAACTTGGAGAACCACTATAAATTTTGTGTGTTCTTTGTGGTGTGCCTTGAAAGCATAAAACTACTAACTCACAACATATTAAGTTAAAGATAATTATAATTGACAAGAAAACCTATCCCCCCCCTCTAGGTGTTTTGCGACCCTTAAAATTAAAAACTTTCAAGTGGTATTAGAGGGAGGTTGCTCAAGAAGGACTTAACAGCCAGAGTACATCTCAAAGGGTAGCTGAAAAAGTATACTTCTGGGTTCAGGAGAGAAACCACAAGGACCTGGGTTCCATAAAACTTCCTATCTACAAAAAGAAGAGTTTTGGAACCTAGAAAGAGAGGGTCATGTTGTTTATGGAAGCCTCTGACCCAAGGATCTTTGTGTTAGTCAAGGAGGGACCTTTAATCCTTATGAAGGTCTCAGCTCTGGATGCAACGGTCCAAACTCCAAATACATATTCAGAAATGACCAAGGATGAGGTCATAGTGGCTGCACTAGACAAGAGGGCATAAAATATAATTGCTAGTGTCATATATGATTCTAGTTTTCAGAATCTGGTTCATTGCTAGACCTCCAAGGAGATGTGGGACACTCTTATGGTCTATATGGAGGGAACTAAAGATGTTAGAGATGACACGAAGTCCATGCTCAACTAAGAGTATGTGTCTTTCAGGCAGTCCGAGGGAGAGTGCATAGCTAACTGCTATAAAAGATTCTCCAGGATAGTAAAATGAGCTGAAGACCTATGGTAAGGTCTTCAGCCATTATGAGCTGAATGACAAGTTTCTCAGGTCTCTCACTAGAGACTGGAACAACAAGATATGTGCCATCAGAGAGGTGTCCAAGCTAGCAGATATTCCTCCCCATACTCTATTTGGAAATCTAATCTCTTATAAGATGCAGCTAGCTGCCAGGAAAGAGGAGGAGACCATCAACAAATCCCAGGCCAAGGAAAAGTCTTTGGCCTTCAGAGCAGACAACACCAAGAAGAATAAGGAGAGGATTCCCTCTCCTCCAAGAAGGCCTGCTGATTTAGATAGCACTAGATCAAGCTAATCAGACAATAACATGTCTGATGAAGACTTTGATGCCTTCTCCAGGCAGCTTCAGAAGTTGATGAATAAGAAGCAATGGAGGAGAATACCTTCCTTCTCTTATAATTACAGGAAGAATCACACTAATACAGACAGGTATGATTCTAAAACCAGTAAACATAATTCCTCTAAAGTTGTCTTCTATTGTTGCAGCATGCCAAAGCAAGTGATTGTTGACTGCTCAGTGAAGAGAAAAGAGGTTGGTGAGAAAAAGGTTCACCAGCACATGGGCAAGAAGGAAAAGTCCTCCAATGTTAAGAAGGAGAAGAGCTAGACAGACTCATCTTCCTCAGAGTCTGAAGATGAAGAAGCCTACATAGGGCCAGTTACTAATGGAGAAACTGAAGATTATCCTGCTCCCAGGATTGTTATCAGGGCCCCTCTGTCACATTCAGACAGTGACTTAGAGGAGGATGAAGATGAAGAAGATGCTTACAGATACTATGAGTTGATGGCAATGTCTGATGAAGAATCCAGCCAAGGTTAGCCTGGTCCAAAAAGGTACTGTCTCTATCTAGTTCTTCTTCTGAGTCTGGGTATGAGACTAGTCCCAGTTCAGAAGCTTCTTCATCCTATGGTGAAGATGATTCTGATTCTGAAGTACATGTTAATCAATTTTATTCACTTGTATGGTGAACTTCTAGATGCCTTTAAGAAGTGCAAGAAGTTGACTAAGAAGAAGGCTGAGGAGATTACCTCCCTCCAGCTTGCTTCTTCGCAGCAGGCTGAGGAGATAACCTCCCTTTAGCTTGCTGCTTCCCAGCAGGCGGAGATAGCATTCTTGCTGGAGCAAAAGGCTATGTAAGTCAGCCAACTAAAAAATATTACTATCATCTAGATTGGCACTATCAAGTACAAGGATAGTCTCATTGGAGATTTTGAAGAGAAGCTCCAAAGGGAGAAGAGAATTGTGGCTAGTTATTCTAATCTCAATACAATGTTGCCCTTGATAGACTCCTCCTATCAGAAGGGTAAGAAGGGGTTGGGATTTAAGGGAAACACTAGAGTTTCCCCTTTTAAAGGAAAAGGGAAATCTCCAGTCCAGCCTCTGGCTCCTAAGCCTCCCATCCCTTTTAATAAGATGATGTTTCCTTCAAACAGGTATGACCAAGAAAACATCTATGGTCACTAGATAAATGGTAGATCCACTAGTGAGAACAAATATTTTCACAGCTATGGTAGAAGGTACAGTAGGGGAGTGAGTGCCTTTAAGGCTCCACATGAGGAAATCTAAATGGCCCATCATGGATCATATATATTTGGTTTACCAGCCCCTTCAATCAAGAAAGTGGCAGTGGCTAACTCTCAAGACCATCCAGCAAAGACCCAGACCAAGGGCAAGTCTATCAGGAAGCTAGATCTAGCTATCTCTAAAGCTATAAACAACATGTCATTTGCAAAGAAGACTGCTCTAAAAAGCATTCAGAGCCTGCCAAGAAAGCCTGCTGAAAGACTTACTTTCAGTCAGATCCTTTCTGAAAGGAACTTGAATAAGGTTGTTGATCCTCTTCCTTCTATTCAGTCAGCAATTAGCCAAACTGCAAGACCTGCTCAGAAGAGAAGGTATAATATTCATGAGTGTTGGTGTTGTGGAAAGGTGGGGTATTTTTCCTTAGATTGTTGGCACAATCCTACTGTGTCGAGACCTAGTTTCAGTCTTCCTGTCAGAAAATCTACAGGAAGACATGTTCATTTTCAAGCTAATTAGAACCCAGGACCCAATAATTATTGGGGTCCTAAGGTAAGGTAACTTATGTGATGCAGGATAGTCCAAATGTCCATACCCCCATATGGTACTTAGACAGTGGTTGTTCCAGGAACATGACTGGAATAAGGAGCAACTTAAAGGAGTACACTCCAGTGAAGGATACACCCAAAATTATCTTTGGTGGTTTAGATAAAGAAGTGACATGAGGCTATGGTAAGATTACCAATGACATAGTCACAGTCTCAAAAGTGGCTTATGTTGAAGGGTTGCTACACAACCTTATAAGCATAAGCTAACTCTCTGATTTTTGCTATGTTATTGTATTCCACAAGGATGAGTGTCAGATTAAGACGTCAAGTGACTAAGAGGTCATCTTGACAGGCACTGGGAGTGGAAATGTGTATTATCTAAATTTCCTTTGTCTTGATAAAGACTCTCCTATTTATCTAGTTGTAAATGAGAAAGTCTCATATTATGTACAATGGCACAAGAGACTAGCTCATTTGAATTATAAGACTATTAGCAAGCTCTTTAGTGAAGAGCTAGTTAGGAATGGTCCCAAAATGAAATGCACTAAGGAAATCACTTGTTCAGCTTGCTAAAAGGGTAAGCAAACCAAGGCTTCCTTCAAGGGTATTAGGACCAAAGGCTCTGTGAGGTAGTTATACCTCTTACCTATGGATTTGTTTGGTCCTATGCCAGTTCATAGTCTAGGTAAGAAAGTCTACACCCTTGTGGTGGTTGATAACTATTCTAGATTTTCCTGGGTTTTCGTTTTAAGAAAAAGTCTGAAACCCTTGATATCTTCAAGACTTTTTTCAAGCAGATTCAGAATGAACTAGACAGTATTGTGGTCAAAATCAGAAGTGACCATGGAACTGAATTTCTATCTGAAATCATGACAAGTTTTTGTGAAGAGCAAGAGATTCATCAATAGGCTGGAAGAACCTTATTAAGTGACACATCTCTCACAGAATATTTCTAGGATGAGGCAGTAAATACTGTATGTCATGTCCTTAATAGAGCCTCTATCACGAAGCGCCACAAGAAGTCCCTATGAGATCTTAAAGGGCAGAAAACCAAACATGGGCTATCTCAGGATCTTTGGTAGCAAGTGCTATCGGCTTCATAATGGTAAGTCTTATGTGACTAAGTTTGCTGTCAAGTCCTATGATGGGATTTTTGTTGGGTACAACAATCATAGTAAGGCCTATATGTTCTATAACTTGAAGGGTCAAGTTGTAGAATAGTCATTGCATGTAGTCTTTGATGAGTCTACCATGATTAATAGTGATTTGTTAAGCTCCTCTTCCAGTATTGCAGGTACTAATCTAATGATGGGCAAGCTAAGCATCAAGGAAGCTTCTCTAGTAATCCAAGATGGAGTGGATATTATAGAAGAACTGCAAGGCACACTTGAAGTGGATGAAGATCAACAAGAAGCTGCTACTGAAGTTGATGTTAAAGGAAGATTGCCACCTGCCGTCAGACATGTAATGGATCATCCAAGATACCAGATTATTGGTGATGCTAACCAAGGAGTGGTGACCAGGAGCAGAAGTATCAACACAACACTATACTTAAGCTTTCTGTCACAAGTAGAGCCTAAAAGTTTTGAAGAGACCAACATAGATCAGTTCTGGATTGTAGCTATACAGGAAGAACTGAACAAGTATAAGTGGTGTAAGGTTTGTAAGCTAGTTTCTAGACCACAAGGACAAAATTTCATTGGAGTCAAGTGGATTTATAAGAATAAACTTGATGAAAATGACATTATAATCAAGAAGGCAAGGCTAGTAGCTAAGGGGTGTAGACAAGAATAAGATATTAACTTTGATCAAACCTTTACCCATGTAGCAAGATTGGAAGCTATCAGACTCTTCCTTGCATATACTGCATTCAAAGGATTTAAAGTCTACCAGATGGATGTGAAGTCAGCCTTCTTGAATGGTGACTTAAAGGAAGAAGTCTATGTTGAGCAGCCTCCAGATTGTTTTGTTCCTAACTTACCTGATTCTGTTTATAGACTTAGGAAAGCTCTATATAGGCTAAAGCAAGTCCCTAGGGCATGGTATGAGACATTGTCTAACTTCCTTATTGAAAACAAATTCTTAAGGGGGAAGATGGACAAGACCATATTCCTAAGGGAATCTAAGGAGAAGATCATCCTAGTCCAGATCTATGTAGAAGACATAATCTTTGGATCTACTGATGACAACTTTTGCAGGAAGTTTGACAAATTTATGCAAGGGAAGTTTGAGATGAGCAGTATGGGTGAACTTAAGTTCTTCTTAAGCCTCCAAGTAATACATACTGAAGATGTATTATCCATATCCCAGTCTAAGTTTACTAGGGAGTTGATCAAAAAGTTTGGTATGGAGAATGCCTCCACCATAAAAACTACCATGGGGTCAAGTATTCCTATAGACAAATATGAAACATGGAAACCTGTTGATGAATTTTGTATAGAGGAATAATTGACACACTTCTATATCTTACTACAAGTAGGCTAGACATCATGTATGTTATATGTGTTTATGTTAGGTAGCAGGCTTGCCCTAAAAAATCTCACTTCTTTACTGCTAAAAGGATTTTGAGGTATCTTAAAGGCACGCCAGATCTTGGCCTATGGTACCCTAGAAATAGGGATTTTAAACTAACATGCTATTCAGATGCAGATTTTGCAGGCTACAAAGAGGACAAGAAGAGCACTTCTAGCAGCTGTCAGTTCTTGGAAGGAAGACTAGTGTCTTGGAACAGCAAGAAGTAGACCAGTGTTGTAATCTTAATAGCTGAGTTAGAATACATCTCAGCTGGTAGCTGTTGTGTATAGTTATTGTGGATCCAGCATCAGCTCTAGGACTATAACCTCCAGATAAGTAGAACTCCTATGTACTGTGACTCTACTAGTGCAATCTAAATTGCTAGGAATCCTGTCTCTCATAATAGGACTAAGCAAATTGAGATTAGATATCATTTCATTAGGGAGCATGTGCATTGTGAAGATATCAGTCTTGAGTTTGTCCCTACAGACAAGCAAGTGGCTGACATCTTCACTAAGCTACTGGATGAAGCAAAGTTCAACACCTTCAAGTTTGATGTGGGTATTTTGAACTTGGTATAACTACATTTGCTCTTTGTGTTGTTTTTGTTGTAGGTTGTACTACTTCTTGCAGGTGGAAAAGACCTTTAGTAGTATGAAGATTTTTCAAGTGGTTTACCTTCTTTGGTATCAAGTTTATCAAGTGGTTCATGTGCTATCCAGACTGGAATAGACAAAAGTGTCTACCAGGAAGGATGATAGAAGATGCTTTAGTTCAGGGAGAGCAAGTCTATCACTTGCATGGATAGTTTCAGCTTCCTGCAGAGAAGGTGCAAGCAACTGCAATAGTTGATTATCTGAACTAAAAAATGGGAGAAAATAATTAGAGGCTAGAACCTCCCTGACTATTTACAGAAGTCAAAAGGGGGGAGAAGAAGGAAATGATCAAGGCAATGATCAAGGCCAGACAACGGCAAAATAGGGGGAGACAACAGCAAAATAGGGGGAGCAAGTAGTGATGATGATCACCATGCAAGCAAGGAATGTGTAGTAACCTATAACTTGATACTCTTTTTCTCTTGTTATAAGTTTTATAAATTTTATGGTTTATTGCTGCATATGTTAGTGTATATCATTGACTCAGAATTTTGTTTTAGGGTTATGACATCTTCAAATAGGGGCAGATTGTTGAGTCCAGTGCTCATATTGTCCCAGATTTGTAGAAGTCAAACAAGTCAATGGTATACACATGGTTGTATTTGATGTATGTTCAAGTTCATGCATTCAGGTTGGTCCTTGTCAAAATGATTGGACAGGTATTCTAAGTGATTATTACAGGTGGACACAAAGAAGCAGGCTGGAAAGGCAGGAATTTGCCAAAGTCCACAGGCGTTGAGTGAAGCAAGCTCACTCAACGTCAGGTGTCGATATTCGATGAAGTACACAGGCATTGAGTGAAGCAAGCTCACTCAACGCTAGTTGTCAAGGAAGAATGCTAATAAAGATAAAAAAGAGGCTAAGTCTACAGGCGTTGAGTGAAGTTAGTTCACTCAACGCCAGACAGTAAAAGCACTGAGTAAAGACAGGACAATCAAAGCCCAGCAGGTTGCAAAAAGTAATTCTGCAACTAAGACCACATGCGTTGAGTAAAGGTAGTTCACTCAATGTCATATAACAAGAGGCATCGCGTACAACACAATTTGTTAAAGCTTCATCTATGGCAAGCAGAAAATCAACTAAGTCCAGATGCGTCGAGTGAATACAGCTCACTCAATGCCAGAGAAGAAGCATTGTGTGATGTTAAAGCTCAAGAAGAGAGACAAAAAAATCTGTCTAAGTCCAGGGGCATTGAGTGAGGATAGCTCACTCAATGCACTCAATGCCTCAGCAAGCTGATAGATTCCAAAGAAGCGGCCAAGGACAAAAGCATTAAGTGGTGAAGGCTCACTCAATGCTCTCAATGCCTAGCAGATAAAAAAGTTGCAACTAAATTCAGGGGCGTTGAGTGATGAAGATTCACTCAACGCACTCAATGCCTGACAGTGCAGAAGAGATTGTCAAATCCAGAGGCATTGAGTGATACCAGTTCACTCAACGCCTAAGAAAGTCTAAAGAATTGTCTAAGTCTAGAGGCATTGAATGAAGCCAGTTCACTCAACGCGCTCAATGCCTGATGGAGCAGATAATTTGACTAAGTCTAGAATCATTGAGTGAAGGCCATTCACTCAATGCACTCAATGCATGGAGTTGAATTTGAGAATTTGGCTAAGTGCACAAATGGTAACGTCAGCCAAAGTCAACAAAGTCAACATAGTTCAAATTAATTGCGGGAAAGCTACAAAACACGACAAATAATGCTGGAGGTCTACTGTACATCTTCTTCCGTTAAAGTAAGGTGCAGCTATCAACTACAGGTAGTCCCCACTGCTTCTTGGAGCCGTTAATCGGTGGAAGATAAAAAGGGACAAGATGGACTGAAGGAACTTTAACTTTTAGGGTTTTATTCATTTCAAACAGTTGCGGTTGAACTTCATCTTCCTCGCCATTATTGCTGAGCTTGAAGAAGAGGAAAGTCCAACAGAACTAAAAGTTCTTCTAGTTAGCTGTAGCAATCTTCATCAGCTATAGCAAGATTAAAAAGCTTTATGAAAGAGAAGACTGAGCAGAACCTTCAGATTTCTACAGTCAGAGTAAGTTGTTTGAAGTGCAAAACAACGACAAGTTCAGAGACTTGATTTCTGAGATACTTCCAACACTAGCAGCAACTTATTGAAGATCAGTTTCTTGTTGTTGTGAAGTAGTTAGGGTGAGATAACTCAGCTCAAGAAGCTGATACAGAGAAACTTCTCTAGTGTCAAATCAACACAAACCAAACCCATTTCTTTTCTGTAGGATCCTTTTGGATCTGAGTGTAGGCCTAATTTATAAAATCTGAGGTAGGATCCAAGTTTGGATCTGAGGTAGGGCAGATTTTCCTGAGGTAGGATCCAAGTTTTCGATCGGAGTTATAGGATCCAGTTTTGGATCTGAGTTGTAGGACCTTTGGGTCTGATGTAGGATCCTATGTGGATCTGAGTTGTGGGGCCTTTGTGCCTGAGGTAGGGCAGTTTGCCTAAGCTATAGGAGATTCATTCTCTCTGAATGTAGGACCTTTTAGTCTGAGGTAGGATCCATCTTTAGATCTGACGTAGGGCCTTGTGCCTGAGCTGTAGTAGAGTCATTCTCTTTGAGATAGGGCTAACCTCCATAGCCTGAGCTGTAGGACTTGGGTTCAAGTATGAAGTTGGTGATCATTTGATCACTGAGTTGTAGGAGCAGATTTGCTCTAAGATAGGGCTTTGTGACTGAATTGTAAGTTTTGGAGGAGACTGGGAGATCATGCGACATCTGTGTTGTAAGCTTTAAGGAGCTGAGTTTTGGAGAAGTGGATTGTCTAATAAGCAGTTAGAAAGATGAGAGGGACAGTGGAGATACCCATAATTTGGGGAAACACTATAAATTCTGTGTGTGTTCTTTGTGGTGTGTCTTGAAAGCATAAAACTATTAACTCACAACACACTAAGTTAAAGATAATTATAATAGACTAGAAAACCTATTCACCCCCTTCTAGGTGTTTAGCTTCCCTTGAAATTAAATACTTTCATAATGTACTTTTGGTTATGTTGTTTATTGGAGATGTGGATTAGAGGCATGGTAAATTTAGTCAATCAATTTTTTTGGTGAGTTTGCTGGCTTCTGATGTGTTAATGTTATAGTATTATTATAATCCCACTTGTTTGGCATGGAACTTAAATCAAAATCTTAGATGTCCACATTCTTTTCAGCAATTAGTTCTAAATGTGTTTGTTCAAGCTTCTGTGAAAAAAATATTTTCAATTGGTGGAACATGATTTGAATCCATTCACCTCATGTAAATCAAGAGATTTCCAAAGAACTCATCTTATAGTAATAGCCCCTTTTTTAATTGTCATTATATAGCAAAGTACAAGATGAAAGCGCTCAAGAACACTTGTTCTTTGTAAAATTTGGATCTTTCAATCTTCATACCATAAACGTAGTCATCCTTCCAACTTTATCCTAGCAATGCCGCATAATATGTGCAAGAATGAATTGAGAAAAAAGACCCATTAATGTTACAAGAAAATCTTATATTGAATACAATATAAGAGGTCTAACCCTTGGTATTAATAACATTATAATCTATAAAATAAAATAATGCAAAAGTAATAATGAAGGTACATAGTTTCAAATATAGAAAGAAGTTATTACTTTCTACATAATAATAGTTGGCCAATGAGATCAAGTGGAGAAATGTGATGTGGAGGGTCATTGAAATGGGAGATCTATAGCCAAAATACCTCATAGTTTTCTCTAGAGGGGGAGGGTGAATAGAGATTAAAAATTTATCTCAAATACTATGTATACAATTCAATGTATTTGCATATACATAAACCATTAACTAGAATTATGTGATGATAAGTAAATCACAATAAAAATGCACAATCATAGAAGGCAAAATTTATAGTGGTTCCCCAAAATCTGGGTGTATCCACTCTTCTACCCCATTAATAGGGATTCACTGTCATTGTACTTGAGTATTTTGATAAGTAGACTCTTAGAATCAATCACCAGATCTTTTCATAAGGAGAACATGAGCCAATACAATCTGAGTCTTTTTATAAGGAGACTCTCAGAACCTCTTCCTGAATCCTTTGAAGAGGGATTCTCAAAACTCTGTTCATAAACTGAAAATAATAACAATGTAGAAAAATGATGAAGATATGAGGATATAATGATATTCTTGATGAGTCCTCTCAGTAGAATCCTGAGAACTGTTTGGCACTTAGTGAATTGATATCTGGAAACTCTAATGAATACTTGAATAAGAAGATCTCAAGGATATAAGCCCATAATCCATATCATTCTTTAATCTCCACTAAATCAGATGCATCAATTGATTTGCTCTTGAAAAGAAGAGGAACTGATTCTCTCTGCAAATTCAACAACTAGATGATGATTGAGTGATTCAAGGAAGAACTTCAATTGTAGATGATAATCTTCCTATCTTTCTCTGTCAAAATCAATCTTTCAAAAATTACGATATGATCTGATATCAATGATTGATGTTATTGTTAATTCTCGCTTCTTTTTCATATTGTATCTCTTCATATATATATGTTTAACTAAGAATTGACATCTTCCAATGTATTTAAGAATCAGTTCAAATCAAAACCATTCATGAAGCAATTCTGATTTAAAATAAATTCCGTTCACAAAAACTATTTGACGTAACGTCAAGTTCAAATAGAAGTATCGTTGATTTCTAGCTATCTGTCGAATTAACTCTATAGTCGACGTTGCGTCTATAATATATTGAAGTATGCGTCGATATAATCTTTTGAGTAACGTCAAATTATCATATTCTGTTGCACTGATTTACACTCAGAGAAATGTCAATATAATGTCAAAGTTACGTCGAATTCTAGTCCACACATATTGATATTTCATATCTTTCCTCTTAAATTAAGTGTGTCCTTCTTATGCCCTTTACACCATTGACATCCAAGAACTTCTAAGACCAAATTACCCTCACTAAACATCATGTGTAATAAACCTATGATGTAAAATCACTTAAAGCAATTTGTTAAGATAAATCATAAGAGTTTTTGCCAACAATCTCCCTCTATTTAACTTAACAAATTTTAAAATTTTTAAAAGAAAATTTGAAGATATAAAACAATATGATTATAAAACATTGACATACACAAACATGTTATGATTCTAAAAAAACTAAAAAGACATAAACATAAGAAGCAAATGAATACATGAGGATTCCAGAATAAACTTTCAAAAATGCCAATATAGTTCCCAAAAATATACTAGAAATATATCTTCAAAATATATACACTTACAACTTTTAATCAGCTGTCAACAAGCTTTGTTAGTAGGCTCAGAAATGAATAACTCAAGTAGAAAATTGTATAATTTTTCCAGCAACTTTTCCTTTATCAGTTATGATTACTGTTTCAGACTCTTATATCGCCAATAATCAGATTTGTCTTTAAGAAATTATTTAACAAAACTTAACCTTTCCCAGTCTCTCTAAGCATGGTGATAAACTTCATTTAGATTTATCTTTCATTTTACTAGCTCATTAACATTCTTCTTAATCTCTTCCATTTCACTTGTCAAATTTAACACACTTTTACCGTTGATAAACATTGCTGTAACATCAAGCTTTTGATCCTTTGATCTTCTGTCAGCTAAAATTTTTGGTGGTGGAATAGGAGGAATATTGCATATTCCCCTTCTCATATAAAATACATCTAAACTTTCTAGAGGAATAAGGGTGACTCGTGGCATATAGAATAAAGTAGTATAACAGTTTCGTCTACATGTTTTAATGACTACTTCCATTAGCTGAATAGTAGCTATAATAAATTTCTTTCTTTTCTTTGAAGACTCTAATTGCTTAGCAGATTGCTTTGTTTTCTTTGAAGACTGTAATTGCTTTCCCTTTGAAATGTATTTGACTTTTACAACACTCTTATGAAATATTGGAGTATTTTATTCCAGTGCATTATCATTGATCTTCCCTGACTGAGCAGATACCTCCCCCTGAGTTTGTGCAGATTTTTGTTCTACTTTCTATTCTATGTTAACAACAACTAAATCTTAAACCTCCCCTAACTTGATACAGACGCTAGCTCAAACTGTGCCAACACGTTTTCATTTTTAGCAATCTTAAGTGAATATGGTCCATGAAATTATGATGTAACTTCATCAAATTCTTCTTCCTCATCCTGAATCTCCCCCTTCTTAACCTCACATGCAAGAGAGGTCAAGAATGATCTAGTAATGTTGGAAGAAGAAATCTTTGCCTGCAAGAACTAAACTGAAGCAATAATTAAGTCTAGCTGAGAATGTATGCCATCCACTATGATTTGTATTTGAGAAACATATTCCTTGTGCATTGAAGATAAGGTAGAAGTAACCAATTCTACTGCTTGAGTAATGATAGTAGAAGGAATAGTTATAAGTGTATCAACAAATGTTGAATGTAATATAATATCATTTTGAGTTTTTTGATCAGCTAATTTTGGTAGCAATATAGGTTCCTACGAAAAGGATAGAGTTGGCACTTTATTGTTGAATGAATGAATAACACCTTGTAGAGAAGATGGAGGTATACACTCCTTTTGCAATTCAGTTTTAGAAATTTATCTAGTCCATTTTGAGAAAAGGGATATTGATAATTTCTTCCCTAGAGGTATTGGTATAACCTTAGATGCGCAAAGATATTTAAAATTGTGCAACAAAACTTGACTCATTATAGCCATATAAGCATTCTTCTTCTATTTATATTTATATGCAATAGGTTTCATCAGACTTCCTCCTCAGTTGATCTTCTTCCTTAGCACCCGAACCCTCATTAAATATAGTTGTGCAACATCCCACAAATAACCAGACCCCTAGGAAGTTTTTGTCATGATTAGGTCATGAAAAAGCTCTAAGAAGACCAAGAGGACCAAGGGTGCCTTGGTAAATAGAGAAAAGAACCTTGGTCTGCAAATAGTAATTTTTAGTCACCTAAGCTAGGGTTTGGCTTGTGGGTCCTAACCTAACTACTTGACCCACTAAACCACTTCCAATCTCATGGGGACCCTTTAGAGCCCTTACAATCCATTTGGGGTCAACTAAGGTGGTCAGGTTAACCAGGGTCAACCCTAACCCATTAAGCTAAGATGAATTGAGTTTGTATTTGATGCTTTGCTTTAGTTATGTACTTGCAAGACTGTATTGCTAAGTATAACCCAATGTCAGGATACAATGAGTCATGAAACATAGTACTATACAATGTAACCCTTCAATGTGTATACCAATGTGTTGACTCATGTGTAATCTCTTATTGGGGTGTACTTCTATCTCAAGTGCATTAGAAGGTTCAAGGAAGGACAAGGAGTGGAAATCAGAAGAACATGAATTTTACCTAAGTAAAATTCGTCGAGTATCGTAAGGGATATTCATCGAATTTGTCTAGTATATTCATTGATACTCGTCGAATTCGTCGTATGTACCTACAGGCACTCGTCAAATTTATCGCATTTATGCAGGGTAAAATCTCTGACAGTTGGAAAATTGGTTAAGTAATAATCATCGAGTATCATCAAGTATACTCGTCGAATTCATCAAATGTATCTATCGATACTCCCCGAATTCGTCAAATATACATGTCGATACACGCTGAATTCGTCGAGTCATTTTGACTTTACTTCTCTGAATTTTCTAAGTCAAATTCATCGTATATATCTTAGCCCAAGCATCAAATGTATCGAGTGTATCAGTCGATACTCATCGAATTCGTCGAGTATGTCAGCCGATACTCGTTGAATTCGTCGAGTATATCTTCTACTAAGCATTGAGTTCTAATTTTGACTGGACTAAATTTCTCTAAGTGACTTTTGTCGAGTTTCATTATTGTTCGGTGAGTATACTTTTCCATACTCGACGATACTCGACAAATATTACTTAGGGTTATTTTTCTTCCTGATTTCAAATTCAGGTTCATTCTTGTCGACAACCATGTACAGTAACCCATGACTTTTCCTGCATGTAATAACCATTCTAGCCATTGCAATGAAGATCCCTATATATATTTAGGGTGTATTACTCTTCAACCCTAATTGTGCTAATCGTGCTCATTTTAAGAACATTACAGATCAAGAAGTTTTGTCGTCTTCCTGTACGAAACTCATGACTTCCGCTCCGCCACCGACAACAGTATTGCACAATTCGATCTTCCTCAACTAAATCGACTAGATCGTTGCTTTCTAAAGATTCCTATTCTTTCAGATCTAGTTGATCCGTGATTTCAGATCCAAGTCTTCAAAGCTTTCAGATTTTTTGTTTTCTCCAAGATATTCAAGTTCAACCTATTTGAAGAACGACATAGTGAAGACTTAAATCTAAATAGGACTATTTGTAATCTTTGTTTATCTTGTATAAATCTTTATTTACATTTGTAGGAGGCTTCCCTCCGAGTTTTGGCAAGAAGATTTAGAAAATGGATAAAATCAGAAGGCACTAGAAGAAGAGATAGAAATCAAGAAAATCTAAGGTTTGATTAGACTCTTAGCAGGGAGATAATTTATTTCACATGTAGAAAACTTGGACATATATAACAGAATGTCCAGATCAGCAAAAGAAAAAATCAAGTAACAAGGACCAAAAGAAGAAATACCTAAAAAGAAAAGATAAGAAAAAGAGAAAAGGTTTTATTGCTGAAACATGGAGTGATACAAGTTCTGAATCCAGCTCTTCATCAGAAGAATAAACTACTACTGAAGAAGTATGTCTCATGGCTCTATAGACAGAATCAGATCATGATACAAATGTGGTACCTAATTATTTTTTATGATATTGATTTTACTTCAGATGATTTTAAAGAAAATTTTAGAGAATTTTTTATAGATCAGATAGAATTGAAAATGAAATTAAATTATTAAGGCAGAAATTGAAATTATATGAAGACTATTCCAATGATAATGAACAAATAGAATAGGATAAGATTTTAATAATTGAGATAGATTATCTTAAGGAGCAGGTAAGTAAGTTAACTAAAGAAAACTCTAATTAAAAAAGAATCATCAAAGACAAAAATCTTTGAAGACTCCTTGAATGGAAGGTGTTATCAAATTAAGAATATTACTGAAAATCTTAAGAAAAAGTTTGATCATTTGGGATTAGGAGCAAACCCTCACAGGATAGTTGTAATAAATAATACACTTGCTTGGAAAAATCAAATGTCATTTGTTAAAGAAAAGGAAGTACCATTTAAAATAATTCATCATGGATATCTAGAAAAAATAACAAGCTTTAATAATGATAAGAGTAAGTTCAAAGGTAAAAGTGTTGTAGATAAACAACCAATGTTAAAAATAAAAATCAGTAGTTTCAATTAGTTAGGAACAAGCGTCGACTTCATATTGATGTAACTCATGTGAAACATCGACTTCAAATCGACTCATTCCAAATGTTGCGTCGACTTCAACTCGACACATCACCTTGGAAAGCAATAATGATGCATTAGAAATGCTGCGTCAACTTCAACTCGACACATAACCCTGGAAAGCAATTTTTCTTATCAAAATAACTTTGTCAAGGATTTTTGTCAAGATTGCTTTATTAAAGGTCAAAAAACTGGAAGATATTGCTTTAATAGACCAACACTCTTTTATCCTAATGGGTATTGTGAAAGGCCATCATATACTTTCATTACACCTTATAATGGAAAAAAGAAGTAATGGGTCTAAGGTAACCTGGATCTCAACTAATGTTTAAATCCATGTACAGGAAAAAGGTTGTCCTTCCACAAATCAGCAGTGGTATTTGGATAGTGGATGCTCCAGACATATTACTAGATAAAGAGAAATGTTAATAAACTTCAAGGTCAAAATGGTCCCAAAATAGTATTTGCTGATTCAAATTATGGTCAGACCAAAGGCTGTGGTATAATCAAAGTTGGGGATATCACCTTTGTTAAAGTGGCTTATGTTGAAGGACTTCAACATAATCTAATTAGCATTTTTCAATTGTCTGATGGTGAATACAAGGTTGTGTTCACTAATAACCTTTGCCAAAAAATAAATTATAGAACAGATAATATTGTGCTAACTGGTTTTAGAAAAAGGCAATATATATGTTGTTGATTTTGGTTCTTCTAATAATGAATTATTCTTATTCAATACTGAAGTAGGCACGAATGAACTATGACATAGAAGGCTTGGTCATTTAAACCACAAGTCCATAGTAAAGCTTTCAAATGATGAGTTAGTAAGAGGCTTAACAAAAGGTAAGTATAGAAAAGTTAATCCATGTAGAGCTTATCAGCAAGGTAAACATGTAAAATCTTCATTCAAACCAATTGGTAAAAATGATTCTCCAAAAATTTTGTACCTACAACATATGGATTTATTTAGACCTCTTACCACTCAAAGTTTATGAGGTAAGTCTTTCACTTTTATTATTATGGTTGACTTTTCAAGGTTCAGTTGGGTATTTTTTTTAAAAGCAAAGTATGAAACAATCACAACTCTCACAAGATTCATTAAACAGATTCAATCTTAATTTGATACTAAAGTGTCTTTGATCAGAAGTGATCATAACATAGAGTTTAAAAATTAGTTGATCTGTAGATTTTGTGAGGATTAGGGGATAATTCAAAGCTTTTTATGTCCTAGAACCCCTCAATAAAATGGAGTTGCTGAAAAGAAAATTAGAACAATCATTGAAGCTGGAAGAAAATTTTTAGTAGATTCCAACATGCTTAGGTACTTTTAGGGTAAAGCTGTCAACACTGCTAACTATGTTCTTAATAGATGTCTTATTCATAAGACCAAATTAAAGACTCCATATGAGCTTTTGAAAGGTAAGACGCCTATAGTTTCTTATTTCAGAATATTTAGCAGTATTTGTTACATTCTTAACAATGGGAAACGTTATCTAGCCAAATTTGATAAGAAAGCTGATGTTGGGATAATCCTTATCAAGAAAAACTTACAGGTGTTACAATAAAATGACTCTTAAAATTGAAGAATTCATTCATGTAGTATTTTATGAAACTCATGCTTGTTCCAAGGGGAAGGAAACTTCCATCAAAGATTTATTGTAAGAATAGATTGATATAAATGAAAGTCATAAAGAGTTGAAAGTAGAAGAGAATATACAAAACTCATCAAAAATCCATATTCATCAAAAAGAAAATTATACAGAGGGTTCTGATGATAAAGTACCTATAGAAGGACCTGTTAATTCAACAATTACTGAACAGGATAATGATCAGGAAGTTGAATTACCTCATGAATATAGAATAGAAGAACAAGTTGATCATGCTCCAATTGCTCAAACAAAAATTAATCCAAATAGATTAATTATAATGGATCATCCTCCATCACAAGTTATTGGAAATGTGAATCAAGGGAAGAGCTTGCACAATTTGAAAGGAATAAAGTCCAGGAACTAGTGGAGAGATCAAAGAATTACCCAGTTATTGGAAGCAAATGGTTATTCAGGAATAAAATGGATACTAATGGTGTGATAGTGAGAAACAAAGCAAGAGTGGTTGCTCACAGATATAGGCAAGAGGAAGGAATTGACAACAATTAGACATTTGCACCAGTGGCAAAGCTAGAAGCAATTAGATTATTCCTAGCCTATGCACCATATAAAAGAATTAAAGTATGTGTAGAGGTTTATGTAGAACAACCTCCCGGTTTTGTCAATCCAACTTATCCTTTTCATGTTTATAAATTGAACAAAGCACTTTATGATCTAAAGCAAGCTCTAAAAGCCTAGTATGAGACCTTATCCACATTTCTCTTAAATCTCTCTTTTATAATAGGTAAGGTGGATAAAACACTTTTCACTAAAACTCAAGAAAAAGCTGCTTATTGTCTAGATTTATGTAGATGATATTATATTTGGCTCAACAGATTCTGGATTATGCAAAAGATTTGCTGACTTTATACAATCCAGATTTAAAATGAGTAGCATGAGAGAGTTATCTTTTTTCCTTGGTTTGCATGTAAAGAAAAGTAATGAAGGTATCTTCATTTCTCAAACTAAATATACCAAGGAATTGATTAAGAAATTTGGCATGGAAAATGCTTTCATGATAAAAACTCCCATGGCTACTAATGTTGTCTTAGATAAGGATGTTTCTGGTAAGTCTGTAGATCAGAAAACATATAGAGTGATTATTGGCTAACTTCTTTATCTCACAGCAAGCAGACCTGATATAATGTTTGTCACAGGTGTGTGCAAGTTTTTAGGTTGACCCTAAAGAGTCACATCTTATTTATATAAAAAGAATTTTAAGATATCTTAAGGATACACCTGAGATGGGGTTATGGTATCTTGCAGAATCAGAATTTTAATTATATGGATATTTTGATGCTGATTATGCAGGATGTAGATGAATAGAAAAAGTACCTCTGGAACTTATCAATTCCTAGGTGCTAGACTTATTTCTTGGTTCAGTAAGAAGCGGGCATCAGTCTCCACTTCAATAGTAGAAGCTGAATATATTACAGCTGGAAGTAGTTGTTCACAGAATTTGTGGATGCAAAATCAATTACTTGATTATAACTTGAATTTCACCAAGTCCACAATATTCTATTATAGTGCAAGTGTTATTTCAATTATATCAAATCCTGTCTTGCATGGCAGGATAAAGCACATAGAGATTAGGCACCACTTTCTCAGAGAAAATGTTGAAAATGAGGAAATTTCCCTAGAATATGTAACTTTTGAAAACCAGAGGACGAATAATTTCACAAAGCCTATTGATGAAACCAAGCACCTCTACTTTATTAATGCTTTGGGTATGCTTGATAAAGGTTAGTCATTATAAATCTCTCATTTTTAATTACAAATATTGTCGGGAAAAACCTGTAAAAGACTTAAAATTTAATTCTGAATTTGACGTAACGTTGAATAGAAATGACGGAATGTCAAATTCCATTCAACACAACGTCTAGAGACAATGTTTATGGAGAGTTTTGTATTAATTCAATGCAACATTGATACCATTCAATGCATGCGTCGATTATGATATTTTTATATATGTCGAAAAGAAATTGATGTTACGTCGACTAAAGGAATATTTATGCCTGAATTTCTCTACATATTGTTTATTTAGACTTCGTATTTTTCTCCAAACTATTCATCTTCCCTGCTCTGTTTTACTTCTACTCTTTGTCTTTGTTCTTCCTTATAATCTTTGCAGGAAATCAGATTACAATCATAATTAAATACTTTCAATGCTGACTGGGAAAGAGTTATTGGATGTTCTTATTCAAGCCCTAACGTTATTAGTTACTGAATTTACAAAGGAATTCTTGATTTCTAGAGATGAGTGCAATGGTAAACTTCTAATACTTCAAAATTATATAAATGAGCTATCAAGTTATTTGCACCTTCTTAATCAATAAGTTGATCAAAGTTTACTCCCTGCCAAAGTCTTTAAATCATTCTTTCAAGATTTAAAGAACAGGGAGAAAAATAAAGGCAGGGAGAGCAGGATTCAAGATTCAGACTGTGTTCGAACTTATAATACAAATATCAAAGAAATTTCAGAAAGGTTAAATAAGGACATGGTTTCAGACATGATTTGTGATGATGAAGAAATTATTAAAAAACTTAGTGTGGTCATGGTTCAAGATACAATGAAATCAGATAGTATTGTTCAGATGTCTGCCACACCAGGGGAGAATAAATTAATCTTAAAGGTTCAGATGTCTGCTGCATAGAGGGGGAATCCATTAGTACTAAAGGATCAGATGCCTGCTACATAGGGGGAGAATCCATCAGTTCTTATACCAAGTACTCGAGGGCAGAAAATGTCAGAAGACATTGAGTTGGAGAAAGCTTTTGAAATAATTAGAGAAAGAGAGGAGTTGAGTTCAAAGCTTCTAAAGATGACATAGCTGATAAGAAAAGGATTTTTCTTGCAAAACTACAAGGTAAGGAATCTAGGAAAAGAAATGTTTCTTATTTACCAATCACTCTTCCAGAAAATCTTTGATTATAATAAATATGTTGAGAAACATCCATCTTCTCAGATTGTGGACACCACTAGACATTATCACAAACGAATAGTAGGTTTGGGTTATAATCAAGATACATATATTCCCCATGAAAGTGGAAATCAAAGAATGATAAGATTTATAAAAGCATCAGCCACTGAAACATCAGTAATTGGAGAAAAGCAGAAAGATACTTTTTTGTCAATCTATTGGAATCTACTAATGTGCTATCTGCAAAAATTCTAGGCAAATAATATACACTTAACTCAGCATCATATAATGTAGAGGCAGAACTTCAAAAGTTGTTTAATGTTTATCAGGCGATACGGAGTCATCCAGAAAAGGCAAGAGTGGTTCATTTTGAATTTGTTGAAAAGATGTCAAAGAAATTGTATATTGCATTTACAACTTTTCTTGCTGACAAAAACAAAAAGTAATAACTACCTTTTGAAGTTAGAAGATTTACTTTTTGGTATATTCAGTTGCCTCTTATATATATCCTTTATGATTCTTATCTGTGATGAGTACATGTTCAATTAGAATTTTGTATTTTTACTGATGTATATTTGTAAAATCACTTTTGAAGTTATGTAAAATTTGTTAAGTTAAATAGGGAGAGATTGTTGGGAAAACTTCTTATGATTTATTTTAACAAATTATTTTTAGAGATTTTACATCCTAGATTTACTACCCATGATGTATAGTGAGGGTAATTTAGTATTAGAAGTCCTGGGATGTAATTGATATAAAGTACATAAGAAAGGCATATTGAATATGAGAGAAAAGTCATGAATTGCCAACATATGTTTAGTCGAAGTCGACGCAACTTCGACTAGAAGTCAACGTAACTTCAACTAGAATTCGACGCTACTTCAAATAGAACTCAGAGCAACTAAAATTGATAAGTTGATGGGAATCAAAGAATTATATCGATGGATACTTCGACATGATATCGACGGAACGTCGACTACAGTGATATTCTTACAGACATTCAGAATTCGATGTTGCTTTGATTATAACTCGACGTTACATCGATTGAATTTCTTAACAGAATTTATTTTAATATTTTCATTCAGAATTATTTCAAGAAGGGTTTGATTAACAGAATCTTAGAGACGTTAGAAGATGTCGATCTATATATATGATAAGATAGAATAGAAAAACAACAATCATGAGATATTGAATCCACACAGCAATCATCAATTGCAGACGATCAAAAAATTCATATCAGATTGTGATATATTGATTTTGCCAGAGAAAGTTTAGAAGATCATCATCATCAGTTGAAATTCTTCCATCAATCAGACGATTGTCAGAGTGTTGTTGAATCTGCAAAAGTGAATTAGTTCTTCTTCTTCTCTAGAGGAAATTATATCAGATTCAGAGAAGATTCAAGGATAATCTGAAAACAGGGCTTATAATCTTTGTGATTTTGATATTTAGAGATTCATCAAAAGTTCTAGAGATCATCATTGCTAGTCCTCATAAATCTGCTGAGAGGACATGGAAAGAAGATAAATTTTATCACAAATCATCTTTCATTTTCTTCTTATACTTTGCGAAAAGAGTTTTGAGAATCTCTTTTCAAAGGATTCAGTGAGAGGTTCTAAGAGTTTCATTAAGAAAAGACTCAGATTGTATTGGTTCAAGTTCTCCTTATCAAAACATCTGGTGTTGGTTCTAAGAGTCTACTTATCAAAAGACTCATACACTGTAATAGTGAAATTCCTACCAAGGGGGTAGAAGAGTGGATGTACCCAGATTGAGAGGTAACTACTATAATTTTGTGTCTTCTATGTTTATGTGTTTATTTTCATTTCTGTAGTTTGATTTCATATACCTGCATCTATTTCCGGTTAATTATTGATGTATATGCAAATTATGTGAATTAAATTAAGTATTTGAAACAACATTTTATTCTCTATTCACCCTCCCCCCCCCCTCTAAAGAAAACACTGAGGAATTTAGCAACTACTCTCCCATTTCATAAAGTTGCTTTCATAATTTGGAAACCTCAACGGTCGAAGTTTTTTTTAGAAGCTTGCGAATTTATCTTTCATGAAAGTACATTTTAATCCAAAGGGATTCGAGATCGAGTACTATCTTTATTAATCGTCAAATTTTCTCTCTAGTTAAAATTGCTTATTTATAGCTTTACGAGACAATGCAACTTTTTTGTCGATAAATTAGTAGCTCTTTCTTATTAGTACAAGTAATCGACAGCCATGAGTCTAAATATGACAATTGATCATATACTATAAAGTGATAGGTATACCTGCCTATTTTGGATCTAGTGGCCAACCTTAGAAGAGGGATGAATAAGGTTTTACACGATAATTAAAAATTCAAATGGTATTTTTGTCAAGAGAAAGTAGTTCTGGAAGCTACCGTGGGGCTCTAGGTTCCTAGCGTGTTGCAGTAGGTCACGGACCATGTTTTTCTAAGCGAATTTCTCCTTGGAGATGCACACACACTTCAGAGAACTACTAGCAGACAATCACCACGTCATAAATATAATGAAGAGTAATAAATACATTTATTCAAACAGAGACAAAAAATGGTTTTATAATTACAAGCACTAGATCTCCATGACGCCAGAGATCAGAGGCTGTAAGAGTCAAATTTCTTTTCATTTTTTATACCGACCCACTACCCGGGCAAGTTGGCTCTCTCCCTTTCAATCCAATAAAGGTCTTCGAGCCGGCTCTTCACCTTCATGCAAGGAAGTGTCTTAGAGCCCCACTAGAGTCCCCGATCTAGACGTCCCATCCCCGAGACGATTTCTCATGGAGTCCTTCACGGATTCTGACGACCTTTAGTGGTCGATTTCCTCACCACAAACAAACAAAAAAGAGAAAAGTACAAAAAGTGAAAAAAATTATTTAAGATTAGTTCTCCCTCAAGTCGATTCCTTTGTTGAGCGATGCGTGACAGGTGCTCATGATCTTCATTTTGTGGCAATCGATAAACTCCTCTTGGTTGTTGTAGTTCTTTGCTCATTGGAGATCTTTGTACGTGAACGGGAGGGAGGCGACTTTCTCTTCCTTTGACGGAGATGGTAGAACGGTGCTCAAAGGCGGCTCCTGAAACCTAGAATGAAGTCACGCCTCTCTTGTTTTCATCCAAGGAACAATAAAACAAAAACCGTTTATACATCTTTGAAAAACAGGCTGCCGCCGGCGGTAAGACTAGCGCCCGTTGGTAGCACGTTACGCATCGAGGTGACAACTCTCCCGCGAATTTGGAAAAATATTCTAAAACGGTATTTTTCCGCTTTTTCGTCTTAGCTCAGCGTGGTACCCAGCGATCTCCTGGCAGTAGCAGAATCTTCTCGACGACCATTAAGAGAGCTAGTGCTGCATGGTAGGAAGCTAACAATGCGCGTTAGGATGTCAGCGATGTGCGGTAGGTCACTGAACGCATGTCCAGAATAAATATTGGAGCTAGCATTGGCGGTATCGCTAGCACGGCGTGGTAGGTCCTCGAGCGTCCATTTAATTAAATCGAGGCTAGCGCTTGGCGGTAGCGCTAGCGTGTGGAGTTAGCTCACAAATTTGAGTTCTCCACTTCTTTTAAACAGTAAACCTGCATACTACACCAAACACAAGTGTGATCAAATACAACATGGGAACTGATATTTTCAAACTGAAGAAATGTGAATTGTAGGCTCCAACAAACTCCCCCTTTTGACAATATTAAATCTCGTTCATGAGATATAATAGTTGAGATGGATGATACAGTGCAAATAAGAAATAATCTTTAAAAAGTCAGGTTTTAGGTTACTTATGACTCCCCCTATATACGTGCTCCACGCGCTCTACCTATCTATGTGCACACAGTTCAACAAGATCCCCCTACATGTGATCTTACCTAACTCATGACTCATGAACATGTTATTCTCCCCCTTTCGATATTACGTAAAGGAGTGGGCAAGATTGAAAAAAGGCTATACGAATGTATGGGAAAAGAAATGCAGTAGAAATAAGTGTGATAAATAACTAACAATGCACATTATAAAGTGAATCAAGAAGCAAACACAATAGGGGTGACCAAACATAAATTAGAATATAACGCGTACAGATCAAACAGACGAGCGGAGTACAATGAAGCAAATCATATGAATTAGCAGAGTAAAAAATAATTGGATATCATAGATGAAACTAAATACACAACGATTTGGAGTACAATGTTAAGTGATTTTTAGAGTTAACACAGTATAACATTGTACGAGTCAAGAATAGAAATTATGTATTAGCACCTATGTACTATAGACATGTAATGTAGTTTCAGTCCAATTCTTATGCACAGAAGTGTTAGATAGAACAATGACATGTGTACGTGTAGCATCAAAAGAAAAACATCATGTAGAAATAGCTTTTAGTACATGTTTTATCTCAATAATGAAATATGCTATCACAAGAGAAATAGAGTGAAAAATCATGTCACGTTCCTATCTACTTCAAACCAATACTAGAACTAGGGCACTAAACTAAATTTTTAGTCTTTGCATAAGATCGAAATGATTCTTTTGACCAAGGTGCTCATCCTCACAATCCTCATAAAGACTTATCAGGAGGAGTGAGTAGTGCTGGGGGGTATCCTTGACACAAGATTTGATAGCAATCATAATTTTTTCCACATTTAGGTTTGTACTATCATTAGTATAGCAGTTATTTCAAGGTTCCTGAATCAATCGAAATCTACCCACATAGATAGATGCACTTTAAATTTTATACAAAAGACCTATGCACTAGAATTATGGCCCAAAGTTCTAATCTTTATATAAAAAGTGAACACCGTGAGATTGATTGTTCAAGTTATTCCTAACGTGGTAGACACAATATCACGAGTTATAACATGTAAGCATAGGATTTCTAAATGAGTGCTTTGTCTAGGGATGTGTGCATAGTATAAAGTAATTATGCTACCTAAATCTTCATATATACCTAAAGGCATATTAACATATATTATCTTGTCTAGTCGCACTCAGTAGCAAAGCACCAATAGATTTGACACATCAGAACAAATAGACAATGTTCACAGGGATTAACAATCCTAAATCAAACATTCCACGTAATCGTTATGCTCTTAGGTTCTAGTCATGTGTGTCCTAAGAAAGAACGATCAACAGTTTTTTTGTTTTGGGATTTTTTTATTTTTATTTTTTTGTTAGAAAAACGATTACACAAATCAAACAAAACAAACAGAATACAAACATGTTTTTGGATTTTTAAGAATTTCATTTTTTTGGGATAAGCGAAAGAGAAAAGCAAAACCAAAAACAGAAACACACAAAACAAATCAAATCAAATGCAACAAATGACGCAGCATGATCAAACAGTGAGATCCAAAACACCCACTTCTAATCGAAGTAAAGAAAAAATGAGCAGCGAGGAGGGGTTTTGCGAAGATGTTGATCGTCAGTTCCAATGAAGCTCACTCTCACGTTCTCTTTCTTAATGTGGTCCCGGATGAAATGATGACGAACATCAATATGTTTGGAACTGAGTTTTGTTTCCTACTAGACCATGAAACTAGTGTCGGACCTAGGAAGTGACAAGTACCACTTGTGCACTTGCAATCGAGTGAACATCCGGCATAATCATAGTCGGAATACCCATGGAGCGTGAATTCAGTGGTGTGAGGGTATCAAAGACCAAGATTTTAGGTGCCTATGAGATACCTAAAGATATGTTTAACAGCTTTGAAATGAGATTCTTTAGGATTGGCTTGATATCTAGCACAAAGACACATCGTGAATGTAATATCGGATCTAGAAGCACTTAAATAAAGAAGTGACCTGATCATTCCTCTAAATGAAGTTTGGTCCAACAAAATTCTACTTTCATCCTTTCCTAATTTTAGAGACGCGCTCATTGGAGTTTTTACTGGTTTCAGATTTTCAAAGATAAATCGCCCAAGAATATCTTTTATGTATTTTGATTGACTTATAAAAATTCCATCATTTTGTTAAGAAATTTGAAATCATAGGAAATATGTTAACTCTCCAACTAAGCTCATTCAAATTCAGATTGCATTAAGGTGACAATTTCATTGCATAGATTTTCATTTGTGACACCAAATATGATATCATAAACATAAATTTGTAATATAATTAGATCGAGATTCGTGTGCTTCACCAACAGTGTAGTGTCTGCACTGCCCATCTTGAAACCATGCTCTAGGAGAAAAGTCGTGAGCCTATCATATCAAGCACGGGGTTCTTGTTTCAGTTTGTACAAGTCTTTCACGAATGTGTATACATGATTTGGGTAGTCGGCATTCTTAAAGACGGGTGGTTGCTCGACATACACCTCTTCCTTGATATATCCATTTAAGAATGCACTCTTAACATCCATTTGGTATAACTTAATTTGTTTATAACTCGCAAACGGCATAAAAATACGAATAGATTCAAGTCCTGCAACTAGTGCAAAGGATTCCTCAAAGTCCACACCCTCTATTTGTGAGTATCCTTATGCCACCAACCGGACCATATTCCTAGTTATCCTAGATTCACGATTAAGTTTATTTTTATATACCCATTTCAAACTGTTAATTGGATGGCTATTTGGACGCTCCACTAATACCTAGACATTAATTCTCTTGAACTAATTTAGTTCTTCATTCATAGCCAAGAACCATGATTCATCCTTTAAAGCTTCTGAGATATTCTTGGGTTCAATTTCAGATATAACACATAAGTTCAAGAAAGATTCATGTAGGGCCGACTGAGTTCTAACTCCATGTGAGGGCTCTCCTATCACTAGTTCTCGTGGATGTTGTTTTGAAAAGTTTAGAGTGCTTGGATGCATATATCCTTCTACATGAGTTGGAACATCAACCACCACTTATCTCTCCTCACCCATATCGCCTAACTGCACATCGTCATCAACTTCTTCGTCTTCAGCTTAGATTCTTCAGTTGGTGTATTTTCGTTGAAGTCTACGTGAGCCAATTCTTCAACAACCAAGGTTCTTTTATTATAGACCTTATAGGAATGACTCGTATTAGAGTATCCTAGGAGAATGTCATGGTCTGATTTTTCGCCGAGTTTTCCTAAGTGATCCTTAGTGTTTAGAATGAAGTATGAGCAACCAAAGACTCTAAAATATGATACAAAGGGCTACTTATCAAAGTATAGATCATACAGAGTTCTCTTAAGAATGGGGTGAAGCATGATCTGGTTCATCATATAGCTTGTTGTGTTAACTGCTTCAACCCAAAAATACCGAGGCAAGCCGAACTCGGCAAGCATTGTGCGTGCTAGTTCTTGAAGTGTATGGTTCTTTCTTTCTACTACCCCGTTCTGTCATGGAGTGTGTGGGGAAGAGAATCCATGCTTAATTCCTAGATTATTACAGAAGTTCATGAAGTTTTCATTTTCAAACTCTCCCCCATGATCTGACCTTAGGCATTTTATTTTTAGTTCCTTCTCGTTTTGGAGTCTAGTGCATAGATTTGTGAATTCAATGAATATGTCAGATTTATTTATAAGAAAGATTGTCCAACAGAAATGAGAGTGGACATCAATAATAACGAACGTGTATCATTTTCCACCTAGACTATATGTACTAAGAGGACCAAATAGATCCACATGTATGAGTTCAAGTGGTCTAGATGTGGAAATGTCATTTTTGCTTTTGAATGAGGTTTTGATAAATTTTTCTTTTTGACATGGAGTGCATAAAGTGTTCAAACTACCGCTTAATTTTGGAAGTTCAATAAGTTTATGTTTTGATAGTTTGACATTAGTTTACTTCCTGAATGTCTTTGTCTCCTATGTCAAAGATCTAATTCCTCATTCTTTGTAACTAAGCATTTCAAATCAGAAGTAGATATATTTTCAAAACTAATAGTGTAAACATTACGAGTCCTATAAGCAGTAAGCAAAACATAATTCTTTTTAGCCTCTAAATGTTGCGGGTGTTTGTAGAGGATTCAAATAGTACATTCAAGCCTTTATCACAAAGTTGGTTAATTGAAATTAAGTTATTCCTAAGTTAATCTACAAACAATACATTTGAAATTGAAAAAGCTTTGCTACATATAGTGTCAATTCCAAGAATGTGTCCTTTGTTATTGTCCCTGAATGGCTCCATGCCCTCCCCTTCTTCTCTAAGCTAAGAAACTTGTCATTATATCTTGTCATGTGCTTGGAACACCCAGAGTCCAAGTACCATACGTTCTCCTTGTCTTTATCTTGCCAACACACCTAAAAGGAAGATGGGTGTAAAGATCTGGTTATCCAAGTTGTCCCACTCATACAATAGGTAGAAGAATTTGGTAGGCAAACTTGCATAGTTTTCTTGCCACCTTTCCTCAGACACGAGCCGAATGTGTGTCCAAACTTTTGAAGTTTCCACGTAGGGTATATGCAGTGGATGCTGCATTTTTCGTGTTCCTAAAGCTCGTGTTGGAGGATGGGTATAGCCTTTTAGAATTATTGATTTTATTTTGTGATTTTTTATATAAAGTTTTGGACTTAGCAGGAAATCGGTTACCGCTCGATGATAGCGTTGGACTTACATACCCTATCCCAAACTTTCCAGATCCATGACACTGTGCTCCCATCAGCATATTCAGAGATTTTTGCCATATTCTAAATTTTAGGACAGCACAGTTAAGATCATGGATCCTCGCCTTTAGGATGGTGTTTTCCGTGACTAGCATTACGCACCGATTTGCGAATTGCTTTTTACCTTCTTCTATTTTAGCAAGAGATATTTGAAACCTTTTCTCCAAGACATTCTTTTCATTAATTAGATTGCTCACTTTCGAAGATGCCTTGGAGAGACTTACTTTTATCTCTTCGATCGTTGCCACTGAGTGAGGCACTCTGGGCACTCGATCTTCTCTTTCTAACATTTAATTAATTCATTCTTTATATTTTCTAAGTCCTTTTTTATTTTCTTGTCTTCAGTTCTAATGGACTTTTTCTCAAGAAATACATTGTCTAGCTTATCACAGAGATGTTCGTAAATTTCAAGAAGTTTATTATAAGAGGGTCGGGTTACCTCAGTGTCGCTCTGCACACTGGAGTGATCGTCTAACTCATCCTAATTCTTCCCCATGTGGCACAGATTTGCCTCATCTTCACTAGTTGAGCCAGAAGTGCTTGACTCGTCTGATCCATCCCCGTCCCATGTTAACGCCTTTAGCACTTTCTTCTTTCCCTTATGCCGGCTTTGCTTCTCCTTTTCCTCCTTCTGGATCCCTAGACACTCCCTCTTGATGTGCCCAGGCTTGTGGCAGTGGTAGCACTCTGGTAGAGACTTCCCATCATCACTCTCCATCACCTTTGATGATCTGTTCCACCTCTTTGTTTCTTCAGCACCTCTCTCGTAAACTTCTTAAACTTTCCATGCATCTTGGGATTCTTCATGAACCTTCTAAATTCTCAAACATAGAGGCTTTTTTCATCTTCGTCCTCGGACTCTTCAGCAGCCTTCCTCTCCTGTGCAGCCTTCAGTGACAACCCCTTCTTTTTCATCTCCCTGGGATATTCCTTAACTTGTATCTTTAATTTGAGCTTATGTGTCTTCAGGTTTCTAATTAGGCTCTCTATCGCCAGGGTGCTGATATCGTGTAATTCAGCAATCATCGTCACCTTTGGGTTGAATCGTGGAGGCAAAGATCGTAGAATATTCCTCACTGGGTCTCTATTTGAGTATCTCTTCCCGAGAGATTTAGAGACGCTGACAATCTTGGTGAAGCGAGTGTACATACTGTCCACCTCCACATCCATCTCCATACGGAACTGTTTGTATTCAGATTCAAGTCAGAACAGCCTTGACTCCTTCCCCTGCGAGGTACTTTGTGAGTAAGTTCAAGTAAACATCAGATATCATATGCATTTTCACAATTGCAGATTCTATTGAATTTAGTTTTATCCAGTGCACTGAATAAAGAGTTCATAGTTTTTTTATTGTTAGTGCATTTCAGCTTGTCAGCATCATCCCATTTATTTTGCAGTTTAATTAGAACTGTATCACCTACAACGATAGTGGGTGCGGTGTATTTCGTCTCGATTAAGGCCCATACGTCTATGTTTTGTGTCATTAAGAATATTTTCATTTGCATTCTCCAGTGACTATAGTCACTCTCCATAAACAGTGGAGGTCTACTTACACCTTGTTCTGCAAGGAAAGCGTGAACCGTGTTGGCCATCTAACTTCAGGATTTTAATCCCTTTTTGAAGTAGCATGCTCTGACACCACTTGTTGGATCTATTGGCCAACCTTAGAGGTGGTGAATAAGGTTTTACACGTTAATTAAAAATTCAAATGGTTTTTTTGTCAAGGGAAACTGGTTCTGGAAGCTACCGCGAGGAGCTAGGTTGCTAGCATGCGACGATAGGTCACAGACCTTGTTTTCCTAAGCGAATTTTTCCTTGGAGATGCACGCACCCTTCGGAGAACTACTAACAGACAATCACAACATCACACAAAGAATGAAAAGCAACAAATACTTTTATTCAAATAGAAACAAAAAATGGTTTTACAATTATAAGAACTAGATCTTCATGACGTCAGAGATCGGAGGTGATAAGAGTCAAATTTATTTTTGTTTTCTATACTAACCCACCACTCGGACCGGTTCGCTCTCTCCCTTTCCCTCCAAGAAAGTTCATCGAGCCAGCTCTCTGCCTTCACGCAAAGAAGTTCCTTAGAGCCCCACTATATCCCCTGATCTAGACGTCCCATCCCCGGGACAATTTCTCACTAAGTCCTTCCTGAATTCCGACGACCTTCACCGGTCGATTTTCCTATCCACAAACAAACAAAAAAGAGAAAAGTACAAAAAGTGTAAAGAAGGTTTAAGATTAGTTCTCCCTCATGTCGATTCCTTCGTTGAGCGATTCATGGCCGGTGCTCACGATCTTCATTTTGTTGAAATCGATCATTCCCTCTTAGTCATTGTAGTCCTTTGCTCGTCAGAGATCTTCGTGCGTGAATGGGAGGGGGAAGCTTTCTCTTCCTTTGATGGCGATAGTGGAGCGGTGCTTAGAGGAGGCTCCCAATATCTGGAATGAAGTCATGTCTCTCTTGTTTTCGTCCAAGCAATGAAAAACAAAAACCTTATATACGTCTTTGAAAAATAGGCAACTGTCGGCGGTAAGACTAGCGCCCGGCGGTAGCTTGTTACGCATTGAGGTAACAACAGTCCTGCAGATTTGGAAAAATATTTTTCCGCTTTTTGCGTGCTAGTATGGCGCGGTACCCAACAATCGCCTGGCGGTAGCCCAAGCTTCTCTACGACCGTTGAGAGAGCTACCGCTGCGCGGTAGGAAGATAGCGTTGTGCAGTAGGTCACCAAACACATGGCCAAAATAAATCCAAGAGCTATCCCTGGCGATATCTCTAGAGTGACGCAGTAGGTCCCCGAGCACCCATTTAATTGAATCGAGGCTAGCGCGCGACGGTAGCTCACAAATTTGAGTTCTTCGCTTCTTTTGAACCTATAATCTTGCACACTGCACCAAACACAAGTTTAATCAAATACAACATGGGAATTGATATTATCAAACTAAAGATATGTGAACAATAGGCTCCAATAGCTTATTCGATTTATTGTCACAAATAAACCATCAACATATGCATCCATCTCGCGGTCTTCGACGAGTGTCTCTGCTCGCTCTATAGGTTGTTTGAATACATCTCCCTCATAGGTCTATAGCGGTCTCTGCTTTTGTTGATTGCGCGACAGGCAATAACACCAGTTGCTTCGATCTAAAGGTTGTGTGTTCAAACTATTGGTGCAAAATTTGTCACCTAGTTCTTCCACACTCAACAACCGACTGGGCAGATCAGTGAAGAGATTAGAGACTACAACCGACCAGTTACTTTACCCTGCAGGATCGGCAAGTAGAAGAGAAACACAAAAGAGGATGTCACGAGCAGCAATGAACAACTAACTGACCCACCATAGCGAATGTCTCTCTTGCGACAGGCATTTTGATTATTATCAAAAGGATTATAGAGGGAAGGTACGGGTACCCGAAGGGTATACGCGAATACAAGAGGTAGAAGAGAAGAAGACTGAGAGACTTAATGTTTGCACCTACAACAGGGTAGGTTCTGGGCTAAGTTCGCTCCCCTGGTCATTATTTATACTTGATGGTAGACTACTCGTACAGTTCAGGAAGAGCCAGGTATTTGATGTCTTATTAAATATGTCAATAAATGCAGTATTAGAACTCTGCTTAGGAGCCTCATAGGGAGGTCCCAAGATCAAGCTCTGAGCCTCAATAACCTACTCATGGTTTCCATAAAATCATACCCGGGAGATTTGGTTGGGGATGTTATTTGTCATTCGACTGTGGTCAACCAGGATCAGAATTCACAATGAGCTGCCCCAGCCTGGTTTCTAACAAAAGTGCGAACAACATCCCTACTTGTGGGTACCAGGACTCCACTTAGGATCATGCCAGTATAACACACTTGGGTATCAGGACTCCTCTTAGGAGCCTGATAAAGTAGGTCCAGGATCAAGCCCCGAGCCTCAACAACCTACTTATGGTTTTTGCAAAGTTGCACCTTGGAGATTTGGTTGGGGATGTTGTTCTCCATTCAATAGCGAAGTCACTCTCCTGCTGGGGTGGTAACCCTGGAAGAAACTTAGGAAACACATCAGCATACTCTGATACAATAGGAACATCACTCACACTGGGCTTAGGCTCAACGCCTTTCAACAACTAGTATAACAACTTTTTTCCCTTCCGAACTACCTTGACTACCTAGAGAGCAGACATCAATATCTTGCTCGATCCTCGCATACCAGCGAACTTAGTCTCTCATTCGGTGTTCTGTCCCAGTGTCACTTTCTTAGATTTGCAATCTATATAGGCGCGCAGTGGAAGCGTGGTGGGCCCATAACCCCGGGTCGGTGGATCGAAACCTCCCTCTAATACCAAAATTGTAACACCTCCATCCGTCACATGAAATAGAATAGAGAGTCTAGCCGGGGCCCCTTACCATATTCCACAAACAGGCAGTGGGATTACATGTTAATATCAAAAACTACTTGAATCCTAACTCAAAGCATTCTAGCAGAAGATTCAGGGGTTATATTTTGAACTCAAGTACAACAGTAATGTCCACTATATAAACATAGGAATGTTAAACAAAAATACACAAAAGTCACTATTGCAAGCGATAGTCTGTTGGATCCCTAGTTGATTTGGGCTAGGTCCACTGTCTTAGGATGTGACCCATCATGTATAGTCTGGGTCAAGTTTATGTCTTAGAGTCTAGGACAGTCCTCTATCTCAACTTCAAATGGACCAACCTTCTTCAAGACCATCAGGAACTCCAGATCTATCAGTTTTTCAGGCTAAGTGAAATGAGTTCGACGTTCGTCGAACTCAGCTCGACGAAGGGAGTTCTGCGCTCGACGATCGTGAGACAATTCGCAGTGCTGAGCTCGACAAACTATGTTCTTTGTTCGACGAACACCGGGATTCTACCTCAAGCTTATCAGGACTACTTCAGAACTTCTCTAAGTCCAGCTTCATGCTTCGGTCGATGAATTATATTCTGAGCTCGACGAACTTGGACCTTAAGTTCACAGCTTATCAGGTCGACGAATGCTAATCTCTACTCGATGATTTTTGTACTCAAAGAATCTGTGTCGACACTTAGGGTTTGAGTCGACACCAGACGATTTGTGTCGACACCAGGATTTCAGTCGACACCAGCTTCTGTCGACACCAGAGGATTTGTGTCGACACCAAGATCAATCTGTCGACAACAATTTGTGTCGACACAGCATTTCAGTAGATGTAGAGTATTTCGTCTTAGTCCAGAACTTTTCTTAGGTCGACGAATTTGGTTCTCAGCTCGACGAATTTAGTTCTCTGCTCAACGAATAATGTGAAAGTGCAGCTAGATCTGATACACTCTAGAGGGGGGTTAATAGAGTATATGGTGCTTGAAAACTTTTTACAACAATTGTTGTAATCTGAGTGAACAGGGAAGCAACTATTAATTCTAATCACAGAACTAAACTAATCACAAAATAATCACAGAACAATCACAGCCAGAAATAAAAGATAAAGACAAGCAATCCAGATGACACAAGGAGCTATAGTGGTTCCCCTAAACTTGGGTACATCCACTCTTCTACCACCCTAGGTAGGAATCCACTGCAGGATAAGTTGATCAGGTGTCCTGGGCACCAATGAGCTTTTGATAAGGTGCTCAAAAACCAAATCAGATTTTTTGATCAGGTGTCTTGCCACCAATGAGCTTTTGACAAGGTGCTCAAAAACCAAACTCAAACTTTTGAAAGGAGTTTGAGAAACCCCTTTATAGAGATGGGAATGAGAGATTTATGGAAGTCTTCTCTTTCTCAAAGCAGCTGAGAAGACTATGTGGATTTGATGTTGACAAAGCTCCCCCTGAGTCCTTGAGATGTTCAGGAAAAGAAGCTTTGCTGTAGGGTGATAGGCCTTCAGAAGTTGATCTCCAACAAATGATGATTTCAGCAATAGCTGAAATGTTAGGTGTCTGCAGTCTTCGAAAGATGTTGGCCTTAAACACTTGAGACAAGAGAGATCAGAAGATTTCAGAAAGTTTGATCTCCTTGGATGTGTGTTCTTGAGAGAATTCTTTGAGACAGAGAATATTTTGTTCTTGTTCTTCTTGTCTGTGTTCTGAGGATAAGTGATTTCTTTGAGAGATTCAAAAAATCTTGTCTTTTATTCTCTGGGACTGAATAGAAGAAACATCCTCTGTCAAGAATAGTCGTTGGCCTGCATTAATTGCATCCTTAATTGCAAATGTCTTCTGTAGGAAAGTCCAAAGAAACATTCCTTGATAATCCCTTAAAACTTGGTCCAGAAATAAATAAAAACGGCTAGAAAATCTTCTGACTTAATTGCTGAATAACTCCTTAACTGATCTGAATTTGAATCTTGAAAAATCCTTGAAGTCAACAGAAAATCGAGGAACTGAGCTCTGCTATCGTCGAACTGAGCTCAGCGATATAGACTTAGACAGCAACAAAAATATCGTCGATCTGAGCTCAAAGATCGTCGAACTGAGCTCAGAGATAGAGATCCAATACTGAGTCAAGATCGTCGAACTGAGCTCAAAGATCGTCGAATGGAGTTCGACGATTTGTTGAAGTTGAGCTCAGCGATCGTCGAATGGAGTTCTACGATCTGTGAAGTTGAGCTAGACGATCGTCGATTGGAGTTCGACGAATCGTCGTGCTGAGCTCGACGATATGACTTAGTCTCAAACTGAAAATTCTTGGTCTTGAGGGCAGCTTCCAAACCTAGACTTCTAACCCTTAGACTCAATTCTACTTGACCTTTAGATCTATACAGGAGGTCAAAAACTGGTTTCCTAGAGACATAGTGATCCTGACCCAAATTAGTAATAGGGTGTTCCAACATAATGTTTGTCTGATATTGAAGATTGTCTGTTCAACGAATGAAGACTGTCAGTTCGACGAACTCAGGCTCCGCTCGACGAACTCAGCTTAGCTCGACGAACTCAAAACTCAGTTCGACGAATTATATTCTTCGGTCGACGATTCCAGACTAGGTCTTCTTCCGTTCCCGTCTCATTCCATGGCGCTGATTCCTGAACATTTAATGGCAGTTCTTCCCAGAATACTACCGTTAGAATGCGCAGTTAATCCTGGATTATTACATACCATTTTCCCATGGAAACAGTTGGGGAAATAATTAATTGCTGCTTCCTTTCCAGGGCGTCTGCCATTACTGCTCTATATTCAAAATTCGAATGTTTCTTATGACAGATAGAGATATACAGAAAGAGTCAGTAATACAGTGACAGAGAACACATAACAACAAGAAAAGGATAGACAGTGATTCAGACAACACAAAAAAAGAGGATTTCATTCTTGGCCCAGAGAGAAACTGATCAAGAAGAAGAAGAACACTACTTCAATATCAAGAGTCTTCTTCATCTGCTTTTACTCAGGATAACTTCAAAGACAACACATTCATATCAGTCACAAAAAGTTCCTGGAGACTTTCTCTGGACCAGGAAATCTAGGTCTTTGAAGACCTATCACCCTGAAGCAGTGCTCCAGCATTCTTCCTGATTCATTCTACATCTCAGGGGGAGCAAAGCTGCTAAACAACAATCCACAAGTCTTCTCATTTGACTTGAGAAAGAGAAGACCTCATCACCCTCTCACTCCACCTCTGTACAGGGTTTTAATTCCCTTCAAAATTATTCTGGTTTCAAGTCTCCCTCCAAAAGACTTGAGGATTTGGTTTTTGGGAACCTGATCAAAACCCCATTGGTGCCAGGACACCTTATCAACCCCTTCCTGCAGTGGATTCCTACCAGGGTGGTAGAAGAGTGGACTACCCAGATTTGGGGAACCACTATAAAATTCTTGTGTCGTCTGGTTGCTTTCTTTTCCTTTTGTTTTCTGGCCTTGCTCTGTGAATGTGTTGTGATTAGATAATTGCTGCATCTTGGTTTATTGTATTTGCTTCCCTGCACACACACCTAAAATACAACAACAGTTGTAAAAGTTTTAAAATCACCAACATACTCTATTCACCCCCCCCCCCTTCTAGTGTATATCTGATGTAACTAACACCTTCAGGTGGTATCAAGCATACCTCCTGAACTTTCAATTGGTATCAGAGCCAGGTTGGTTAAATTACCAGACCTTACAGGTTGGTTGACATATCCATACCTAAGTGGTTGTACAGGCTAACACCTGAACCCAAAGATCCCTTAGTTAGATCTGTTTGTTTTTAGTCTGTTATTGGACTTATCCTTCTCACAGACATGGCCCAAAACAAGGATTATACAAGCATCAGACCTCCAGTGTGCAATCTTAATAAGTTTGCCATCTGGAAGGCAAGAATTAGATTATATATGAACTCCATTGATGAGGATATTTTTTCTGTTATTTCAACAGGTGTTCCTCCAGCTCCTGCAACTTTTGCTAGCACATCAACTAATCTGAGTGCAGTACCACCTCCAGACAATACTGAAGCCTATAAGAAAGCCAAGATGGCCGATGCAAAGTCTATGAATATTCTGGCCCAAACAATGTCAGATGACATATTTTAGAAGGTGGCTGAGTGCACCTCAGCCAAGGCCATTTGGGACTCTCTCAACCAAATGGTAGCAGGCTCAGCTGATGAAAGAAAGGATATGAGATCCAGTCTCATTTCTCTCTATGAGAATTTCAAAAAGGATGAGACAGAATCTGTGGCTGAGATGTACAATAGATTAAGTTCAATCATCAGTGAACACAAGACTCTTGACAAGGACATCACCTTAACTGACGTGAATGACAAGATACTGATGTGTTTCCCCAGTTCATGGGATTCCAGAATCTGGCCAATCAAAGAAGTCAGAAGCCTCAATGAGATTTCAACAGAATCTTTACTAGGCAAGCTGAAGTCATATGAGCAGCTTGTCAAATCAAGGGAGGCAGCAGAACAGAAGACAACTATCCCAGTTAGGAAGGAGCGCAGCTTGGCCTTCAAAGCTTCTGAAGACAATGAAACATCTACCTTAAATGAAGAGCTAATGAGTCTTTTTGCCAAAAGATTCTACAAAATGGCAAGAAAGGACTTTAGACGAAAATCATCCAGGCAGGATGATAAGCCCAAGTATGACAAGACACCAACTAAGGAGGTTGTGTGTTTTGGATGCAGAAAGCCTGGGCACTATATTTCAGAATGCCCAGAGAATCAGAAAAAGGACAAGGGCAGGGACAAGGATTCCAGAAGAAAACAAAGCAGCAGACCCTCCTCCAATAAATATGAAAGGAAAGACAAAGGATTTGTTACTGAGTCCTGGAGTGACACAGAAGAGGAAACATCCTCCCCCAGTTCCAGTGAAGAAGAGGAAGAAGCCAGATCCAAGGAGGTGTGCCTAATGGCAATAGATGCCTCCAGAAGAAACTGTGGATCAGAAGAGGATTCTGAAGATGAAGGTGTCTCAGACTCAGAGGCTGATCAGGTGATTTCTAGTTTTGATTTCAATTCTGACATATTTAAAGTAGAATTTAAAACTATGTGCATGGATCTGATAAACTCAGAGAAAGAAATAAAAACCTGGAGGACTAGACTAGAAAACCTTGAATCTGTCAGCACAGAAAATAGAAAACTAACTGATCAATTGACACTAGCTAATGAACAGATAATCAAGTTAAAATCTGAATTATGTGAGGCAAAACAACTTGAGCAATCTCTCAATGGGAGAAGCCTCAAGCTGATGGATATCACAAGCACAGTAAATGCCAGATTAAATGGCAGGCTGGGCTTGGGTGCTTCATCAAGTTTACCCCCCATAATAAAGAAGAATATACTTTCTACTCCCATAAAGTTTATCACTGGTAAGGGTAAAGAGAAACTAACTGAAAAACCCATGTCAGAAAATAAGTCAAATCCCCTAGACAATAGAAACAGAAAACAGAAGAAAGTTGTTAAAAACCAAGTTCAGCAGAATTCGTCGAACTCAGATCGACGAAATCCTGCAAGTTCGTCGAACCCCGATCGACGAACGCTGAACGCAAACTTCAGAAATAATTATTCGTCCAACTACGATCGACAAACTGTGTATGGTTCGTCGAGCAGAGGTCGACGAATGTGGGACGCAGAAAATGACCATGGTCATTCTTTGAGTGGAGGTCGACGATCTCATCCCCATTCGTCGAACTCTGGTCGACGAACTTACAGAAATTCGTCGAACCCAGAAGGACCAAATATAAATCATTTCTCCCATAGAAATTTTAAAGCAGCTAACAAGACATTTAATCCAGTAGCTGATTGGATAATCCCACCTAGGAGATATCACCCTCTAGGGTATAAGTCTCAACCTGCCTTATCAGTCATTTCTAGTTTTACTTTTCAGCCAAACCAAGGACCCAAGGTAACCTGGGTCAAGAACAATTGAGCTTTATTTTTTAATGCAGGTACAGGTGAAGAGCTGTCCAAGGTTAAGTCAGACCTGGTACCTGGACAGTGGCTGCTCCAAGCACATGACTGGAAGCAAAGCAAATCTCTCCAGCTATTAGTCCAAGCTAGGACCAAAGGTGATATTTGGAGACTCAAAGAGTGGTCAGTCAGAAGGATATGGAAGAGTAAGCATTGGAGCAGTGACCTTCAAAAAGGTGACATATGTAAGAGGACTTAAACATAACCTTATATCCATAAGTCAATTATGTGATGAAGGTTATCAGGTACATTTCAACTCTACCTCTTGCTCTATTATAAATGATAAAAACCAAACTGTTTTAATTGGACTTAGACAAGGAACATATATTTAGTAGATTTCATTTCTGCCACAACTGATATTTATTTACTCAATATCACTAGTAACCAAAATGAGCTATGACACAAAAGGCTAGGACATGTAAACCTTAAGAACATATCTAGGTTATCTAAAGACAACCTTGTTAGAGGTTTACCTTTTGGTCCCTACAAGAAGGAAAGCCTATGCAGGGCTTGTCAACTAGGCAAGCAAACTAAAACTAGTTTCAAATCCATTAATAAAAGTGATTCACCTAGGATATTGTATCTGCTTCATGTGGTTCTTTTTGGACCCATTGCAGTATAAAGCCTAGGAGGGAAGTCTTACACCTTAGTCATTGTTGATGATTTCTCCAGATTCAGTTGGGTAGCCTTTCTGAGAGCTAAGTCAGATACATTCAAAGTTCTTACAGATTTTCTCAGGACCATACAGATTGAGTTCTCTACTCACGTTGCATTGATCAGAAGTGATCATGGCACAGAGTTTGAGTCTCTTCTTATGCATGAGTTCTGTGAGAAGGAAGGTATCAGGCAGTGCTTCTCAGCTCCTAGAACTCCCCAGCAAAATGGGGTTGCTGAAAGGAAAAATAGGACACTCATTGAAGCTGCAGGTACATTATTAGCAGATGCTTACATGCCTCTATCCTTTTGGGCAGAAGCTGTAAACACAGCTAACTATGTCCTGAACAGATGTCTTATACATAAACTAAAATATAAGACCCCCTATGAATTACTTAAAGAAAAGAAACCTAAAATCACTTAATTTAAAGTTTTTGGTTGCATATATTACATCCACACTAATAACAAAAGATACATTAGAAAATTTGAGGCTAAGGCTGAAGAAGGGATTTTTCTAGGATATTCCCAAGTAAGCAAGGCCTATAAGGTTTTCAACAAATCATCCCTTAAAATTGAAGAATCTGTCCATGTGTCTTTTGATGAAGCTAACATGTCTTATAAGGAGAAAGACATTTCTACCAATAGTTTCTTGCAGGTTTCACCACTGTGTGAGTCTATGGATGGACTAAACCTTACCCAAGAGGTTCCAACTCATCCCACTCCACAGGCTGCTGAAGACAGTGAAGAAGAAATCCAAGAGGAAGTAACTGAACCTCCATCAACAGCCAGTACCATTCCTCAAGAGGAATTATTTACAGAAGCTGTTGCTCAACCAACTCCACAAACTGATCTTGTCACACTTAGAGATCACCCCAGATCTCAAGTGATTGGAGACATTTCAGTTGGTGTACAGACAAGACATCAGCTCAATAAAGACTTGATGCATGCATGTTTTCTCTCTCAAATTGAACCTCTCACCATCCATGAAGCTGAGCAAGATCCCCACTGGATTCTTGCAGTGCAAGAGGAACTAAATCAATTTGAGAGATGTAGAGTTTGGGATTTGGTTCCAAGACCCCATAACTACCCAGTTATTGGAACCAAATGGGTCTATAGGAACAAATTAGATGCATAAGGGAACATAGTAAGAAATAAGGCTAGATTTGTTGCTCAAGGCTATAGGCAAGAGGAAGGAATAGACTATGACCAAACTTTTGCCCCTGTTGCAAGGTTGGAGGCCATTAGAATATTCCTAGCCTATGCAGCCTACAAAAAGTTTAAAGTATTCCAGATGGATGTTAAGAGTGCCTTTCTGAATGGTGTACTTCAAGAAGAGGTTTATGTAGAACAACCTTCAGGTTTTATCTCTCTAACTCAACCCTCTTATGTTTACAAATTGCATAAAGCTCTCTATGGTTTAAAGCAAGCTCCAAGAGCTTGGTATGAGACCCTAGCTAGCTTTCTTTTAGAGCATAAATTTACAAGAGGAACCATAGATAAAACACTTTTCACTAGACATCATAAGTACCAAATCTTATTGGTACAAATATATGTAGATGACATTATTTTTGGGTCTACTGATCCCAAATTGTGCAAGAGGTTTGCTGACCTCATGCACTCCAAATTTGAGATGAGTAGCATGGGTGAGCTTTCCTACTTCCTTGGTCTCCAAGTGAAGCAGCTCCCTGATGGTATCTTCCTCTCCCAATCTAAGTATGCTAAAGAGCTTATTAAAAAGTTTGGGATGGGTGATGCTTCAGGAATGAAAACACCTATGGCTACCAATGCTGTTGTGGACTCTGATGCAGCAGGGAAACCTGTAGATCAGAAACATTATAGGGCAATTGTTGGATCCCTATTATACTTAACAGCTAGCAGGCCTGACATAATATTTGCCACATGTCTTTGTGCTAGATTTCAAGTGAATCCTAAAGAATCTCATCTTATTTTTCTAAAAAGAATTTTGAGATATATAAAGAGTTGTCCTAGTTTAGGACTCTGGTATCCTGCAGAGTCAGAATTTGAGTTAACTGGATACTCAGATGCTGACTATGCTGGATGTAGAGTGGACAGGAAAAGTACCTCTGGAACTTGCCAGTTCCTGGGTATGAGACTTGTCTCTTGGTTTTGCAAAAAGCAGACATCTGTGTCTACATCAACTGCTGAGGCAGAGTATATGGCTGCTGGCAGCTGCTGTTCACAGATGCTATGGATACAAAACCAACTCCTAGATTATGGTATCAACTTAAATAATTCAACCTTATTTTGTGATAATACAAGTACTATTGCTATAGCTCAGAATCCAGTTCATCATTCTAGGACTAAACATATTGAAATAAGACATCATTTCATTAGAGATAATGTAGACAAAAGGAAGATTAACTTGATTCATATTCCTACTGATTTACAGAGAGCAGATATTTTTACCAAACCTTTAGATGAGAAAACCCATATGTTCTTTATAAATCAACTGGGAATGATTAATGGAGAAGAGTTAAATTAATTTCTGTCTGCATTCGACGAATTTTCCAGAGTTCGTCGAACGGAGTTCGACGACTTACGGGAAGTTTGAGAGATTCTCGTCGAACGGAGATCGACGAATTCACTGTGTGGAAACAATTTTCGTCGACCGGAGATCGACGAACCTTGCTTCAGAAACCATTTCGTAGAACGGCGTTCGACGAACTGTTTTCAATTCTTCTAAATGAGTTCGACGAACTACTCACCTCTAACTTATTTCGTCGACCTCAGTTCGAAGATCTATCTCTTTTCGTGGAACGGAGCTTGTCGATTCATATTCTGAAAATCCTATATCTAGGTTTTCTTCGACCTCCGTCCCGCGCTTTCAGTTCCTTTGCTCTTGATCGCCGTTTCCTCTGTGTTTTTCTTTGCAGGTCATCAATGGCGATTCCTCCAGTAGCACTTGCGGTGGTGAAGTTTGATGCAGCATTCTCCATGGATTTTGAGTCTTTCCAACATTCCGATCCAATCTTTCTTTATATCCTGGAATTACTTGAAGAATTGCATCTCAAGGATTTCATGACTCGCAGCATCAAGCTACATTCAACCGAGATAAGAGAATGGGTATACACTGCAACTGTTTCTGACGACGGAGATCTGACAGGACATATTGGAAACACTGTCGTTTCCCTATCTCCAGCAGTACTCTCTGAAATTTTTGGACTGATCAATGGTGAAGACAACTTGGAAATGGACGCTGAAGAATATTCTGATATGTTGAAAGTAATGTGTTTCTCCGGCAGCAACCCTAATAAGCTTCTGAAGAAGCAACTGTCTGCCGTCTATCAATTTTTGGCCGACATTGTAGGCAAAATTCTGATGGGCAAGCACTCGGCACATGACTATATCACTCGCCATCAATTCCTGATTATGTGCGCAGTGCTCAACAAACGTCAGGTCGACTAGGTCATGGTCTTCTTTGACCTAATCAAGAAGAAATCAAGCAAGAAGGAAGTCTGCTACGGCAGAATCCTGGGGATTTTCCTCCAGGAAAAGGCCAGTGAATGTTTGGTCTCCCCGACCACATTCATCAATGCCAGCAAGCGCCTCACCTGCGCCTTGTTTGGCCGATGGGAGAGGACAATCACCAAAACCTCCAAGGGTTCCTCCTCCTCCATCAATGCTTCTGAGAGCACCAGGACCGTCAAGGTCACTCCCCACCCTGACACTGAAGAGGCCATTCCTCCTACCAAATCTCTTCCCACTCCTCCTGCACCTCAATTGACTCCACCTCAACATCAATCTCCACCGCCTGATTTTGCACATATCCCTACACCTCTAGTTTCCCCCACTGAAACACATATTCACTCACCTCCTCAATCCCCTCTTCCCCTACACCTATCCACTATTCCATCCTACACCATACCCACTGAACCACAACCTGTTCTCCTTCCATTATCCCCTCCACATATTCTTCCTTCCTCCTCTGCTTTTATTCCCTCCACCATTCCTTCTCCACTTCTGGATTCTTCCACCATTCCCTCCATCATCTCTCTTCTGACTCCTCTCATTCAATCACTCATCACAGAGGCCATTACACCTCTGGTGAATTCCATTAATTCTTTATCTGCACAAATCACAGCCCTTTCTGCTGCCCCCTCTTCATTCAGGGGCCTGGCTCCAGGTTCTCCTGAACCCAGGCAGGGGGAGATGCTCCATGATGAAGCTGGTGCAGCAGCTGCAGAGGTTGATACAGTTGATAATGCAGATACAGTTGATACAGATACAGTTTTTGATAATACAGATACAGTTGATTCAGTGCTGCTTGATAATGCAGTTGGAGTTACAGATACAGAAATTGATTTTATTCAATTCATGGACACTGACAGTAGCTTTGATGAGTCAGTAGATACAATAACAACTGCTGGTGATTTCCTTATAAATCCCACAGTTAATTTATCTGAGATACTTCATATCTTTGATCCTGTATATATGAAGCTTCCTTCAGTAGAGGTTGCTAGGCCACATTTGGCTATTCCTTCAGTAGAGGTTGCTAAGCCATATTTGGCTATTGTCCAGTATACCTCTCCAGCTAGTCCAGCAGTTGCCAAGCAACTTTGTGACACCTTTGTTGTTCCTACTGCTGTTCCAATTCCTGTGTCTATTCCAGAAATCTGCCCTATCCCAGATTTTGTCATGGATGATTCTCCCATGCCTGATCTGGATGAGCTCATTCTGGCAGACATTGAAGAAGAGAACAAGGCAGCAGCTGTAAGCTCTGTCTCTACTGCTGTTGAACCCTCTCCCTCTGAACCTTCTATCCCCCCTCAAGAAAAACCTCTTATCATTTCTGATGAAACTCTGAGGAAGTTGAATGCTCTGTTTGAAAATCCTCACAGTTCAGGTTCTGATGATGATGATGATGAATCAGATGAGGAGGCTGCTAAAAAGAAAAAGAAAGTGCTTTCTAAGAAAAGGAAGGCTCCTCCTCCTCCTGCTCCCAAGCCTAATCCCACTGCAGACACTCCATACTATATTCTGCACAATGTTGCTCCTTACAAAGGGATGCCTGCATGGATGTGGCTATCAAAGAACCAGCAAAAAGAGAAGAAGAGGAGTAGGAGATACTCTCCTCCCCCAGTTCATAGATACAGAAAGGATCCTCCTTCTCCTCCTCCTCCAACAGCAGGTGCCTCTGGCTCTAGCTCTCAGAGATCTGCTCCTATTCAAACTTATCAGAGATAAACAGGGAGATCCTCTGGTGGCAGTCAGCCAAGGCCACCATCTCCAGCCAGACAACACCATCAACAACAACAGCAGCAGCAGCACCAGGAACATAAGGAACATGAAGCTGAATGGCCCTATTCTCCTCCCGAAGATCCAGAAACAGACAACACAGCCAGAATGGCAAGGTTCCAAGAGATCATTGTCTTATCTCTAATCAACAAAGCTAAAGCTGAAGGCAAGGACACAACAGGCTTAACTACTATGTCTCAGTACAGGAGAGTTGAGCTAAAGAGATTTGGGAAAGCAAACAAGCTACTCAATGTTGATGAGTACATGCATCTTCACCCAGAAGCAGTTGTCCCCAGAGCCACTTCACTAAACATCATAGGGGCAGCTGACATGACTATGACCAAGGCTCAAGCTTCAGATCCCAACAGGGAAATCATTTTCAAAAAGTCAGGAGATAAAGCACCAGAAGACAAGCCAAAACAGAAGAAGACAGAGAAGTAATTTTGTGTTTATTTCATTTCTGCTTCTGTTTCAGACTATATCTTGTATTAAAACAAAGTCTGTATGTATATATATATATCTGATGCATGTGTTGTAAATTCTCTGCCAGATATATCTCTTAATTTTGCTTTGTTTTTCTGTTTGTTCTTTGCTTGGAGTCTTTGTTAGTGACGTCACCCAAATAGGGGGATATTGTTGGATCCCTAGTTGATTTGGGCTAGGTCCACTGACTTAGGATGTGACCCATCATGTATAGTCTGGGTCAAGTTTATGTCTTAGAGTCTAGGACAGTCCTCTATCTCAACTTCAAATGGACCAGCCTTCTTCAAGACCATCAGGAACTCCAGATCTATCAGTTTTTCAAGCTAAGTGAAATGAGTTCGACGTTTGTCGAACTCAGCTCGACGAAGGGAGTTCTTCACTCGACGATCGTGAGACAATTCGCAGTGCTGAGCTCGAAGAACTATGTTCTTTGCTCGACGAACACTGGGATTCTACCTCAAGCTTATCAGGACTACTTCAGAACTTCTCTAAGTCCAGCTTCATGCTTCGGTCGACGAATTATATTCTGAGCTCGACGAACTTGGACCTCAAGTTCACAGCTTCTCAGGTCGACGAATGTTAATCTCTACTCGACGATTTTTGTACTTAGAGAATCTGTGCCGACACTTAGGGTTTGAGTCGACACCAGACGATTTGTGTCGACACCAGGATTTCAGTCGACACCAGCTTCTGTCGACACCAGAGGATTTGTGTCGACACCAAGATCAATCTGTCAACAACAATTTGTGTCGATACAACATTTCAACAGATGCAAAGTATTTCGTCTTAGTCCAGAACTTTTCTCAGGTCGACAAATTTGGTTCTCAGCTCGACGAATTTAGTTCTCTGCTCAATGAATAATGTTTGTCTGATATTGAAGATTGTCTGTTCAACGAATGAATACTGTCAGTTTGACGAACTCAGGCTCCGCTCGACGAACTCAGCTTAGCTCGACGAACTCAAAACTCAGTTCGACGAATTATGTTATTTGGTCGACGATTCCAGACTAGGTCTTCTTCCGTTCCCGTCTCATTCCATGGCGCTGATTCCTAAACATTTAATGGCAGTTCTTCCCAGAATACTACTGTTAGAATGCGCAGTTAATCCTGGATTATTACATACCATTTTCCCATGGAAACAGTTGGGGAAATAATTAATTGCTGCTTCCTTTCCAGGGCGTCTGCCATTACTGCTCTATATTCAAAATTCGAATGTTTCTTATGACAGATAGAGATATACAGAAAGAGTCAGTAATACAGTGACAGAGAACACACAATAATAAGAAAAGGATAGACAGTGATTCAGACAACACAAAAAAAGAGGATTTCATTCTTGGCCCAGAGAGAAACTGATCAAGAAGAAGAAGAAGAACACTACTTTAATATCAAGAGTCTCCTTCATCTGCTTTTACTCAGGATAACTTCAAAGACAACACATTCATATCAGTCACAAGAAGTTCCTGGAGACTTTCTCTGGACCAGGAAATCTAGGTCTTTGAAGACCTATCACCCTGAAGTAGTGCTCCAGCATTCCTCCTGATTCATTCTACATCTCAGGGGGAGCAAAGCTACTAAACAACAATCCACAAGTCTTCTCATTTGACTTGAGAAAGAGAAGACCTCATCACCCTCTCACTCCACCTCTGTACAGGGTTTTAATTCCCTTCAAAATTATTCTGGTTTCAAGTCTCCCTCCAAAAGACTTGAGGGTTTGGTTTTTGGGAACCTGATCAAAACTCCATTGGTGCCAGGACACCTGATCAACCCCTTCCTGCAGTGGATTCCTACCAGGGTGGTAGAAGAGTGGACTACCCAGATTTGGGGAACCACTGTAAAATTCTTATGTCGTCTGGTTGCTTTCTTTTCCTTTTGTTTTCTGGCCTTGCTCTGTGAATGTACTGTGATTAGATAATTGCTGCATCTTGGTTTATTGTATTTGCTTCCCTGCACACACACCTAAAATACAACAACAGTTGTAAAAGTTTTAAAATCACCAACATACTCTATTCACCCCCCTCCCCCTTCTAGAGTATATATGATCTAACTAACACCTTCAAGTGGTATCAAGCATACCTCCTGAACTTTCATAGTCATTGTCGCCCGACGACAGTCAACAGTAGCTTACAACTGTTCTGGCCATACGACCTTACATTTACTCTTTACAAAGTGTGGATTATAGACATCGACACGCAGGCCGGCCACACATGAAAACAATAAACTTCTCTTGGCCTTTGAAGGTCAGTATAGCTTTTGAGACTTTAGCCTACTACTTCCTGCTCAGCTCTGCCGCACCTGCACAATGACAATCCACCACAAGGATGGCAAACAAGGCAACAATCATCATTTAGCCGACTAATTTATAACGATCTCACCCCTTACTCGGGGCCGCGATTCTCCTTCCCTAAAATAACAATATATATATACATATATATATACATATTGGCAAAAACAGTGTACATTTAAGTACTCATTACCATAGACGTAGGCTCAACATCCACACGTCTCGTGCACTCAGGGCACTTTTTTAGTGTACCGGACTTCCCGTGTACCACCACCATTCAGAGGTCCATGACTTAACGGTAACTTTGTCGTTCAAAGGTACTTAACTTGACGACTATGTCGTTCAGAGGTACTTAACTTGACGACTATATCGTTTAGAGGTACTTAACTTAACGACCGACTGACCATTCTGTGGTACTTAACTTGATGACCCTATCATTCAGAGGTACTTAACTTGATGGCATATTAGTTAGCCTCCAGGGCTCAACACAATCACAAGCCACATGGCTTTTTACCATTTCAGGCTGGTGCTCACCCTTGATGGGCTCTCAAAGCCCTCAGTTTCTCATACATTGGCCGCCAGGTCTCATAGAGATAGGCCTCACAGAATTTTAGCTCCCTGTGAGATATCTCCTGGAGACACTCACTAGGCATTTTCCTAGTGCTAAACTCCAGTATTTCATATTACTCTTACTTCACTGGTACAACCCTCAGACTTCGTACAACTACTCGTTTATACTCAGAGTCTTCTCCGGCACACAAAAAAAACATCACCAATCTGGATCAATCCGTCCGGATGGGCTTCACACAACATGCTTATTCTATTCTATATATTTTTGGATCTATATGTAGTATTAAACAGGGATCATAATGATCTATCCATTGGAAACCACCTTTTCTTCACATTTTGGTGAGAAGTACCATGCACGTATGCATATTGAGGACTTCACGTGCCCAAGGAGAAAATCGTTAACCTTGTAATCCATTTTGGAGCCATGGTGAAGCTTTTCTATGAGGATGGAAAGAAGCATGTCACTCTCCTCTTCACAGACCTAGCCTCGGATCTGGCCTTCGATTATTGAATCTCCTTCAGCACTCACAAAGATCAGCTCAACCCTTCCTTAGCTCATTCTTCTAAGAGCACAAAAGGAAATAAAGAGAGAGAGAAATGAGAAGAGAATGACATATCATTCTAACACACCTCTGCATAAGTAACTTCGGGCTCAATCGCAACCACAGGCATAATACATCAAGAGAAACGAGTGGCTGCAAAATCAGCCGAAAATTCAAAGTAGTCATTATTGTCGCGCGATATCGATGTCGCGTGGTGACATCGACTTCAGCCGCTTCACTCTAGTCAACCACCGCTCTTTGGCCGCCTAACAACCATATGACAAGTGTCCATGTCACGTGGAACTATCGCCTGGCGATATCCAATGTCGCCACGCGATATCAAGCCAATAACTCACTCAACGCTTTCAGGCGTTGAGTGTGTTGAACTCATTCACCGCTTTGTGGTGTCAAGTGCATTGCGCTCACTCAATGCTTTCCCGTTATCGCCCAAACGATACACACTGTCGCCCGACGTTAACGAAGTTAGTAGCTCAATCAATGCTTCGAGGTGTCGAATGCTTTGAGTTCACTCAACGCTTCAAGGCATTGAGAGCTGGGCTATCACCGCGCAATACCCACTATCGCCATGTGATAATCTCTTACTCAATGATTCGTCGAGAGGTGTTGAGAGTGTTTAGCTCACTCAATACTTTATGGCGTCGAGTGTCATCGATACCGCCGCTGTCGATACCCACTATCGCCTGACAATAGTGATCAAAAGTTCTATTGTCAAATTTAGGGTGTTACATAGAGATGGTGAAACATGTGGCTTTGAAAGTTCAAAACCAACTTAACAATCACCACCTTGATTTGAATTTCCAATACCACATTCTGCACAAAGCATCATCTGCACAAAGCAATGTCTGCACAAATCAATGTCTGCACAAAGCACCAATCTACACGAAGCACCACCTCATGCATGAGTGGTCATCCTACTTGTTTCAAGTTGAACTTCATCTCTGCTCTAATTCACCTATGGGATGTCGACACACCCGAATCGCAAAAATTGACTTGTCGAACCCGAGCCACAGAAGAGTGATTCACCGCACTGCCTCGGCCATCCACCATGCCACCCTCATAAATCATAGGCATAACACCACGCACTATGGCCCCAATTAGTCGGTATAGACTACCAAATTGCACAGACTTCATGAGCATAATAAATCTATGTGTCACCGTAAGAACTCCATTTCATGTCGCAAAACTGCAGCCACACGTGTCTAAACTACCCAACGGAATCAGACTCTTACGCAGCTTGGGCACCAGATATACCCTCTCAAGCATGTGCACCAACCCATCATACATATGTATGTCCCCCGTCCCTGTACTCGTAACCTCACAACCTGAGCCATCAACCAAAGAGACTGACCCAATTGTCACCTCCAAAGAACTAAACATCGACGCATCTAAGTATGTGTGTTGTGATGCACCAAAATCTAATATCCATCTGTTGTCAGTTTTGTCATGACTCTCGGTGATGGTATAGAGACCATCACTCTCCACTCCTAGATCTAGCATCACCACACACGCATCCTGGACGTCTCCAGAACTTTACGCACAGTGTGGGAAATTTCTCCTGATGTGGCCACTCTGTCTACGGTGGTAGCAAACAACTCCCTTCTTCTACGCCGACCTAGCTTATGCACCCCTCGATCCCCTATCGAGTGCTCTCCCCCATCCATCTACCGCCAAAATATGCTCACCCCCAAGGAGTGGAGTCCTTCAGTATCTAACTGGATAGTAGAGCAGATGTGACATCCTCCCGCCCCACTATATTGTTCCTATACAGGAGCGTGATCACCATGTGTTTAAAAGACAGTGGAAGTGAGGTAAGAAGTAATAGGGTCTTATCTTCTTCCTCCATCTTCACGCACCAACTATATGCAATTGGTTTAGAAGTCCATTGAACACATTAAAGTGTTCATGTATGTTGCCATCCTCATGTATCTTTAGCCCATACAATCGTTGTTTTAACAACAATCTTGTGCTCAACGACTTGGCCAGATATAATCTCTCAAACTTCTCCAAAAGCTTAATTGCAGTCTCCTAGATGCCAATGTTAAAGAGCATCTTGTCATCAACACACATCCTAATGGCACTTATGGCACGCTCATCCAAGTCAATCCACTCCTGGTCCTTTACTTCAGCAGTCAATTTTTCTTGTCCCCGCAAAACCCGCATCAGCACCTTCTCAACTAGCATATCTTTGACACAAATTTGTCACAGACTAAAATTTCTGCTACCATCAAACTTCTCCACTAAGTACCAAACCAAAGTTGCATTCATCCCTATCATAGTTTCCTCAGGTATGACTAGGAGGCCTGATTAATTCAAGGTTGTATTTGAAAGGATGGGAAGAGGACCTAGTCGTTCACCACCGCAGACAAAAATTTCCTTAAATGTCCAATCAGTCGCCTACAGAACCTTTCTCTGATACCACTTATTGGGATTTAAGGTCGCAGAAGCACAATCCCCGGGAACAACTAAATACATAATAACAAGAAAATACGTTGTTTGCACACTTTTACTAGCACAATAAAATTACTAAGTACACAAAATTAAGAGATATAAATCTAAAATTATATTGCAGAAGAACTCGGATTCTGAAAATCCATAGGAGTAATATAAACTTGACATTATTCCATAAAACAGGCGCACAAGATTCGTACCAGAATGAACCTTCATCATCATCAGACGACCAACCACCTCCACCACCGCAACCGAGAAGAGATCCAAGTGAGACTTGTCCATGCCGTGAATGTGCAGTCCGCCAATGTTACCACTTGTGCACAACCACCATCGCCTGTGAGCATGCAGCCATCGAGCACCGTGCACCTTGGCGCAGCTCACGAATATGATGGCATGCAGCTACCCAAACTCTTTTGCTTTATGTTATCGATGCAGCCCGCAATCGAATGTAGACGCCCATCACCGCCTTCGGTTATGCATTGTCGCTTTCCTCCTCGAGGCTTTACCTCTCTTTGGTTTGGCTTGTGGTGTGATCTTTATAGCTTGTCATTCACCCCTTTTATAGATCCATTTCACAATCCTTGGCCTGTTTCTAATAAGCTTCCTTGCATGTACCCATTCAAAGTGCATGAGCGGCTTGGAGAAAAGTCCGCATTGGCGGCCGGTAGGTGCAGATGGTGAAACATGTGGCTTTGAAAGTTCAAAACCAACTTAGTAATCACCACCTTGATTTGAATTTCAAATACCACATTCTGCACAAAGAAATGTCTACACAAAGCACCAATCTGCATGAAGCACCACCTCATGCATGAGGTGTCAGCCTACTTATTGCATGTCGAACTTCATCTCTGCTCTGATTCACATGTGGGATGTTGGCACACCCGGATTGCAAAAAATTGACTCGTCAAACCCGAGCCATAGAAGGGTGATCCACTGCACCACCTCGACCATCCACCATGTCACCCGCAAAAATCATGGGCATACAACCTAGCACTATGGTCCCTACAGTCGGTATAGACTACCGAATTGCACAGCCTTCATGAGCACAATATATCTGTGTGTTACTGTTAGAACTACTTTTCTTACCGCAAAACTGCAGCCACCTGGTTACAAACTGCCCAACGATATCAAATTCTTACATAGTTTGGACATAGATGTACCCTCTCAAGCATGTGCACCACCCCATCATATATTTGTATGTCCACCGTCCTTGTACCCGTAACCTCACAACCAGATCCATACCCCAATAGAACGACCTAGTTGTCACCTCCAAAGAACTAAACGTCGACGTATTGGAGCATGTCTGTTGCGATGCACCAGAATCTAATATACATTTGCTGACAATTTCGTCATGACTCTGAGTGATGGTATAGAGACCATCACTCTCCACTCCCAGATCTAGCGTCACCACAATCGCATCCTGGACATCTCTAGAACTTTATGCACATTGTGAGCAATTTCTCCTAATGTGACCGCTCTATCTACAGTTGTAGCAAACAACTCCCTTTCTTCGACACCGACCTAGCTGGTGCACCCCTCGATCACCTATCGAATGCTCTCTCCCGTCCATTTATCGTCAAAATATGCTCACCCCAGGAGTGGGGTCCTTCTGCATCTGACTGGATAGTAGAGACGATGTGACCTCCTCCTGCCCCACAGTATCCTTCCTATATAGGAGCGTGATCACCATGTGTTTAAAATACATCGGAAGTTTGGTAAGAAGTAATAAGGCCTTTTCTTCTTCCTCCACCGTTGTGCATCAACCACATGCAATTAGTTTAGAAGTCCATTGAACACATTAAAGTGTTCTTGTAAGTTGCCATCCTCCTGCATCTTCAGCCCATACAATCGTTATTTTAACAACAACCTTGTGGTCAATGACTTGGCTAGTTACAATCTCTCAAGCTTCTCTCAAAGCTTGATTACAGTTGTTGGGTCCATTAATAACAATGTCCTAGATTTGAAGAAGGCCCACAAGACAATGATATACACATGAATCTATTTGATGCTTGCTTCAAGTGCAATGTATGCAAGTTGTTATCTGTTGCACTAATTTGACAGGTGGACTGAGTCACTATGACAGTTGGACTCAAGACAAGATGTTTGGAAAGTAGAAATCTGGTTAAGTCCAGAAGCATTGATTGAAGGCAGTTCACTCAACGCTAAGAGGCCAAAAGCATTGACAGAAGCTCAAGCAGTCAAAGCCTTAGGGTTGCTGTCTGGAAATCTGTCTAAGGATAGAAGCATTGAGTGAAGGCAGGTCACTCAACGCCTACTTATCTAAAATTCAGCTAAAGTACAGAAGCGTTGAGTAAAGACAGGCCACTCAACGCCTTAGTCAAGAAATATGTCTAAAGATAGAAGCGTTGAGTGTAGACAGTTTACTCAATGCCTACTCAACAGAAATTCTGTCAAAGGACAGAAGTGTTGGGTGAAGCCAGTTCACTCAACGCCTCATCAAGAAGCCATGCCAAGGATATAAGCGTTTATTGAATAAGTTGCACTCAACACCTTTATATAGAGAAATTTAACTAAGTCAAGAAGCATCGAGTGATGAAGGCTCACTCGATGTCTAAGCTGTTAGACTATAAAAGTCTATATTCACTGAGTGATGAAGGCTCACTCAACGCACTCAACCCCTGAAGATGCATAATTCAGCTAAGTACTTTTGCATTGAGAGACAAGGCTTCACTCGACGCCTGTGTAGTTTGTCTAGAATTTGCTAAGTCTACAAGAGCTGAGTCATGCTCACGTCAGCAGAAATTCAAATAATGCGGGTTTTGCTTGCTAGAAGACAAAAGGTATCGATTACCTTTAGTACTGCAGTTAATGCAAAAGTTGTGTTGCAGTTACCCATTCCGGTGGTCCACACTGCACATAGAGCTGTTGAGCGGTGGAATACAAAAGACGGGTTCCGATAAAGAAGAAAAAAGGTTCTAGTGATCGAGTTTTTTTGGTCATCTTCTTCCTTTCGACAAACTTGAAGCTTACCAAGAACTTGCTCTAAGAGATAGTCTGTGAATCATAGACAGAGGTTGTTGTTGAATAAATTATTCACTGAAGGTTAAATCAACTCTCAATGGCAAGGTCAGAAAGCTTTCTTTCTAAGTAATAAGAAATAATACTCTGCAGTTACTTCTCAGCACTAGCAGAACAACCTTGAAGATCCATTCCTGGTGCTGTGAAGAAGATAGAGCTGAGTTTTCTCAGTTCAGCAAGCAGGCTCAGAGAACACATTCTCTGGACCAAGTCAACAACAACAAAACTACTCAATTCACTCTATAGGATCTTTCTGGATTTGAGTTTTAAGCCTAAAATGTAAAGACTGGGGTATAGGATCCTGTTGGATCATGAGGCACCCTTAGATGGGGGTGAATAAGGGTTAATAATTTTTTAAATCTAAAACAAAGTTTACTTAATAAAATAAGTGGAGAAATGAAAACTAATTTTTCATAAATAAAATTAAACACTTAGAAACGTATATGAATGAAAATGACAGTATTTTTATTCAAAAATGATAAAGATGAATACAACATATCTTTATGAAGCTAGAGACTAAGGCTTATGAAAAAATATAGCAAACTTTTGATTTCGTTAGTCCTTCTACAAGAACCGACAGGCTAAAGTGAATCTCTCCCTAGATCTTGCTACTAGCCTCTCCCTAGATCTAACCATGATCTAAATGGTGCACACTAGGTAGTGATTACTCCATAAGCCGCATAAGGACTTGGATGCCACGTACAAGACAATAATTCTTTCCTAAGCCACGCAAGGACTTAGACGCACACACAAGGTGGCGATTACCTCTCTCAATTACAATGGAAATAAAGAACAAAACAAAATGTAAACTTCAGAATTAAAACTCCCTTTAAACGAAGCGATGAAGATGCTGACAAATCCTTGCCAAGGTTGCTTCGAATGTCGTGTATGAGCCATCAATCTTTCGTGCATTAACCTTCTTGAGAGAACGGAGTAATTCTGAATACTGGAGCTCTCTGGATCAGTTTCACGAGAAAGAACACTCCAAATTCTGTAATACGTAATCTCCACAAAAAAATGAGTTGATTTTATATTTTAGTGGTATCGTCCGGCGACACTGTCTATCGCCAGTCGACGATATATTCTTTGGCCTCCACGTGTCCCACGTATTCCTTAGTTTCGCATAACATATCGATCACGGCCAATCATGGGATATCACCTGGCGATAACGATATCGTCGGGCGACATCGAGGGTAACTGCACACCGCATGGAGGTAATGCTATAACTGTTCAGCCACTGTCGCCTGGTGGCAATACCCAATATTGCCTGGCGATATCTCCTTAGCTCCTCTATTCTGACCCGAATCAAAAACCAAATTCCATTAGTGTTAGACTTGTGATATCTGCATATCATAAACACCATATGATCAAATACAACCAAGATTTGTTATTAGCAAACCAAGAAGCGTGGAACACATGCTCCAACAATCTCCACCTTTTTGATAATAACAAATCCACTTAGAAAGAAATCATGAATGATCTATAAAGTGTTAGTAAATATGATTAGCATGACTAAGCATTTATATGTGCACAAAACTCCTATTGGATGTAACACTCCCCCTACATGTGTAGTCCCCCTAAAACTAAGCAGATTGAACCAACGTATGTTATTTTTTATTGAAGAAGTTAGTTAAATTAAAAATGAAAAACAATCTTGATTATGAATGGTTTCTCATTAAATTCTCCCCCTTTTGGTATTGTCAAAGAAATAGCAGAGTGATGCGAAAGCAAAAATAGGAAAAATGATAACTGAAGAAACAAGTATAGAGTATGTGAAACAATATATAGTAATGAAGAGTGTGAGTAAACACGACCATTATCAACTTTCATTCATTTATATCATAGACACATACTCTAGTGAAGATAATGTAGAATCATTTGCTGTCCAATTCTCATGAGAAGAAATTTTAGAGAAGATAATGGTGTGTACATGTGAGAGGTTGATGAAAACACATAATGAGAATCTTTACAAATATGTGAACATGTGGAATGTGAAAAAAAAAACATAACATAGAAATATACATAACTAGCCATAAATATACCCAAGAATTCATAGCACAAAGATTAAAGTAATATCCATATAAAAGTATCACAAGACACTTCACAATTCTTTCCATGGTCCTCAACCTCACAATGCTTATTAAGACTTATCGAGAGGGTAAGTAGTGCTTGGTGGAGGTTCCTTGTCAGCTTTTGTTTTTTTTATTTTGCAACACATCAACAAAGATGTGAAATTTTTTTATTATTAAATATGCAATTTTTTTCATTTGGCTTGACAAAGGATTCTGAATTCACTTGTGTGACCATATAGGATAATCAAATATAAATTTTGCAAAGAAAATAAGGATAAAGTAAGAGTGTCAGCATGAAATCTAGTGGTTATGGTAGAACATTCACAATTCACATATGTAATAAGGTGAAGTCATATGTAGATTTTCACAATTGTGGGTGTGAGAACATTATCATAACTAAAATATTTCTCATACTAAGAGCCATGCGTAAACAATTTCACAAGTATAGTACACTAGTAGAGTTGTATATAGAAAATGATATTCAAAGTTTGAATAATTGAACAATGTTTGAACAACTCCATATAAATAAATATACATTGTACAATGACTAAACACGAGAAACAAAAGAAACTAAGTGGTGTAAAAGAGTGTTCGTATTCATATCAATCAAGATCAGAGACTCGAGTGTTATTTGGAATTTGCGGATATCGTCGAGCGATATCATAGTAATATAATAGTTGCCTGATTTGAGTCAAAGGCATCGTTTGGAACATTATTTCTTGAAGACCTAGAGCGGATTCTCAATCCGATTGTGGAGAAAGCTCAAATCAAGGTATTTTGATGGAAATTTTGGTCTCCTTTCTTTAGGATTTTCTATTGAAATGTATTAGGGGAGCTTTGATGAAGTTTTATGTGAGAAATTTCAGATTTGTTTTTGATTTTTGTAGGTTTAGAGATGAACTTAACACACTTGAGTTTTTGAGAGAATAAGCCATAGATCCAATTGTTTGAATAATGTAAACATAGATCTAGGATGTTTAAGTAACGTAAACTCAGATCTAGAGTATGCCAAGGAGATTTTTCAAAAAACATTTCATGGTTTTAGAGAAGAAGATGATGAATAGTAGTTTTGAAATTTTTCTTTGAAGTTCTTTAAGTAAATAATTTCAAAATTGTTTTTTTTTCTGATCTGGTATAAAGAGATGGTGAATGTTGAAATTTCATGTCGAAAGCCATCGTATCTCAATTTTCAATATTGCCCGGCGATAGTGAGTGTCGCCCGGCAATATTGGCAATTTCTGTATTTTAATTTTTGTCTTATCATTGCAGATATTGCAAATATGGCTTCCAGTTCAAAGGCCAGGAGAAGCACTAGACATGACAGTCACTCATCATACCAGACATATCCGGGTATCGAAAATGCGAACATCGGTGTTGGGAAAATCATTGAATTTGACCAAGTTCGGCACGCACACATACACGATCTTCTAGCAATGACGGGTATCATGTCTGTCATTATACCAGACATGTTTTCTTTAGTGTTGATTAGGGAGTTTTATAATCATTTAAAGGATCCTAATTTCATTGAATTGAATGGAGGCGTGTGATCCCTCATCCCGTATTCAAGGACAAATAGTGGAGATAACCCACTATGACCTAAGGGAAGATTTTGGGTTGATTGAGCGTGAACATGTTTTAGATGTTGTGGAGAATTATAGAAAGGATAGAGATTGGACGTTATTGAATATGATTTTACATGGAAATTCCATGAAAAACCTTATCCAATCCACGATCATACTCACTACAGATGCATGATTAGTGCAAGATATCTCGAGGCATACCATCATGCTCAAGTTCGGGGATATGAGAAAGATCACAGCTCAATTGAGCTGTGTAACATATATGATCTTGGAGAGGGAGCCATTTGATGTGGCGGACTTCATTCTTTCTATAATCTGATACATGTTTAGACTAAAGAATCCGATGTGAAAGAAACTTAACACTCTATCGATGGGGGCGGTGATCCAACGTATCTTATATAAGAAATATAGTTGGATCGACCCGAAGTTCTATTTTTATGATTGCGAACCGACTATATTCTCTACGGGTTCTACAATATCAAGAGGTGGATCATGAGGTAGTTCCACACATACTAGTGAACAGGTGTCAACTATCAGGAACCCACCGCTTTCAAGAGGTAGTTCACTGCGTGAAGGGTTGGATGACTTGCGGGAGTCATTTGAAGAACATAAGAGGTAAGTTAAGAAACATCATACGAGAATGCAGAAGTTCTTCAAATTTCTGACCAAAAGCCTAAAGTTGAAGCCAACTCCAGCTGAGGTGGCAGAATGGGAGAATCCAGTCATGGAGCCTCTGCGAAAGTCAACGCACCGGCCTCGCCGTACATGTATCAATGCTCAGAGCTCGGCAGAAGACTAGGAGGAACTCAGTGGTGCTGACAACAGAAATTTCTGAGTTTTGGGGCTTATTGGACTTTTGACAGATATCGCCTGACAACACCTAGTATCGCCAGGCAACAGTGCAATTTACTTTAATTCAGTTTTCTATTTGGAATTTGGTATTGTAATATTTTTGAACTATTCTGTGATTGATTTGAGTGTTGTAGTAGTACAATGTTATTGACTTTTAATATTTTGGGTATTTAAAGTTAATATTTGTTACTGAAGTAAATTTTTGTTATTTAATTAGTATATCAATTCATTAGCTTGATATATTTGGTATTCCTAGTTCTAATCTTAGTAAGGAAAATGGGAATCTGGAAGTGGATTTGTGAAAATATTTGCAAGTTGTTAATCGATGCCTATAAAATTAACTTTTACTGTATTTGTTTAATGTGGTCTCTAATGAAGTGATGGCGTACATCAATATGTTTGGACCTAGAGTGATGAACTGGATTGTATGTTAAGTCAATTGCACTTTTGTTATCACATTTTAGTTCAATAGTGTCGTGGTTTATTCCAAAGTTTTCTAAGGTTTGCCTCATCCAAAGATCTTGTGCACAACAACTACCTAGTGCAATATATTCGGCCTCGGTGGTGGATAAGGCAACAGAATTCTGTTTCATACTCGACCACAAAATAAGTGATGGGCTTAGAAAGTGACAAGTGCCACTTGTGCTCTTACTGTCTAATGAACAGCCAACATAATCAGAATCAGAATACCCATGCAAAATAAAGGTGTCATTATGTGGATACCACAAACCTAGCTAGATGTACCAATAAGATATCTAAAAATGCGTTTAACCTCTTTTAAATATGATTCTTTAGGATTAGCCTGAAATCTAGCACATAAACAAACTACAAACATAATATCAGGTGTAGATGCGGTTAAATACAAAAGTCATCTTATCATCCATCTATATAATGTTTGATCTATAAAAATTCCACTTTCATATTTTCCTAATTTCCAAGAGACACTCATAGGGGTATTGGCTTGTTTTAGATTTTCAAATCCAAATCTTCCTAACACAACATGAATATATTTAGATTGACAAATAAAAATACCATCATGCCTTTTAGTAATTTGAAAACCAAGAAAATAGGTGAGTTCTCCTATCATGCTCATTTCAAATTCATTTTTAATAATTTTCACAACATTATCACATAACTTTTCATTAGTGGATCCAAAAATAATGTCATCAACATATATTTATAAAACTAAAAGATCATCATGAACATGTTTGATAAAACGTGTACAATCAGCACTACCCATTTTGTATTCATTCTTTAATAAATACACAGACAATCTATCAACCATGCTCCTGGTGCTTGTTTTAAACCATAAAGGGCTTTTTCTAATTTAAAAACATGATCAGGAAATTTATCATTTACAAAACCTGGAGGTTGTTCTACATAAACCTTTTTCTTAATATACCCGTTTAGAAAAGCAGTTTTGACATTTATTTGAAATAGTTTAAATCTTTTAAAGCTAGCAAATGCAAGAAAAATTCTAACTGCTTCTAAACATGCTACGGGTGCAAAAGTTTCATCAAAATCAATTCCTTCAATTTGTGAATAACCTTTTGCTACAAGTCTAGCTTTGTTTCTAGTGACCCTAGATTCACTATCCATTATATTTTTAAAGATCCACTTAATGCCTACAACAGGATGATTTGATGGTCTTTCTACTAATTTCCAAACCTTATTACATTCAAATTGACTAAGCTCTTCATTCATAGCTAAAAACCAAGAATAATCATTTAAAGCGGTTTCTACATCTTTTGGTTCTATATCTGATATAAAGCATAGGTTTGAAACTAAATCATGTAAAGATGAATGAGTACTTATCCATCTAGATGGTTCTCAAATAACCAAATCTTGTGAATGATCTTTTGAATATCTCAATTCACTTGGAGGCACATATTCTTGCACTTCTTCTTAGAGTTCGTTTTTATCTTCTTCTTTTTCTCCAAGTACTTCATCATCATCTGACCTTTGTAGAGGGAATGGCTCTTCATCTTGACCTGTATTGTTAGTTTCTACACAAGAGAAAAGTTCATCAAATTTAACATGAATTAATTCTTCAATTATTGTTGTCCTTTTATTATAAACTCTATGAGCTTTACTAGTTGAAGAAGTTCCAATAAAAATACCTTCATCACATTTTTCATCAAATTTTCCTAAATTGTCTTTAGTATTCAAAATGAAACATTTACATCCAAAAACTTTAAAATAAGATACATTCGGTTTCTTTTGAAAATATAATTCATACGGTGTTAATTTCAAGAAGGGTCGAAGCATAACACGATTAATAACATAACATACAGTACTCATAGCTTCAGCCCAAAATGATCTAGGTAATTTGCATTTTGATAACATAATACGAGCTAGTTCTTGAAGAGTTCTATTTTTCGTCTCTACAACACTATTTTGTTGTGGTGTGCGAGGAGCGAAAAATTCATGCTTAATCCCTAACTCGTTGCAAAAAGATACAAATTTGTCATTACCAAATTGACCTCCACAATATGAACAAATGCATTTTATTTTTAAATCTAGTACATTTTGAATGGTATACACTGTTTAGAAAATTCTAAGAATGCATAAGATTTTGACGATAAGAAGATTGTCCAACATAAATGAGAATAATCATCAATCAAAACAAATGTGTATTTTCTACCTCCTAGACTTTGTGCACTAATTGGAAAAAAACAAATCCATATGAATCAATTGTAAAGGTGTAGTAGTGGAAATAACATTTTTGCTTTTGAAAATTTTGAAAATTTCTTTTTTTACATGGTGAACATAAAGAAGATAAATTTCCATATAACATAGGTAAACCTTTAACTAGTTTATCTCGAGACAATTTTACAATTAACTTGGAACTTGAATGTCCAAGTCGTCTATGCCATAAATGTAACTCATCATTTTTTGACATAAAACATTTTAACGAAGAATGTGATAAATCATTAAACTTTATCATGTAAATATTTTGATATCTAGGAGCAGTAAGAACAATATCATTTCTTTTGGAATCAAAAATTTTGCAAAGGTTTGAAGATGAGACAAATAATACATTTAAACCAATATCGCATAATTGACTTATAGAAATTAAGTTAAGTTTTAAACCTTTAACATATAAAACATTTGATATCGTAAAATACTTGTTACTTACTGCTCCAATGTCGATGATCTTTCATTTTCCATTATCTCCAAACGTAACTACTCCTCCTTTCTTAATCTCTAGGCTAAGGAACTTTGATTTGTTGTCTGTCATGTGCTTGGAGCATTCTGAGTCCAAGTATCAAACATCTTCCTTGTCCTTAGCCTGCCAACACACCTAAAAAGAGGATGAGAGTATAGATCCAGTTACCTAAGTAGCTCCTCCCATTATATAAGTGGAATCCTTAGGTACCCAGACTTGTTTAACAGAACAGTGTCCCGTATTTTTACACATGTGAGTGGTGTGTCCAAACATATTACATTTGGCACACGTGATGAACAAAGTTGAGGAATTTTTCAAAATAATTTTTGAACTCTTGCTGTAAGTAGCATTTATAGAAGATTTATTATTTTTATTTAAAATAGATGAATTTTGGAATTTTTTATTATCGCTAGCGACAGTGGCTGTCGCTGGGAGATAGTGTCCAGATGTGTATCCAAGTCCAAATTTTGCCGAACCATATCATTGATTCGCCAAAATCAAATTCAATGATTTTTGGCCCATTCTAAACTTTTTAGTGCTCACTTCTAAATCACGAACTTGGCCTTTCAATGCGTATTTTCAGCAACTATAGTACTGCATCGGCTTGTGAAGGCCTTTTTACTGCCTTCTACTTGTGATTGAGAAAGTTTTAGAGAACATTCTAAGGTCGCTTTTTCCATTATAAGTGAATCAATACGAGACTGATACTTAGAAAGATCTTTCTTAAGTTTTAGAATTCTTGTCAAAGAAGGACAATCCTCTTGACAAGTAACTTTCTTCTTCACAATTAATTTTAACGCATTTGTTAATTTTTTACTTTCATTTAATAAATTTTTATTTTCAGATTTCAGTAGCTTAATTTCATTTAAGATTTTGTCAAAATATTTACATGTGTTTAAAAATTCAGAATATAAATCTTCATAGGTTGGAGCAGTTACCTCAGTGTTGCTCTGGACACTGCACTCGTCATCAGATGATGAGATGTCCTTACCTATCAGGCATATGTTGGCCTCCTCTTTAGTTTCTAAACTCGAACTGCTTGACTCATCAGAAGTGACGTCTTCCCAGTTTTCAGCCTTCAGAACTATCTTCTTATCTTTCTTCTTGTGTCGCTTCTCTTTCAGCACTTTTAGAGACTTTGGGCACTTGCTCTTTATATGTCCAATTCTCATGCAGTGGTAACATTTAGGTGGTGGTCGCTCTTCATCATCCTCTCCATCATCTTGGGCTTTTCCTTTCCTATACTCAGATTCTTTCTTCTTGAAAAACTTTCTGAAATAATTTTTCTTTCAGGGTTTCTCATAAACTTCCTGAACTTCTTCACGAACAAGCTTTCATCATCTTCTTCATCATTCTCATCAGACTCACTTTATACTTCCTTTTAGTACTTCAACGCCAATGCTTTCTTTCTTAGCCCCAAATTATATTACTGTTGTTGAATCCTCAATTCTACCTCATGAGTTTCAGATTTCCTATAAGATTCTCAAGTTGAAGTGTCTTTAGATCGTGTGACTCTAAGATGACAGTCACTTTTGGGTTGAACTTCGGGGGGAGCGATCTAAGGATCTTTCTCACTAAATCTCTGTTTGAGAAACTTTTTCAAAGAATCTTCGAGTCATTCACGATTTTGTCGAACCTTGTGTACAAGGAGTATACATCTTCATCGACTTCCATCTTGAACATCTCAAATTCTGACTCTAACTAAAAAAACTTTGAGTCTTTTACCTGCGATGTACCTTCATGAGTAACTTCAAGTAGGTTCCAAATAACATACGCAGTTTCACAAGCACATGCACGATTGAATTCAGTTATATCTAACGTGCGGAATAAAGCGTTCATTGCCTTAGCATTATTTTTGCATCGGTGTTATCAATGTAATCCCATTTATCTTTGGGTTTTTCCATACTAACACTCCCAATTACAGTTATAGGTGGAGTGTAGCATGTTTTTATCATGCCCCACACTTCGATGTCTAAATCTATTAAAAAGCATCGCATTCGAGCTTTCCAATAGTTATAATCAGTGCTCGTGAATAAGGGAGGTCTACTATCTCTTGCCCCTCGGAAAATGCTTGATTGTTTTGCGCCATTACTCCCGGTGGTAAAACTGATTTCGAAGTAACCTTCCTCTGATACCAAATGTTGGATCGTGAGGTGCCTTGAGAGGGGGGTGAACAAGGGTTAACAATTTTTTCAATCTAAAGTAGAGTTTACTTGATAAAATAAGTGGAGAAATCAAAACTAATTTTTCATAAATAAAACTAAACAATTAGAAACGTATATGAATGAAAATGACAGTATTTTATTTCAAAAATGATAAAGATGAACACATCATATCTCTTTGAAGCTAGCACTACTATAAAAATGACATTTAGCCACGGTTCTTTTTGGGGGGAAAACAGTGGCTAATAATGAAGTATTAGCCATGGTACCTATTTTGTGGCTAATAAGTTAGTATTAGCCTTGGATGACTAATTCGTGGAAAATAAAAAAATTTTGACACGGTTTACCTATTTCGTGGCTAATAAACTAGTATTAGCCACAGAAGCCTAATTTGTGGCAAAAGGGGGTATTTTTAGTCCCACACCGCCAATTAAAATATCAATTTCGGGTTTATATTGCCCATTCCGCAATGAATGTTTGAATTAAGCTTAGCTCACGGGCGGGCGACGTGCGGCGGCGGCGGCGGGCGGCGGCAGCGAGCGGCGGGCGGCGGGCCGCGCCGGCGGAATCATTTTTATGTGAGGAATTATCGTTTATTATAGGCCATTTAGCCACGACAATTGAACTGTGGCAAAGGAGTTTTTAGCCACGACAATTGAACCGTGGCTAATAATTGCTGGAAACAGGCCCTTTAGCCACGATTTTAATTCGTGGCTGAAATTTGTGGCTAAAACGTTTTGCCACGGATTCAGCGTGGCTAATACTATTAGCCACGCTCGCATTGCCCACGCCCATTTATCGTGGATAGGACGTGGCTAAAAGGTTTTTGCCACGGTTTTTGACTTTAGCCACGGCAATCTGCCATGGCTAAAAGTCTGTTTTCTTGTTGTGTAGAGACTAAGGCTTATGAAAAAAATATAGCAAACTTTTGATTTCGCTAGTCCTTCTACAAGAACCGGCAGGATAAAGCGAATCTCTCCCTAGAGCTTGTTACTAGCCTCTCACTAGATCTAACCACGATCTAGACGCTGCAAACAAGGCAGTGATTACTCCTTAAGCTGCACAAGGACTTGGATGTCATGCACAAGGCGGTGATTATCTCCTAAGCTACACAAGGACTTAGACGTCACACACAAGGTGGCGATTTCCTCTCTCAATTATAATGGAAATAAAGAACAAAACGAAATGTAAATTTCAGTATTAAAACTCCCACTAAATGAAGCGCTGAAGATGCCGACAAATCTAGCCAAGGTTGCTTCGAATGTCGTATATGAGCCGTAGATCTTTCGCGCATGAACCTTCTTGAGAGAATGGAGTAATTCTGAATGCTAGAGCTCTCTAGATCATTTGCACGAGAAGGAACACTCCACATTCTGTAATACTTAATCTCCACAGAAAAATGAGTTGGTTTTAAATTTTAGTGATATCACGCGGCGACACTGCCTATCGCCAGCTGGCGATATCTTCTCTGGCTGCCACGTGTCCCACGTATTCCTGATTTTTGCATAACAGATTGATTACGGCCAATCGTGGGATATCGTTTGGCGAAATCGATGTCGTCGAGCGACATCGAGTGTAACTGCACATCGTGTGGAGGTAATGTTATAACTGTTCAGCCACTATCTCCTGGTGGCAATACCCAATATCGCCTGGCGATATCTCCTTAGCTCCTCTGTTCTGACCCGCATCAAAACCCAAATGGCATTAGTGTTAGACCTGTGATATATGCACATCATAAACACCATATAATCAAATATAACCATGATTTGTTATTAACAAACTAAGAAGCGTGGAACGCATGCACCAACAAATCCTTCTGTGGATCTGAGGTAGGGCCTGTGTGCCTAAGGTGAGAGATTTATTATCTGTGGTAGGTAATAGTGGTGGATCTGTGAGTATGGCTATCCAGCTAACCTGAGTGTAAGACTCTAATCAAGTCTGAGGTAGGTGATCAGTGGATCACTTAGCTGTACGAGTATCATTTACTCTGAGTGGTAGGGCTTTGGGGCCTGAGGTAGGACTTGGAGGAGTCTGAGAGATACTGAGGGATCTGTGTTATAAGCTCTTTGATCTAAGATTGGAGAAGTTAGCCTTATCTAACACACTGTTAGAAAGGTTGTAAGGACAGTGGATGTACTCATACCTTAGAGAACCACTATAAATACTTGTGTGTTGTGTCTCTTTCTTGAAAGCTAACTGAACTAATTAAACACACAACACAGCTAATCAAAAGGATAGTCAAAAGACTAAGAAACTTATTCACCCCCCCCCCCACTCTAGGTGTAAAGCTACTCTTGAAACAAAGACTTTCAAGTCATATCAAAGGGAGGTTGTTCAAAAAGAACTTAACAGTCTGAACAGATCTCCAAGACTAGCTTAAGATTACCCTTATGGGTTCAAGAGAGAACCATAAGGAGTTAAGCTCCATGAAGCTCCCAATCTGTAGAAAAGAGAATTTTGGGATTTGGAAAGAGAGGGTCAGGCTATTCATGAAAGCCTCAGACCTAAGAATTTTCATCACTATCTAAGAGGGACCCTCCATTCCCATGAAGATATTTATCCTGGATGCAAATGAACAAACTCCCAAGAAGTACTCTGAGATGACCAAGGATGAGGTCATCCTGTCAACCATAGACAAGAGGGCACAGAACATTATTGTTAGTGTCATAGATGACTCCACATTCCATAACCTTATCCACTACAAGACAGCCATGTAAATATAGGACTCTCTCATTATCTACATGGAGGGGATGGAGGAGGTGAGGTATGACAGGAAATCCCTCTTGAATCAATAGTATGAAGCCTTCAAGCATGGAAAGATGGACTCCACTATTGAATGTTATGAAAAGTTCTTCATGATTGTGAACAGTCTGATCACCTATGGCAGACAGTTCACTAATTATGAGCTGAATGACAAGTTCTTGAGATTCTTAAATAAGGAATGAGATATCATGATCTGTGCCATCAGAGAAGTTGGCAACCTCCCTTGATACACGCTTTGTGTTAGATACCAGCTGGGATCCGAAGTCTTGAAGTTCACCTGCATAGATTGAATGGCATCCACAGCACATACAAGAACACTCCCAAGTATATGTGGTCATCGTGGCGTTAAGCCTGAGAACAATCTATGGAGGGAACAACAAGACTCGGCGATATCTCGGTGGTTCAGTGATCCCTTTAGCAAAAAAGAAAATAGCGGAGGAGGCACTCCAAAAGGGAAATGTATCAGTACGGGATCTCTGACGTAAAATTTATTGAAATGAATGAAAGAACACTTAGAAGTATTTTTAAAGAGAAAAATGTTTGAAGAGTAAAGCAAAAAACAACCATCCATGATTGTGAGGAGATTCGAGGACTTTTCATTGTTCTCCTTCAGCTCAAAATAGGTCTTTGAGGGTGTCTGCACAGTCGTCGATGATGCTTTCGATGCCAAGACCGAAGTTCATGTCGTTGATTTGGTTTCCCCCGTTTGAGCCGAGAGGATTGCTCACTACTTCTTTGCTTTTTGAAGTGGATGGGTCAGAATGGTCATTCTCCTGGAGCAAATGTTGGTATTTACCCTATTTCAGCATTTTCTCTACTAGTTGTTGAAGAGCTATACAGTATTCTGTTGCATTACCCTTTCCTTTGTAATATTGGCAGTATTGGTCAGAGTCTTTAATCTTTTGATCAGCAGCCTGAGAAGATCCCTCATCGCTTGGTTTGCTCTTCATGACCTGAGTTACCCCACTCACTGTGTTATTGATCCCAGATTCTTTGCTTGGGAAGAAGTGTCGATGATGCTAGCCAATTCTTCCCTTCCTTGCTCGTGGTTGAAAATCCTTCTGATGAGACCTCGGGGGTTACTTGTAAGAGGAAGAAGAATCTCCCTTTGTTACAAGTCTGGAGATGTAGTTTGGATTACTCTCTTCAATGCGAATATATTCATTGGTGAGACTAATTATCTCCTGATACGTCTTCAGTTGCTGGAGGCAAGCTTCGAACCTGAGTGGTCCTTCTTGTAAACCAACCATCAATGCGACTTTGTAGAATTCTGGATCAACATTTTTCACTTCTGAGATCTCTTCTTGGAAGCATTTGACAAAGTGGACAAAGTCTCGTTCTCACGTTGCTTGATGTGGAATAAAGCTTCTGGGCCTTTTTTCCTCTTAGTGGAATACTTGGGCAGCTTTTTCGGGTGATTGCCAGAATAATCGATGGTTCGAGGACTGAGCTTGTAGTAACAGTCCCTTTGTCAAGCAACTAGAGACTGCAAAGTGACTGCGGCCTGCCTAGGTGGGTAACTGGAAGGATAGGTATGAGGATCAACTGGCCGAAAAGTTGGCAGGTAAGAATGTGGATTCCCCACTACTGGGTTCACTGTAGTAACCGGCACTGTTGTAGGTTGCCAGTCAAGTCGCTGAATTATAAAGGCTAGGGTATCGTTAATCACTGCGATCTGCTGGGTAGTCTCCCGACGTGTCAGCACGAGGGCTTCCCAGAGAGCATCTTCGCTGATATGAGGAATGTTTTGAGGGGGTTGGCAGTCTGACATGAGTAACCGTTGATTTTCACCGTCTGTTCGAGATCTGAAGGTCGTGTGTTAATTGTTGATGCACGGAAACCTGGGCGGCATCAGCAGATAACGGGTGTTCGGTCTCATGAGCGAGGTGTAGAGATTGCGGGGATAGAGGAGAGGTTGATGAGGATGTGGGGGATAGCAAGGAAGGTTGATAAGGAATTGTCGAGCAGATCGTTACTTTGATGGTTAGGTTTTGATGGTTGATGACGAGAGAGGATAGGAGAGGAGAAGAGGAGAAGAGGGGCCTCTTGCAGCGGCAACAACAAACTTCGCCCGCCGCGGCTTAAATGTCACTCCTGCGATGGGCTTTCCTTTGACTATCAATTAGTATTACAGCTTGTGTTGAGTCCTTTACATGAGAAAATAAAGGGTACAAGGCAAAGCTTACAGCTAGAGGAAAGAAGGTGCCAGAGGCCGCGCGGTTTGACCAGAGAGGTCGGCAGACCGCGAGGACTGCTGATCATGCAGCTCACTATAAAGCTGGTTGGACTGCGCGATCAGGCCGAGAAGAATATTGAGGTCGCCAAAGCCAAGGTTGGAAACAAGGCCAGGGGGACTTAACCGCGTGGATAGGAAAATTGTATCTGCAGGGTCTGCTGCACTGGTTGGTCCTTGACTTTTCCCCTCACCCCCCCCCCACACACACACACACACGCGAATGAGAGGTATGGGGGCCTATTTATAGGCCCGAGGAGGTAACGGTCTTGGTAATGTTACCACCGGTATGTCGGTGAGTTGTTCGATTACACATGGAATTTGCCGAGTCCGCACAATATTGTGTGGATGACTTGCCTACTCTAACTACTGTTGGCGGACTAGGATGAGTCCGCCTCTACGTCACAAAGCGAGCCTGCGCCAAGCTATGCGAGCTGAAGAGTAGTCCTCTTGTAGCTGGGAAGAGGCTGGTGCTGGGAAGCTGTAGTGCTCCAGGCGGACTGCAGAATAAGTCAGCCTAGATAGCGGTGGACAGGTTGAGTAGGTCGCCTCCGACTGGAGGATTGTCCCCCCTGTTGGGCGACAACGTGGCGACCTGGCGGACTGAAGGGGCGGGTCGTGCATGCTGTTGGATGACGTGAGTGTTGGGAAGCTGGGGTGCTCCTGGCGGACTGCATGAAGAGTCCACCTACCTCGCGGCGGACAGGTTGAGTCCGCCTCAGCTGCTGGATGGAGCCAGTTCGCTACCTTCTAGCGGATAGAAGGAGCAGATCGCCCTTGCTGAAGGAGTGAGCTCGCCAACTTCTGTCGGGCTGGAGTTGAATCCGCATTGTGTTGTGAAGAGTTGTCGGCTCTGCTTCCAAGTCCCTTTAGAAGCGGGCTAAGACTGCATCCGCGAACAGCTAGCGGACAGGAGGGTTGGTCGCTGACTGAATGACCCGGCGGACTGAAGGTGCAGGTCTCCCCTGCTGCTGAAGTCCGTCGCCTGTTGGATGGACAGGCTTGTCACCCCTACTAAGTGGCCTGAAGCTTGTTGCTTGGGTGACCTGAGGAGTTGTTGCCTCCCTGGCGACCTGAGGCTTATTGCGTACTGTTGGGCGACCTAGAGGCAGGTCGCTTACTTTTTGGCATACTAGGATATAGCGGAGAGATGTCCGCACCTGTAGAAAGGGGAAGTCACCCGGCGATGACAGTCTTGCTAGTCGGGCAACCTGCAGGAGCGGGCTGAAGAGCAGACCGCACCTTCTGCTAAGTATGCGGTTATCGAGCGGTCTGGGTGGATAGGAATGTGAGTCCGCCATAGAGTTTGGTAGTCCGCACCTGTTGTAGTAGAGTGAATCACTACGCGGTTAGTCGATCTAACCGCGCAGCCTGCAGGGGCAAACTGAGGAAGCAGTCTGCAACCCCTATAGAACAAATGGCTGATGCGCGACCTGGGCGGTCACACCGGGGAAACCGCCCTAGCCGCGCGGCCTGAGCGAACAGAGAAGAGTCTGTTCGCCAGACCCAAAGAGGGCTGTGACAGGCCGCGACCTCCAGGGGAACCTAGAGCAGGTCGCGACTTGCAAGCTAGCTACCTTAGGGAGGGATCGTCGATTTCTGGGTTAACATAATCCCCACACTTTTTTAAGTACCGAAGGGAACTTCAAAAAAGTAGTAGACCCATGAAAATCGTGATCCTCCCCTTAGAAAAATGAGAGGCATGGAGAGATAGAACCTGATGTCTTTCCTCAGAAAAGGTTAGCCAATGCCTATCTTTTTCCTACAAAAAAAAAGTTAATGCAGGCGAAAAGAGGCACATCTTGTGTGTACCTGAATTGATTTTGCAAAATGAAGAAGACTTGAATGTCTTCCATTGAGTCTCTGCAAAACAAATGTGAGAGGAAGTATTGAAAGAAAATTACTTGCAAGTACCTGAAGGAGACTTGCAAGCACCTGTTAACCTCTATAAAAGTAAGAGTAAGCGGCATTTGTGAAAGAAAAGATTGTTGTAAATATCTGAAGGGAACTTGCAAATATCTGGTAATCTCTGCAAGAAAAAAGTGAGCAGCAGATATGAAAGAAAACTAAGTTGCAAGTACCTGAAGGAAACTTGCAAATACCAGCTAATCTCTGCAAGAAAAGAGTGAGAAGCAGATATAGAAAAAAGGTAAGTTGAGTACCTGAGGAGTTCATGGATAAATCTTTTGCTAAAGGTTAGTAAGAGATGATTAGACAACAGAAGGAATATCCATCAAACCCTATTATTGATTGAATGAGCAAAATCAAGTAGAGAAAAAGGCACATCAATAATATTTGTGTGTGGTCTGATATGATATCCCAATATGAAATCCTAATCAGTAAGATGAAAGCACTGACTAGACTTCAGCTGAATAGTTTGTTAATAAAGAGAACCAGATTCTCTGACTATCAATTAGTGATTGGTGCCAGTAACATCCAATAAGAGTAACAGAGAGCTTGTTAATCATCATCTGATAGAGCTTCATGCAAGCCGAGTATACAAGATGAGCATAAGCAAAATAGATGTTGCAAATCTTTTTGATAGGTTGGATTTAACATGTTAACCTGTAAAAAGACAATGAAAAAAAGGAGGTCTACACCCGAAGATGACCCAAAAAAGGCCGGATGTGCCACAGGTGTTCCCCGGCGGCCTTAAGCATCGCCTGCCTAATAAAGATCATCAAGAGTGTAGTCCTAGCCAGAGCAGACTAGCTGCATTCCCTTAGAATGGCACAAAAGAGAAAAATGCACAAAATCCTAAGAAGGAACGATAGATACACAGCTCTCATGCCTCGGGTTACAAACATCGCTGATCAATTAGACTAGATGCGCCAAGTGGCCTATAGCATTGCTTGTCTTTGGAAAGATCAGCAGAGTTGTGAGCCCCATGAAAGCACGGATTGAGAGTATCATAGAGTATTCGACTATTACAGTCATGAGATGATCGAAGAGACAAGGCTATACTTGATCGTCATTGCTTGCCAAGCAAAGATCATCGTAACTGTAATGTATCCCTAACGGAGCACAATAGAGCTAACACATGGGACTTCCCTTGATACACGCTTTATGTTATATATATACCAGCTGGGATCCGAAGTCCTGAAGTTCACCTGCATAGATTTAACGGCACCCATTGCACATATACGAACACTCCCCACTATATGTGGTCATCGTGGCCTTAAGCCCGAGAACAATCTATGGAGGGAACAACAAGACTCGGCGATATCTCGGTGGTTCAGTGATCCCTTTGGAAAAAAGAAAATAGAGGAGGTGGCACTCCAAAAGGGTAAATGTGTCGGTACGGGATCTCTGACGTAAAATTTATTGAAATGAATGAAAGAACACTTAGAAGTGTTTTTAAAGAGAAAAATGTTTGAAGAGTAAAGCAAAAAACAACCGGCCATGATTGTGAGGAGCTTCGAGGACTTTGCGTTGTTCTCCTTCAACTAAGAATAGGTCTCTGAGGGTGTCTGCACAGTCATCGTAGATGCTTTCGGTGCCAAGACCGAAGTTCATGTCGTTGATTTGGTTTCCCCCTTTTGAGCCAAGAGGATTGCTCACTACTTCTTTGCTTTTTGAAGTGGATGGGTCAGAATGGTCATTCTCCTGGAGCAAATGTTAGTATTTACCCTATTTCAACATTTTCTCGACTAATTGTTGAAGAGCTCTATTGGAACACCCTATTACTAATTTGGGTCAGGATCACTATGTCTCTAGGAAACCAATGTTTGACCTCCTGTATAGTTCTGAAGGTCAATTAGAATTGAGTCTAAGGGATAGAAGTCTAAGTTTGGAAGCTGCCCTCAAGACCCAGACCTTTTTCAGTTTGAGACTAAGTCACATCGTCGAGCTCAGCACGACGATTCGTCGAACTCCGATCGACGATCGTCTAGCTCAACTTCGACAGACTGTCGAACTCCATTCGACGATCGTTGAGCTCAACTTCCACATATCGTCGAACTCCATTCGACGATCGGTGAGCTCAGTTCGACGATCTTGACTCAGCTTTGGATCTCTATCTCTCAGCTCAGTTCGACGATCCTTGAGCTCAGATCGACGATATTTTGTTGCAGTATAAATCCATATCGCTGAGCTCAGTTCGACGATAGCAGAGCTCAGCTCGACGTTTTCAGATAACTTCAAGGATGTTTCTAGATTCAAATTCAAATTAGTTAAGGAGTTATTCTGCAATCAATTCAGAAGGTTTTCTAGACGTTTTCATTTATTTATGTACCAAGTTTCAAGGGATTTTCAAGGAATAGTTCTATGGACTTTCCTACAGAAGACATTTTGCAATTAAGGATGCAATTAATGCAGGCCAACGACTATTCTTGACAGAGGATGTTTTTCTATTCAGTATTAGAGAATAAAAGACAAGAAGATTTTTGAATCACAGGGAACTAAGAATTCAGAACAAGAACAAGCACAAAATATTCTCTGTCTCAAAGAATTCTCAAGAACACACATCCAAGGAGATCAAATTTTCTGAAATCCCCAGATCTCTCTTGTCTAAAGTGTTCAAGGTCAACATATTTCAAGACTCCAGACACCTAACATTTCAGCTATTGTTGAAATCATCTCTTGCTGGAGCTCAACTTTTGAAGGCCTATCACCCTACAGCAAAGCTTCTTTGCCTGAAGATCTCAAGGACTCAGGGGGAGCTTTGACATCATCAAATCCACATTGTCTTCTCAGCTGTCTGAGAAAGAGAAGACTTTCATTATTCTCTCACCCCCATCTCTGTAAAGGGTTTCTCAAACTCCCTTCAAAAGTTTGAACTTGGTTTTTGAACACCTTGTCAAAAGCTCATTGGTGGCAAGACACCTGATCAAAAAATCTGATTTTGTTTTTGAGCACCTTATCAAAAGCTCATTGGTGCCCAGGACACCTGATCAACTCATCCTGCAGTGGATTCCTACCTAGGGTGGTAGAAGAGTGGATGTACACAAGTTTAGGGGAACCACTATATTTCCTTGTGTCATCTGGTTTTGCTTGTCTTTATTTTTGTTTCTGGCTGTGATTGTTCTGTGATTAGCTTATGATTAGTTTAGTTCTGTGATTAGATTTATTAACTACTTCCCTGCTCACTCACATTACAGCAATTGTTGTAAAAAGTTTTCAAGCACCATATACTCTATTCACCCCCCTCTATAGTATATCAGATCTAGCTGCACTTTCAATTGGTATCAGAGGCAGGTTGGTTAAACATACCACACATTGGTGGTTGCACAGGCTAACACCTGAACCCAAAGATCCCTAGTTAGATCTGTTTTCTTTTGAGTTTAGTATTAGATTTTGTTTTCACAAATCATGGCCCAAAACAAAGATTATGCTAGCACCAGACCTCCAGTGTGCAATCTATCCAGGTTTGCACTTTGAAAAGCAAGGATCAGATTATACATGAATTCTATTGACGAGGATATTTTTAACTCTGTTTTGACAGTGTGTCCAAGACCTCCAGAGAACTCAAGTACAAATGCTGTTCCACCTCCATCAGGAACAGATGCTGACATCAAGAAATGGAAGGTAGCTGATGCAAAGGCTATGAACATCTTAGCCCAGACAATGTCTGATGATATATTTCAAAAGGTGGCTGAATGCAATTCAGCAAAGGAAATTTGGGACAAACTCTCTGAAATAGTCTCAGGCTCAGCTGATGAGAGAAAGGATAGGAGATCCCACCTCATATCTCAATATGAGAATTTCAAGAAGGGAGAAACTGAGTCAGTGGGAGATATGTACAACAGGCTCAGTCTAATTGTTAGTGAACTCAGGACATTGGATAAAGAGATCTCACTAACTGAACTCAATGACAAAATTCTAATGTGCTTCCCTAGCACTTGGGATTCAAGAATCTGGCCAATCAAGGATGCCAGAAGCTTGAATGAGATCACCACAGAAGCTCTATTGGGTAAGCTCAAATCTTATGAGCTACTCATCAAGAATAGAGAAGAAGAACAGAAGGCTGCCTCACCAGCCACAAGAAAAGAGAAGACCATAGCCTTCAAGGCAACTGAAGATCAGCCTGAAGACAAAGTCACAGGCAATGATGAACTGCTCAGTCTGTTGGCCAAAAGATTTTACAAGATGGCCAGAAAGGACTTTAGAAGGAGATCATACAAGGAGCATGATAAGCCAAGGTATGACAAGTCAATTAATAATAAAGAAATTATTTGCTTTGGTTGCAAGAAACCAGGGCACATAGTTCCCGACTGTCCAGAAAACAAAAACAAGGACAGAAGGGACAAGAAAGAAAGAAGAAAGGAGAAAGACTTCAAGAGGAATGGCAATAGCAAACCCTCATCAAGCAAAAACAAACATACAAGAAAGGGGTTTGTTGCTGAATCCTGGAGTGAGACTGAAGAGGAGTCAGAAGCCTCATCCAGCTCCAGTGATGATGAAGATGATGCAGAAGAGAAAGAGTTCTGCATGATGGCAATCAATGCCTCACAACATAACTCAGATGAAGAGGAGTCAGAGTCAGACTCAGAGACTCAGCCTGAAGAAGATCAGGTAATTAGTTCATTTGATTTTAATTCAGAGGACTTTAAATTTGAATTCAAAGCATTATGATTAGACCTGCTAAAATCTGAGAAAGAAATTATCTCTCTCAGAAATCATTTATCTGAACATAATACTTTAAAGTCAGAAAACCTCAAACTCTCTCAGGAGTTGGAGTGTTGTAGGGAGCAGATAACTTCACTGAAAAGTGAGCTATCTGAGGCCAAGAAGCTTGAAGAATCCCTTAATGGGAGAAGCATCAAGCTGATGGACATCACAAGCACAGTGAACTCCAGATTTAATAGTACACTGGGCTTGGGTGCTTCATCCAGCCAACCCATAGTTCTAATAACTCCAATCAAATTCATTTCTGATAAAGGAAAGAGAGTTGTAGAGGTAGCTAGGAAAAATTCTGATCTGCCCAAGAAAACCAAGTCCCAGCAGAAATCGTCGAACGGAGATCGACGATCATCGAACGCAGATCGACGATCTCAAGCAAAATCGTCGAACTCAGGTCGATGATCTCAAGTTCCTGAACTCAGCCATAGTCGACCGTCGAACGGAGCTCGACGATCTGACCCAAGATCGTCGAACGCAGATCGACGATCGTCGAACAGAGGTCAGAGCTCTGGAACTTTTTTCAAGGGCAAATCAAAATTCAATCCTAAGGGTCCTTCATCCCAAATCTTTAACCCTTATACTGAATGGATTATACCTCCAAGGAGATATCATCCTGAAGGATATAAGAGTCAACCTGGGATGTCTTTTATTTCAGAATTTAAAGGCTATCAACCTAGGCCTAAGGTAAACTGGGTCAAAAATAAATGAATTATTTTATGTGAAGGTGAAGACCTATCCAACATCTAACTAGCAATGGTACTTGGATAGTGGGTGCTCTAAGCACATGACAGGAAACAAGGACAACCTCACCTCCTTTAGAGCCAAGCTTGGACCCAAAGTTATCTTTGGTGACTCAAACTTTGGACAGACTAAAGGATATGGTGCAGTCCAGATTGGATCAGTAACATTCAAGAAGGTAGCTTATGTGGAAGGACTGAAGCACAACTTAATAAGCATCAGTCAGCTGTGTGATGAAGGCTACCAGGTGACCTTCAGCAAAGCCTTATGCAAAATCAAGTCAGAGGACAACACAACTATGTTGACAGGTAAAAGGAAAGGTAACATCTAGTAGATTTTCTTTCAACAGATGTAGATATTTGCCTGTTTAATTCTGTTTGTAGACCAAATATTTTATGGCATAAGAGACTAGGACACCTAAACCTTAGAACTATTGCTAGGCTATCCAAGGACAACCTTGTTAGAGTACTACCTTCTGGCCCCTACAAGAAGGAAGGACTCTGCAGGGCTTGTCAATTAGGCAAGCAAACTAAAAACAGCTTTAAGCCACTTAATAAGAGTGATTCACCTAGGATATTGTATCTGTTACACATGGATCTTTTTGGACCCATCACAGTACAAAGCCTAGGAGGGAAATCTTACACTTTAGTTGTTATAGATGACTTCTCTAGATTCACTTGGGTGTTCTTTCTAAGGAAGAAGTCTGATAACTTTAAGTGTCTGACAGAGTTTCTCAAATGTATACAGATTGAGTTCAATACTCACATTGCCCTGATCAGAAGTGATCATGGGACAGAGTTTGATTCTCTTCTTATGCAAGAGTTCTGTCAGAGTGAAGGGATCAGGCATACTTTCTCAGCTCCTAGAACTCCTCAACAAAATGGGGTAGCTGAAAGGAAAAATAGAACCCTTATTGAATCTGCCACTACATTGTTGTCAGATGCTCATCTTCCTCTATCCTTTTGGGCAGAGGCAGTGAACACCTCCAACTATGTGCTGAATAGAAGTTTGATACATAAACTAAAGGGAAAGACTCCCTATGAATTACTCAAAGGGAAGAAACCTAAAGTTGATTATTTTAGAGTTTTTGGTTGTATTTGGTACATACATAATAATGACAAGAAATATTTAGCAAAATTTCAAGCTAAAGCTGATGAAGGTATGTTTCTGGGATACTCCATGATCAGTAAGGCTTATATGGTTTATAATAAATCATCTTTAAAAATTAAGAAATCTGTTCATATATCATTTGATGAATCTAACATGTCTTTCAAGGAGAAGATCTCTTCTACCATAAAACCTTTGTAGGAACACTCTCTTGTTGAAGACTTGAACAAGTTACAGGTTACTCAAAAGGATGAAAGTAGTGAAGATGAAGAAAGTGTTCAACATATTGAAGAACAACCTGAAGAGCCAGTTGTTGTACCACACGAGGAAACAACAACACAGGTTGGTGAACAATCAACACCCCCTGTTGATTTAGTAATAACAAGAGACCATCCAATTTCCTAAATAATTAGAGACATCTCAGCTGGTGTGCAAACCAGAAACCAGGTCAACCAAAACCTGTTGCACACCTGCTTCCTATTTCAAATTGAACCTCAGTCCATTCAAGATGCAGAGCAAGATCCACACTGGATCATTGCAATGCAAGAAGAGTTGCATCAATTTGAAAGGAACAAAGTGTGGGAACTAGTGCCAAAGCCTAAGGATTACTCCATTGTTGGAACAAAGTGGGTATTCAGAAATAAACTGGATGATCAAGGAGTAATTGTAAGGAACAAGGCAAGGCTAGTTGCTCAGGGATATTCTCAAGAAGAAGGAATAGACTATGACCAGACTTTTGCACCAGTTGCAAGATTGGAAGCCATCAGAATCTTTTTAGCTTATGCAGCACATAAAGGCTTCAAGGTATATCAGATGGATGTCAAAAGTGCATTTCTAAATGGAGACATCAAAGAGGAAGTATATGTCAGACAACCTCCAGGTTTTATCTCTCCAACTTATCCTGATTATGTTTTTAGATTGAACAAAGCATTATATGGTCTCAAGCAAGCTCCTAGAGCATGGTATGAGACCCTAGCATGCTTTCTCTTGGAAAATGCATTTATAAGGGGTAGAGTAGACCAAACTCTTTTCATTAGAACCCATAAGTCACATACCCTACTAGTGCAGATTTATGTAGATGATATTATTTTTGGTTCTACTGACTCAAAATTGTGCAGAAGGTTCTCCAACCTAATGCATTCTAAATTTGAAATGAGTAGCATGGGTGAGCTATCCTTCTTCCTAGGATTGCAAGTCAAGCAACATGCTGAAGGCATCTTTATTTCTCAAACCAAGTATGCAAATGAATTGGTTAAGAAATTTGGCATGTCTGAAGCATCTTGTATGAAAACACCTATGACTACTAATGTTGTATTGGATGCTGATGAACATGGGAAACCTGTTGATCAGACAACATATAGAGCAATGATTGGCTCTTTACTGTACCTTACAGCTAGTAGACCAGATATAATGTTTGCTACATGTATATGTGCTAGGTTCCAAGTAAGACCTAGAGAGTCACACCTAACATTAGTAAAGAGGATTCTCAGGTATGTTAAAAGTTGTCCAAATCTAGGTCTCTGCTATCCAAAAGATTCAGCATTTGATTTAACTGGATTTTCTGATGCTGATTATGTTGGATGCAGAATTGACAGGAAAAGCACCAGTGGAACTTGTCAGTTCCTTGGTGACAGACTTGTCTCCTGGTTTTGTAAGAAACAAACTTCTGTGTCAACTTCAACTGCTGAAGCTGAATATATGGCTGCAGGCAGTTGTTGTTCACAAATCTTGTGGATTCAAAACCAACTCCTAGACTATGGCTACAACTTAGAGAAGTCTAAAATCTTTTGTGATAACACCAGTGCTATTTCTATAGCTCAAAATCCAGTCCTCCATAGTAGGACAAAACACATAGAGATTAGACATCATTTCTTAAGGGATAATGTTGAAAAGAATAAAATTGAACTACAATATATCCCAACTAATTTGCAAAGGGGAGATATTTTCACCAAGCCCTTAGATGAAAAGAAACACATCTTCTTCCTAAATCAGTTAGGAATGTTAGATGGAGGAAGTCTTAAATAATATCCAAGATTTTGAAAGCTTAAAAATTGACCAAGACTAGGCAAACATCTTGATTTTTCTTAGTGTCTAGAGTTTTTCTGATCTCTGAACTGCGCTCGATGATTTTCCCCCAGATCGTCGAACGAAGATCGACGATTTCTGAAATCGTCGACCTGAGTTCAGCGTTTCTCAGATAGTATGAACTATCTCTTCCGGTCAACGATCGTCGAACGGCGCTCGACGATTTTGTTCTCTGAACGATCGTCGAACAGAGCTCGACGCTCTCCAATATCGTCGAACGGAGATCGACGATGTTGAAGACTCTTCAGATTCCTTTAGAAGCCTCGATCGTCGAACTGAGTTCAACGATCTTTCCATTTCTGCGTCGAACCCTAATATAAAATTCATTTTTCGTCGTCGTTCTCCTTTGCACTTTCGATTTCTCTGCAAGAACTTTCTTTCCCTCCAAACATTTCTGCACTTGGTCGTTTTGTTTGTTGAACCTTTGCAGGTAACTATGGCTGTGTCTGTTGCTGTTCTCGCCGCCATGAAATTTGATGCTGGCTTCGACATCGACATGGAATCCTTCAGCACAATAGACTAGGTTTTTCAGGACATCTTAGAGTTATTCAAAGAGCAAAAATTGGCTGCAATCATGACTACAAGGATTAAGCTTGCTGCTGATGAAATTAAGGAATGGGTCTACACTGCCCACAATCAAGACAACAACACCATTGTTGGATCAATCTCTGGCACTCAGGTACCCTTGACCCCAGCAATCCTAACAGAGGTTTTTGAGTTGAGAACTGGTGGAGATTCTACTGATTTGTCTGGAGAAGAATTTGCTGACTTGCTTGCCAGAATGGGTCATTCTGAGGCTAACCCTAGCAAGCTATTGAAAAAGAATCTGTCTGTGGAATACAGATTTCTGGCTGATGTAGTTGGAAAAGTCCTCCTGGCTAAGCACTCTGCTCATGATACAATTTCCAGGTATCAGCTCTGCCTAATGGGAGCCCTAGTAGACAGGAAGAACCTGAATTGGGGAGAGGTCTTCTTTGACCTCATTAAGAAGAAAATTAACAGAAGTTTTGTAAACTTTGGAAGAATTCTAGGGGTGTTTCTGCAGAATAGGTGCCCTGCATTGCTGGTCTCCTCTGGAATCCACATTAATGCATCCAAGAGACTGTCTTGTGCCCTTTTTGGTAAATGGGACACACAGATCATCAAGCCCAGTAGGCCCTCCTCCAGCACTCCTTCAGGCACTAGGACTATCAGAGTCACTTCCCCACAGGTCTCTGCCCCTACAGATGACCTGCCTGCTGATGCCTCTCCTCCTCCTCCTCCTCCAATTTCATCTCTTCCCATTCCATCTACCATTCAAACTCCATCCACCATCATCATCTCCAGCCCCTCTCCAACATCTACACCATCTCCAATCCCTACTCTTCCAACCACAGAAGACCAATTCCATCCCTTATTCTCCTACCCTCAACCAGATATCACTTCATTACCCTCCAATCCATCCTTCAATCTCATTGATGATTCCTTCATGGATGATTCCCCATCTTCTCCTCCTGAGTTACCCTCATCCTCAACATCTTATCAAGATCTTCTGCAAGAGATCATTGACCAACCCACCTTCACACCCTCCATATCCATCCCACTGTCCTCCATATCCACCTTACCCACACCTCAACCATCTCTTCCTCCATTCACTAGCTCTCCACTACCATCACCAATAGCTGCTCCTCCATCCTCTACCTCTGCTCCAGTCACTACTGAGCAAGTAGATATTCCAGCCCTTGCTGACAGGATTTATGAATTGCTAGCCCCCAGGCTATCTCTTCTTTTGGAGACCTCATTGGCTCCATTAATCCTGTCAGTGGCAGCCCTTTCTGCCAGGCTCTCCTCTCTATTCCCTCAGGCAACCCCTTCAGCAGTATGCCTTGATCCATCCATGTCTGAATCTAGGCAGGGGGAGATGCCCTATGAAGTGAGTCTGTCTGCTGCTGCTCTTGCTGTTTCAGTGAGCCTACCTGCTGCTGTTTCTTCAGTTCTTGAAACTGCTACTGCTGCTGCTGATGTGTTTCAAGCTTCAGTTCAACCTCCTGCTGTAGTTTTTGCAATAGACCTCAGGTCTTTGCTCTCAGATTTTGATTCTATATATTTCAGATGTCTGTCAGAGACAGTTACTATTCAGCCCCCAGAGGATCTGTCCAAGGCCCTTGTGCCATTCTCCTGCTGTGACCCCAGCATCATCACTTCATTTGTCAACTCAGTTTATGCTGCTGCTACTTCTGCTGAAAGCAGTGTGGTTGTTTCTGATGTTGCTGCCCCTCCTGCTGCTGAAAGTTTTGATGATACTTCTGTTACTGCTGATGAGCCAATTTCTAAGGAGATCCTTATGACAGAGGCATATGAGTTTGAGCCTTCTGTATTTTCTGCTGATATTTCTGCTACTGATATTGCTGTTAGTGAAACTATTGCTGCTGCTGTTGTTACTTCTCCAGAACCTGTAGTATCCACTGTTGTTGTTACTGTCTCAATTCCAACTGCCACACCTTCTGCATCTGCTGTTGTCACTACTGCTACTGCTTCAACTTTTGCTACTACACCCTCTGCTGCCTCATCTGCTTCAATCCAACTCAAGCAAGATTTGATGAAGAAGATTGATGCCCTGTATGATGATCAGAGTTCTGAAAGTGATGAGTTCAGAACAGATTCTGATGATTCTTCTACTACCATTGCCAGGAAGAGAAAGGCAAGGAGCAAAGCCATGAAGAGAGTACCTCCTGCCAAGGTCAAGGATAACAATGATATACCATACTATATTCTTCATGATTGCCCCATCACTGAGCACTGGATGCAGTACTCAAAGAATCAACTCAAAGCAATGAAAAAGAAAAGGAAATATGAAAAGGGCTCTTCTCAATTCCAACATTCTCATCCTCCTCCACCACCTCCTCCTGATGCAGGTGCAGGTGGAAGTTCAGCTACTCAACCCCCTGCTAGAAGTCAAACTCCCTATCAGCCAAATGCTAGATCCTACCATAGGGGAAGCCAATCCAGGGGTTCTCAATCCAGGAGAGGAGGATACAGAGGCAATCAAAGAGAATTTCAGGTTTACTCTAAGGGATACTCAAGGCAACATCCATACTCCATGGAAGGACAAATTTCATCTGACACCACCTCTGGTCCTTTTCCCTATAAGTTGAAGGAAACTGTTTCATCTAGGCCTCCTCAGGATAACCCTTCTAATAGATATGAGCCACCAGTACCTTTTGAAGACCCTGAGAACAATCCAGCTGCTTGGACTGCAAGGATGAAAGAGCTTGCTGCACTAGATCAGATCAAGAAAGCTAAAGAGCAAGGAAGAGACTCATCCAACATCTCTACAATGTCTAAACAGAGAAAGAAAGAGTTGGAAAGATATGGGTCAAGCAAATTTTTTGATTCTGACAGATACATGGAACTGCATCCTGAAGCTGTAGTTCCCAGGCCCAAACAGCAAACCACTTTAGGTGCAGCAGATGATACAAGATCAAAGAAGGAAGCCCTCAACCCCAACAGAGAAATCAAACTCATTAAGGGCAAGGAAAAGAAATGATTATGTAAGGTGACAATCATCTTAATTTCTGATTATTATCTGGGATGATATATATATATCTGTGGTTCTGCAATGTCCAGCTTTTTGCTTTTCTGCATTGTTGCTTGTATGTTGTTATTTTAATTTTTTCCAAACTCTGTAAATAGTAATCCTAACCCAAATAGGGGGAGATTGTTGGAACACCCTATTACTAATTTGGGTCAGGATCACTATGTCTCTAGGAAACCAATGTTTGACCTCCTGTATAGTTCTAAAGGTCAATTAGAATTGAGTCTAAGGGATAGAAGTCTAAGTTTGGAAGCTGCCCTCAAGACCCAGACCTTTTTCAGTTTGAGACTAAGTCACATCGTCGAGCTCAGCACGACGATTCGTCGAACTCCGATCGACGATCGTCTAGCTCAACTTCGACAGATCGTCGAACTCCATTCGACGATCGCTAAGCTCAACTTCCCCATATCGTCGAACTCCATTCGACGATCGGTGAGCTCAGTTCGACGATCTTGACTCAGCTTTGGATCTCTATCTCTGAGCTCAGTTCGACGATCCTTGAGCTCAGATCGACGATATTTTGTTGCAATATAAATCCATATCGCTGACCTCAGTTCGACGATAGCAGAGCTCAGCTCGACGTTTTCAGATAACTTCAAGGATGTTTCTAGATTCAAATTCAAATTAGTTAAGGAGTTATTTCTGCAATCAATTCAGAAGATTTTCTAGCCGTTTTCATTTATTTCTGGACCAAGTTTCAAGGGATTTTCAAGGAATATTTCTATGGACTTTCCTCCAGAAGACATTTTGCAATTAAGGATGCAATTAATGCAGGCCAACGGCTATTCTTGACAGAGGATGTTTTTCTATTCAGTATTAGAGAATAAAAGACAAGAAGATTTTTGAATCACAGGGAACTAAGAATTCAGAACAAGAACAAGCACAAAATATTCTCTGTCTCAAAGAATTCTCAAGAACACACATCCAAGGAGATCAAATTTTCTGAAATCCCCAGATCTCTCTTGTCTAAAGTGTTCAAGGTCAACATATTTCAAGACTCCAGACACCTAACATTTCAGCTGTTGCTGAAATCATCTCTTACTGGAGCTCAACTTTTGAAGGCCTATCACCCTACAGCAAAGCTTCTTTGCCTGAAGATCTCAGGGACTCAGGGGGAGATTTGACATCATCAAATCCACATAGTCTTCTCAGCTGTCTGAGAAAGAGAAGACTTCCATCATTCTCTCACCCCCATCTCTGTAAAGGGTTTCTCAAACTCCCTTCAAAAGTTTGAACTTTGTTTTTGAGCACCTTGTCAAAAGCTCATTGGTGGCAAGACACCTGATCAAAAAATCTGATTTGGTTTTTGAGCACCTTATCAAAAGCTCATTGGTCCCCAGGACACCTGATCAACTCATCCTGCAGTGGATTCCTACCTAGGGTGGTAGAAGAGTGGATGTACCCAAGTTTAGGGGAACCACTATATTTCCTTGTGTCATCTGGTTTTGCTTGTCTTTATTTTTGTTTCTGGCTGTGATTGTTCTGTGATTATCTTATGATTAGTTTAGTTCTGTGATTAGATTTATTAACTGCTTCCCTGCTCACTCATATTACAACAATTGTTGTAAAAAGTTTTCAAGCACCATATACTTCATTCACCCCCTTCTAGAGTATATCAGATCTAGCTGCACTTTCAAGCTCTATAGTCTTTTGTTGCATGACCCTTTCCTTTGTGATATTGGTAGTATTGGTCAGAGTCTTTGATCTTTAGATCAGCAGGCTGAGAAGATCCCTCATCGCTTGGTTTGCTCTTCATGACCTGAGTTACCCCACCCACTGTAATATTGATCCCAGATTCTTTGCTTGTGAAGAAGTGTCGATGATGCTGGCCAATTCTTCCCTTCCTTGCCCGTGGTTGAAAATCCTTCTGAGGAGACCTCGGGAGTTGCTTGTAAGAGGAAGAAGAATCTCCCCTTGTTACAAGTCTGGAGATGTAGTTGGGATTACTCTCTTCAATGCAAATATATTCATTGGTGAGACTAATCATCTCCTGATACATCTTCAGTTGTCGGAGACAAGCTTCAAACCTGAGTGGTCCTTCTTATAAACCAACCATCAATGCGACTTTGTAGAATTTTGGATCAACGTTCTTCACTTCTGAGATCTCTTCTTGGAAGTGTTTGACAAAGTGGGCAAAGTCTTGTTCTCACATTGCTTGATGTGGAATAAAGCTTCTGGGCCTCTTTTCCTCTTGGTGGAAGACTTGGGCAGCTTTCTTGGGTGATTGCCAGAATAAGCGATGGTTCGAGGATTGGGCTTGTAGTAACACTCCCTTTGTCCAGCAACTGGAAACTGTAAAGGGACTGCGGCCTGCCTATGTGGGTAACTGGCCGAAAAGTTGGCGTGTAAGAATGTGGATTCCCCATTGTTGGGTAGAATGTAGTAACCGGCGCTGCTGTAGGTTGTGAATCTAGTCGCTGAATTATAGAGTCTAGGGTGTCGTTAATCACTGTGATCTGTTGGGTAGTTTCCTGACGTATCAGCACGAGAGCTTCACAGAGAGCATCTTCGCTAGTACGAGTAATGTTTTGAGGGGGTTGGCGGTCTGACATGAGTAACCGTTGATTTTCACCGTCTGTTCGAGATCTCAAGGTCGTATGTTAACTATTGATGCGCGGAAACGGGGGCGGCATCAGCAGATAATGGGTGTTCGGTCTCACGAGCGAGGTGTACAGATTGTGGGGATAGAGGAGAGGTTGATGTGGATGCGGGGGATAGCAGGGAAGGTTGATAAGGAACTGTCGAGCAGACGGTTACTTTGACGGTTAGGTTTTGATGGTTGATGACGAGAGAGGAGAGGAGAGGAGAAGAGGGGACGCTTGCAGCAGGAACAACAGACTTCGCCCGCCAAGGCTTAAATGTCACTCCTGCGACGGGCTTTCCTTTGATTATCAATCAGTATTATAGCTTGTGTTGAGTCCTTTATATGAGAAAAATAAAGAGTACAAGGGGAAGCTGGCAGGTAGAGGAAAGAAGTTGCCAGAGGCCGCGCGGTTTGACTAGAGAGGTCAACAGACTGTGCGGACTGCTGATCACGCAGCTCGCTACAAAGCTGGGCGGACTGCGCGTATACAACCCCGTATTCGGAGAGTGAGGTTGCCGAGAATTAGACCGGCCGGTACAGGTCTCCCAGGCAGCAGGCGAGCTCGGCAGGGAAATTTGAAGGCAGCAGGCGAGCTGGCAGGGAAATTTGAAGGTCGAGCACGACAATCGTCGACCCCAAGCTCGGAATTCGCCGAGATAATCCCGGGATTCGTCGAGCTGAGCTCGACTAATGCAGGAAAATTAAAGGGCGAGCATAGTAGTCAGCTCGCACTCGCCCTATGGAGCTCGGCAGACAGTAGGCAAGCAGGATCTTCAGGGGTGGCCGAGATCGCCCAGGCCTATGAGGTACTTTTTACTATTTTGCCCCCGCTGGACTGCCCATAGCCTTTCAGAACAGCGGAGTTATGCTGTTGACAGGCCAACCTGGACTGCTTATAGCCGTTCAGGACAGCAGGAGTTGCCTATTTGCAGGCCGTTTTCAGAAATCTATAAATATGACCCAAGGGGTACTTCAGAAAGCATGCTTCCAGCGCTCTCTTGCTCCGTCTCTCAAGCGCTTTCTGAGGATACCTTAGCTCGGCCTTTGGCTAAGGAGGGGAAGCCCTCTAAGATCTTCCGGGTGTGTGGTGAGTCCTCCTCGCCGACCCCTCCGGTCAATTTTTTCCTTGTTTCCCTTGTTATTTTGCTTGCACGAGCGAAGTAGGTGTGCGATCACCCCTTCCCCAAGGGTGAACTCCACAGGAGACTGTTTTTCGGTTTCAACATTTTGGTGTGGTGAGCGTGGAGTGTGGTTAGCACAGAAAAAACATCAGCAAGCTCGATGACAGGAGGTCAAGGATCTGACAGGTCGGACTCGCCGCCCCTCCCCCCCCCCCCCCCCCCCCCCCGGGCACGGTGGAGAAGATTTCAAGAACGAGGTGTTGGGCCTCGTCAAGTTCGCACTCGGCGAGCGGGCCGAGTGCTCGACCCCAACTATCCAGATTACAGCCACCCCCTCCCTGGGTGAGGACGCCCCCGGCAGGCCAGCTGGGAAAGAAGTTGCCGAGGATGCGAGCTCCCCGAGCGCGTGCTCTTCCCCGGCTCAACAAGTGGAGGTTGGATCGGCGAGCTGAGCCCGCGAGACGCGCCAGCTTGCCAAGTAGGGGGAGGCAGCCCCTTCAGTGAGTTGGTCTCTTCTGCTCCAGTTCCGGAGGGGTTCAGGGAACCCGAGATGTCCTACTACACCAGGAAGGGAGACCTGGTCCAACAAGTCCAGTGGGTTGAGGACGTGGTCTCGATCCGGTAGATGTCGGATGGGTTCAAGTGCTGACTCTTTGCCATCACCCTCAAAGAGAAGGTGAGGGAGTGGTTTCTCTAGCTGTCGGCCAGCTCCATCTACTGCTTCGATGTGCGAACAAGAAAAAGCAGACCGAAAATTTGGAGTAATGCAAATTTTTTTTATCCAAAAAAGGTATCAATTACAATGGTATAGCCTCCCTTTTATAGAATGGAGGAGATGAGAGAGATTACAATTAAGCAATGTGGGACTAAAAAATTTACAAGTATATGCGGCTTTACAAAAAGACAAACCGGACAGGTCGTGCGGTTAGACAAGCCGGCTAACCGCCCGACAACAACAGGAGGAGAGAATAAGCGCTACAGAGAACAAGCCGCCATAGGAGACCGCTAGACCGCCCGGTCTACAAGCCGTCTGAGACAAGCCGCCAGACCGCTGGAACACCAAACAGCAATAGGCCGGCTAGATAAACCGCCAGACCGCCCGGTCTCCGAATAGCAACAAACCGCCCGACCTCCATACTTCGACACTCCCCCTCAAGCTGGAGCATAGATATCAATCATACCCAGCTTGTCGCAAATGTGGAAAAAGGAAGAGGACACCGGCTTGGTGAAGACGTCTGCCAACTCGTTGTCGGAAGTGACGAATGGAGTACACATCTGTTTCTTCAAGATCTCTTCCCGAATAAAATGACAGTCGACTTCTATGTGTTTTGTTCTCTTATGAAAGACCGGATTTTTGGAGATGTATATCGCGGACTTGTTGTAACAGAACATAGGAAGAGGATAGTTGTAGACCTCTCCCAAGTCAAACATGAGAGCCCGTAACCATTTCAACTCACACGTGGTCGACGCCATACTGCGATATTCCACTTCCGCACTGACCTGGAGACCACAGACCGTTTCTTTCTCTTCCAACTCACAAGATTGCCTCCAACAAATGTGCAGAAACCTGATGTTGACTTGCGGTCACCTTTGTCATCAGCATAGCTCAAATCTGAGTACGCTTCAACCCTTAAGTGACCATTTTTCTGAAAAGGAGTCCTTTCCTAGGTGTTGCTTTAATATACTCCAATATCCTCAGGGCAGATTATACATGACACTCCCTAGGAGCTTGCATGAATTGGATCACCTTGCCAACAACATAAGAGATGTCGGGTCTGGCTACTGTAAGATAAATGAGTTTGCCAACCAGACGTCGGTACCTCGTAAGATCGGATAGAAGAGGCGAGTCATCTGTCTAAGTTTTGTCTTCTCCAGCAGGCATGGGACAACGGGCAGGTTTAGCATTAGTCAATCCTGCCTCCTTTAGAAGATCAAGAGCATACTTTCATTGGGAAAGGACCATGGAGTTGGGCTTCCTAGAGATTTCAATTCCTATAAAGTATTTCGTGGAGCCCATATCCTTTGTGACCAGGTGTTGACGGAGGTGTTTCTTTGTCAGAGTTACCCCATCCTGGTCATCGCCGGTAAGAAGAATGTTATCAACATAAACCGCAAGAACTACCAGACCAGAGGCGGTTTTCCGAATGAATAAGGAGTGATCGGCTAAACTTCTTACAAAACCAATGGCCGCAACAATGCCGCTAAACTTGTCAAACCAGGCACGAGGGCTCTGCTTGAGGCCATAGATAGCCTTCTTTAGCCGGCATACTTGTGTCTCCCCCTGAGCAACATACCCAGGAGGTTGCTCCATGTAAACATCTTCCTGTAGATCACCGTAGATAAAAGCATTCTTAACATCCAGTTGCGAAATGGGCTAATCCCTGTTGACAGCGACAGAGAGAAGGACCCAAATGGCGCTGAGACGAGCAACGGGAGAGAAGGTGTTGAAGTAATCAACACCATAGGTCTGAGTGAAGCCTTTGGCCGCCAGGAGGGCCGTGTAGCGATCCACGCTGTCATTGGGATGGAATTTGACAACAAAGACTCAGCGGCAACCAACGACATTTATGCCGAAGGGAGGAGGACAGGGGGTCCATGTACCTCGTTCAGTGAGAGTAGAAATCTCCTCATCCAAGGCAGCCTTTCAATGAGGAATAGTAAGGGCCTCCTGGTAGGAATGGGAGGTGGTAGTGGACGAGATAGCAGTGCAAAAGCTCTGCGAGAAGGGGTAAGACGATCATAGGAAACAACAGCAGCAAGCCGATATTGGGTACATGCCCGACCCCCTTTACGAAGAGCAATGAGGAGATCCAAGTCAGCTGGTTCCTCAGTATCCGGAGCATCCGTGGTGGAGAAAGATGGCCCGGGAGTAGAGAGCGACGGCAGCGGAGAGGTGGGAGATATCGCGGGAGGTGGACATGGCGGAGGAGATGGTGGAGATGGTGGAGATGGCAAAATGTCAGTAGGTGTAGAGGGAATGGATGGGTTGATATGAGGAGTAGGATCATTAGGAGGAGAGGAGGACACGGGAGAGAAGTAAGATGCATTTTCAAAGAAGGTGACATCCGCAGAGACGAACTGCTTACGGGTAACAGTGTCAAAGCAACAATAACCTTTCTGAGTGGTAAAGTACCCCAGAAAGACACATTTAGTGGATCGTGATGAGCGTTTGTCACGGGTGGCAGCGGGAGAGTGCACAAGGGCGATGCACACAATGATGCGTAGAGTAAGAGGAAACAGATTCAGGTTCGGATAAAGAATGGAGAATGGGGTGGCACCGTTGAGAACTGTGGAGGGAATGTGATTGATAAGATAGAAGGAGAGGAGGACAGCATAGCCCCAATAGGAGCGAGGAACGTGCATGTGGGTCAGCAGAGTGCGAGCGACATCAAGAAGGTGACGGTTTTTGCATTTCGTCACCCCATTTTGTTGTGAGCTGTAGACACAGCTAGTTTGATGAATAACACCATGATGCATACAGAAAGAGGAGAAAGCTTGGCTAATATATTCCTTAGCATTGTCAGAACAAAGGAGTTTAATGGAGGTATTAAACTGAGTTTTAATCATGTAATAAAACGATGTCCAGACAGAGAAGAGTTCAGAGCGATCTTTTAAAATATATACCCACGTACACCTAGAGAAGTCATCAATAAATGTGACAAAATATGTACTACCCCGACCAATGGTGAGGGTAGGAGTAGGCCCCCATACGTCAGAGTGAACGAGATCGAATGGACGGGAAGAGCCGCGGCTTTGTGTTGGTGGGAAGGAGGAGCGGTGATGCTTTTCAAGCTGACATGCATCACAGTTGAGAGGTGGATGATGTGGAGGGAGGTGGGGTAGAAGCTAGCGAAGAAGCCGGGGAGGAGCATGACCAAGGCAAAGATGTCATTGGAGAAGATCTGTAGAGGAGGAGGAAAAGGCAGATAGAGCAGAAACGTTGTCGAGGAAGTAGAGGTCGCCGCTCTCAGTCCCAGTAGCAATTATCCATTGGGAGTCCGGATCCTGAAAAGAACAAGAAGTAGGAGTGAATGTGACGGAACACCGTAATTGCATGCATAGAGAAGTCACTGATAATAAATTGTAATGGAACTTGTGCACATAGAGGGTATCTGTCAGGCGAAGAGACGGAGTGACGTGAACCACTCCCGTCCCATTGACCGGACAGGAAGAGCCATCTGCAACAAAGACTGGGGGCAATCGATCATGTGTTTCTAGAAGAGAAAAATACTGAGGATTGTCAGTCAAATGATTTGTAGCACCAGAGTCGATCAACCATCTGTCGTGAGTAACAAAGTGGGCACCACTAGAAGATGTGACCACCGAGGCGGATTGTGTGGAGGCCATAGAAGAAAGACCACGCGAGCAACAAGGAGACCGCGCGAAAACAGCAGGAAGCGAAGAGAAAGAAGGCGCGGCGACAATGGCAGAATGACCAAGCCGGGCAACCATCAATCAAGGCGTGTGGCCAGGATGGCCACAGCAAGAAGAGAGCAAAGCAGAGGGAAAGAAGTCGCACGGCTAGAGCTTAAACCGCGCGAATAGGGGGAGAGAGAGAGAAGACCAAGTGAACTGGGAGGAGTTCACTAGAAAGTCAAACAGGTCATGCGAACAGAAACGAAACCGCACGAATAGAAACTAGCCGCGCGAAGAAAGAGACCGCGGCGAGAGAGGAGGCAGAGCAACCGCGAAAACAGGTCGTGGAGGAGAAAGAGATAGGCGCGTAAACAAAGGGCAGGGACCAAAAGGAGAAAGAAACCGCGCGAATAGGCGCGACAAGAGAAGAAACGGATCGCGAGAACTGGTCGCAAACAGGTTGCGAGAAGAAGAAGCAAGTCGCGCGGACAAGGCGCAAACAGACAGAAGAAACAAGTCGCAAACAGGGTGCGAGAAGAAGAAGCAAGCCGCGCGGACAGGTCGAGCGGAACGAGGAAGCTCATAGAATCAGGAGGAAAAGATCGAGGGTTCTGATACCATGTGCGAACAAGAAAAAGCAGACCGAAAATTTGGAGTAATGCAAATTTTTTATCCAAAAAAGGTATTAATTACAATGGTATAGCCAACCTTTTATAGAATGGAGGAGATGAGAGAGATTACAATTAAGCAATGTGGGACTAAAAAATTTACAAGTATATGCGGCTTTACAAAAAGACAAACCGGACAGGTCGTGCGGTTAGGCAAGCCGGCTAACCGCCCGACAATAACAGGAGGAGAGAATAACCGCCACAGAGAACAAGCCGCCACAGGAGACCGCTAGACCGCCCGGTCTCCAAGCCGTCTGAGACAAGCCGCAAGACCGCTGGAACACCAAACAGCAATAGCCCGGCAGACAGGCCGGCTAGATAAACCGTCAGACCGTCCGGTCTCCGAATAGCAACAAACCGCCCGGCCTCCATACTTCGACATTCGAGGACCTGCGTCGGGGGTTCATGCTGAGGTTCACTACCTCGAAGAGGAGGAAGAAGGAGTCGGAGTCCCTATTCCACATCAAGCAGGGAGTGAATGAGACGTTGGGTAGATACGTCGACCGGTTTCAGGAGGAGGTCACCCAGGTCCAGGAGATGCCAGGCCATAGCCTGATGATGGCCTTCACCCTGGGCCTACAGCAGGGTTTCTTCATGATGGAGTTGAAGAGAGTGCCCCCCCCCCCTCTCCTACAAGGATCTGATGGAGAGGGCGGTGATAGAAGTTTACGGGGAGGCGTCAAATCCGGAGTTCGCCCAGAAGCTGGCCAGGTGGGCCACGGAGGAGGAGAAGAAGCCAAGAGGCGGAAGATGGCAGGAGGAGAGGAGAGCCGATCCCCGGCGGAGGGAGCAGAGGCAGCTCTTGGGGCAGCAGCAGCCCCAGTGGGGGCGTCAGGAGCCCGACCGCCGGCTGGGTTGGAGGCCCGAGTGGCAAGGGCAAAGGCCATAGAGAGGGTGCCAAGGAAGGGATCGCCATCAAGGGGGGAAAGATCAATTCCACCGCCCAGGCTGGAGGCAGGCCCAGAGGCCTTGACTCCCCGATCAAGAACAGGCTATGGCCAAAGCCATAGGGGAGAGGAGGCGAGTAGCAAGGAGGAGGAGGAGAGAAGTAAGGGTGGAGCTACCCTACTGCGACTTCCATCAGGAGGAAGGGCACAACATAGCCACGTGCCCGGAGTTCCTCGAAATGAGGGGAAACCTAGAGCAGTAGCAGCAGCAGGGGCGTCAGGAAGTAAGGATCGAGGAGGTCGTGCATCAGGCTGAGGAGGACCGTTGTGAAGACAGGGTGACGTCGGGACCCGAGGAGGGATCGGAGTGAACCACGGGGGGGTAGGGGTGGAGGCCTCCCGGAGGGCGAGCCTCCATACCATGTATCGCCGGAGCGTTGGCTCCACATCCCAAACCCCACCGCCAGAAGAGAGGATCACCTTCTCGAGGAGCGATATACCGGATCATGAGAATCCATTTTGTGATGCGCTAGTCATCCAGACAGCCATAGAAAATTTTACCATCTCTCGAATCCTCGTCGACAACGGAAGCTTCGTCAACGTCGCCTTTAATAAGGCGTTTGACACGATGAAGGTGGAGGCGAAGAGGGTGTTGTCCTCGGATGGGCCCTTTTTCGGATTTTCGGGGGAGAGGAAGGAGGTAGAAGGAGGAATGGAGCTCCATGTCACCCTGGGGAGCAGTCAAGGAACTGCAAGTTCGCCATCGTGGATGCCCCCAGCAGCTACAGTGCTATCTTCGGGAGGCCCCTCATCAGTGCCTTCCGCTGTGTCCCCTCATCGTTTCATCAATACTTAAAGTTTAATGCCGAGGGATCCAGGTCCGGGTCAAGGGGGACCCCAAGGTGGCGCGGGAATGCTACGTCACCGCCGTGAACTCCATCTCTTGGAGAGAGAGGGTCAAGGAGATGGAGCGAAGGATGGAGGAGACGGAGCAAGAAGTTGGCAGGGAGGAGCTGGGAAAGGAGAGCTGCGCCGAGGTTGAGGTAGCAAGAGGAGATCAGAAGGAGTCGGCCGAGACGATGGTCGTGGAGGAAGAGGTGGAGGTAGATGTCCTCATCCTAGAGGAGAGGGATGTAGAAGAATGGGGGGAGCAGTCCTGGTTGGATGCTGCGGAAGAGGTGGTGGAGCTGTAGGTCCTCACCCGTGAAAGCAGGGTGGAGAAGGTCCGCGTCAGCGGAGGGCTGACCCCAGAGGCTCAAGGCAGGATGTTGGCGTGCATCCAGAAGAACGTGGACATCTTCGCATGGAGCATCGCGGAGATGTTGGGGGTTGACATGGATGTGGCTTGCCACCGCCTCAACTTGGACCCGGGAGCACGCCCCGTCCAACAAAAGAAGAGGTCCACCGCGGACAAGCTGGCTGAGCTCATCAGAGAGGAGGTGGCAAAGCTTCTCAAGGTCGGCTTCGTGTTCGAGGTCCAATACTTCGGTTGGGTCTCCAACGTAGTCATGGTTAAAAAGGGAGACGGCCGGTGGCATATGAGTATCGACTTCTCTTTGCTTAATCTTGTCCTAAGGGTTGTTATCCCTTGCCTCGGATCGACGCGCTGGTTGACTCAGCTGTTGGTTTTTCTATAATGAGTTTTCTAGATGCATTTTCAGGTTATCATCAAATCAGGATGCACCCCCCCCCCCCCGGACGTCAAGGATGTCTCGTTCATCATGGGGGATGGGTGCTACTGATATAAAATGATGCCCTTTGGGCTGAAGGATGTAGGGGCATCCTATCAAAAGATGTTAGACAGGGTTTTTAAGGAACAGAAGGGGAGGAACCTGGAGGTGTACATGGATGATCTCATGATTAAGAGTCAGGATGTGGACTCTCACCTCCAGGACCTAGAGGAGACCTTTGCCACCCTACGCAAGTACAAAATACGGATGAATCCCCTGAAGTGTGTCTTCGGGGCCAGCAGGGGGAAGTTCTTGGGGCACCTCCTCACCCCCGCGGGGGTCGAACCAAATCCTGATAAGGTGAAGGCTATCGTGGAGCTGGGATCACCTCAGAATATAAAGGAGGTACAACGGTTGACAGGAAAGCTGGCAGGGTTAAGCAGGTTCCTCTCCCGGGCTGGGGAGAAGGGCTCCCCCTTCTTCAAAACACTAATAGGGGGCCAAAAATTTGAGTGGACCAAGGAGTGCGAGGAGGCATTCCAGGCCCTCAAGATGCAGTTGACGTGGGCTCTGTTGCTCCAAGGGCCGAAGGAGGGGGAGGAACTATTTTTGTATCGCGGGGTCGGGGCGGAGGCCCTGAGCTCCGTCCTAGTTCGACAAGAGGGGAAGAAGCAGCTCCCCAAATACTACGTGAGTCGGGTCTTAAGGAAGGCCGAGCTCCGATATCCAATCTTGGAGAAGCTGGCCTTCGCCCTGGTCATCTTGGCCCGAAGGTTGCGGCCCTATTTCCAGGCACACTCCATTCAAGTAGTGACTTACCATCCCCTCCGCACTATCTTTGAGAGGGTGGAGCATTCTGGCAGGCTGGCCAAGTGGTCGGTGGAGTTGAGCGAGTTCGACATCTCCTTTGTCCCCCGCCTCTCGATCAAGGTTCAAGCGATGGCCGACTTTTTGGCTGATTATGTGATCGAGGTGGCGGAGGAAGAGCTCACTCGTCCGACTCCATGGAAGGTAATGGTAGATTGCTCGTCAGGGAGGCATTCCCTAGTGGTGGGGGTGATCTTGGAGAGCCCCCAAGGAACTAGAATCGAACAAACGGTGGTGGTGCACTTCCCCGTCACAAATAATCAGGCCGAGTATGAGGTCGTGATAGCAGGGCTACGCCTGGCCAGGGAGCTAGGGGTGTTGGACGTGGAGGTCCTCATCGACTCCATGGTAGTGGCTTTGCAGATCAGCTGAGAGTTTGAGGCACGAGAGCCTACCCTGCGGCTATACTTAGCCAAAGTAAAGGGGGTCATTGGCACGTTTGAAACCTTCTCCATCCGACACGTGCCCCGGAAGGAGAACGAGTAGGTCAACCAGCTAGCGAAACATGGTCCCTGGGTGGGTGAACTATCACCGACCTATTTCGCCCTTCCATCGAAGAAGGAGAGCTCATGGAGATAGATCAGTGGCCCTCGTGGATGGACCCGGTCACGACCTTCCTTTCCATGGGAGAGTATTCAGAAGGGGTGGACAAGAAGAAGCTCAGGTACAAATCGGCGTACTACCTCCTCTGGGACGGGCAGTTATACAGGAAGACTCTCTCGGGGATGTTGGCTTGTTGCGTGGCCGAGGGGGAGTACAAAGAATCTTGGAAGAAGTCCACTCCGGGGAGTGTGGGAATCACTCCGGGAGTCGGAACCTGGAAGGAAGGATCGTCAGGCAAGGGTATTTCTGGCCCACCCTGGGCCGCGATGCGACAGAGTTCGCGAGAAGATGCCACAAGTGCCAGCTATTTGCCCCCCTCTAGCTACAGCCGCCTCAGCGACTCAAGAGTATCACAGCCCCCTGGCCCTTTGCCATTTGGGGGATGGACTTGGTTGGACCGTCCCGCAGGCCAGTGGGCAAAGGAGGATCTTGTTGGTAATGATCGATTATTTCTCTAAGTGGTTGGAGGTGAAGGCGCTGGCCAAGGTGACCTCCCAGGTCATCAGAAATTTTATTTGGGGAGAGATCATCTATTGTCATGGGCTACCCCAGGCCATTGTCACAGACAACGAGCCCCAGTTCGCCAGTGCGGAGTTCACTAGTTTCTGCGAGCAGCTTGGGATTAACCTCAGGTTTTTCTCGGTCCATCACCCTTAGAGCAACAGGCAGGTGGAGGCCTCCAATAAGATCATTGTTAACCTCCTAAAGAAGAAAGTGGAAAATATGAAGGGGAGCTGGGTGGAACAGCTTCCCACGGTTCTCTGGGCCCTGAGGACCACCCCCAACACAACTATAGGAGAAACTCCTTTCAAGCTCTCCCATGGGTGCGAGGTAGTACTCCCCGCGGAATTTGAAGTTCAAATGCCTCAAGTCGTCGCGGCCGGGGAAGGCAGGGAAGAATGGCAAGCCGCGAACGAGGAAGAGCTGCGGCTCTCTCTTGACATGGTGGAGGAACTATGGGACCTTTTCGCCATCTGACAAGAAGAGGTGAAGAGGAGAATGGTCAAGTACTTTGACAAGAACATCAGAGTCAAACAGTTTGCGAAGGGAGACTTGGTGCTGAAGAAGGTGGATGTAGCAGGGAGGTCGGCAACCGTGGGGAAGCTCAACCCCTGCTGGGAAGGTCCATTTATTGTGAAAGAGGCATTGAGATCAGTAGGGTATCGACTCCAAAATGTGGAGGGCGAGACCCTAAGTCTCACCTGAAGTGGTGACGACTTGAAGCGCTTTTTTCCTTAAAATATATAAGTGGTACTTTGATTCTTAATGAAGTTCTTTGACATGCCAATACTATCGCAGTAGTTTGTACGAAAATTCTAAGTGTACTTGGACCCCGAGCAGATCCTGCTGTCAGGCTCTCACCTAGCTGACAGGGCTGGAAGTCACTTGATGGTGTCAACCTTGGACCCCAAGCAGATCCTGTTGTCAGGCTCTCACCTAGCTGACGGGGCTGGAAGTCACTCGGTGTCAGTCTTGGACGCCGAGCAGATCCCGCTGTCAGGCTCTCACCTAGCTAACAGGGCTGGAAGTCACTCGATGGTGTCAACCTTGGACCCCGAGCAGATCCCGCTGTCAGGCTCTCACCTAGCTGATGGGGCTGGAAGTCACTCGGTGTCAGCCTTGGACCCCGAGTAGATCTCGCTGTCAGGCTCTCACCTAGCTGACAGACTTGGAAGTCACTCAGTGTCAGCCTTAGCCCCTGAGCAGATCTCGCTGTCAGGATCTCACCTAGCTGACAGGGCTGGAAGTCACTCGGTGTCAGCCTTGGACCCCGAGCCGATCCCACTGTCATGCTCTCATCTAGCTAACGAGGCTGGAAGTCACTCGATGGTGTCAGCCTTGGACCCCGAGCAGATCCCGCTGTCAGGTTCTCACCTAGCTGACAGGGCTAGAAATCACTAGACGTCAGACTTGGACCCCGAGCAGATCCCGCTGTCATGCTCTCACCTAGCTGACAGGGCTGGAAGTCACTCGATGGTGTCAATCTTGGACCCCGAGCAGATCCCGTTGTTAGGCTTTCACCTAGATGACAGGGATGGAAGTCACTCGGTGTCAGCCTTAGACCCCGAGCAGATCTCACTGTCAGGCTCTCACCTAGCTGACAGGGCTAGAAGTCACTCGCTGTCAGCCTTAGACCCCAAGCAGATCCCGCTGTTAGGCTCTCACCTAGCTGACATGGCTGGAAGTCACTCGATGGTGTCAGCCTTGGACCCCGAGCAGATCCCGCTGTCAAGCTCTCACCTAGCTGACAGGGCTGGAAGTCACTCGATGGTGTCAACCTCGGACCCCGAGCAGATCCAGTTGTCAGGCTCCCACCTAGTTGACAGGGCTGGATGTCACTCGGTGTCAACCTCACACCCCGAGCAAATCCCGCTGTCAGGCTCTCACCTAGCTGGCAGGGTCGGGTATCACTTGGGGAAAGTCCTACACTCTCGAGGTGGTATCCAACAGGTTTGACATTTTTTTCTAAGAATATGGAAGAGAGAGGCTCGGCATAGGCGAGTCAGAACTCGCTAGCTCAGCTTGGCCTCGGTAGAAAGGTGGCGAGCCTGGCCCTTGGACCTCACTGAAGGGAGGCGGGCTCCGGCAGGACGCTCCACCCCTTCTCAGTTTTACTTGTGAAATTTTATGATTTTGGTCTTATATTGATAAAAATAGGCAGCCCGCGAGCGAGCTGGGGGTGATGTGCCCAGTGCGGCGGGCAGTCCATCCTAGGATCGTCTAAGAATTGACGAGCTCTCAAAGTGTTGGGTATTGTATCCACAACGTACCTGATTTGAAGAAGCCCCTGAACAAGCTAAGGTAAATAGACAATGTATTTGATGAAATCTTTTAAGTTGTGCTTGCAGTTATTCCACGCTAAGTACACACCAATGTCAGGGTGCAGTAGGTCAATATACACGGGTCTGCACGACGTAATCCTTCGTTGAGCAGATCAGTGTGTTGGCCTACGTGTACTCTCTCTATTGGAGTGTACTTATTTTCAAGTACACGGTTGTGATAATGTAAGAGCAGACAAGGAGCAAGGATGGGTCAAAGAGCAGCTCATGGGTGGAAAGACGAAAAATCGTCTAAGTATTAATCGACGAGAATCACCAAGTGATTCTCGCCGAATCGTCGAGAATCACTGGTTGATTCTCGCCGTCTCTATCCGGCTAAATCAGAGCGTGCAAATCTGTCGCTAAGTCAAAATCGTCGAGAATCACTGGCTGATTCTCGCCGAATCGACGAGAATCACCTTTGATTCTCACCGAATCGACGAGAATCACCTTCGATTCTCGCCGATTTTGCCTTGGATGATTTTCTGAAGCATGCTGGACCAGATCAAATGTTAAGGCGTTGTTTTGAACCGGTTTTAGGGTTTCTTCTGGTGGGACCCACAACGGTCATAAAGAAGTATTCTACTGTATAAATACTCGCGTATTTTTGAACAGTAAATCAAGAAATTTGAAAAGAAGGAGACAGAAAAACGAATACACGAGCCGCCGACGTGACCTAGATCGCGAAAAACTAGCTCCGCCGCCGTCGCCGCTAGTCCAGTAGATCGCCGACTTTGATCGTGGTTTCTTCCAGATCTTCCGGCGACAGAAGCTCAGCCAAGCACTGCGTCTCACGCGTCTAACCAGAGATCCTTTGTCTCTTGATTCGTTGATCGAAAAAACCTTCCCCTTCCGAATCGATCGAGACGATCGATCCTAGTGTGACCGTTGGAAGATCTTGCTAGCTTTGCTACGAAGTTTGAATCTCCAAAGAACAGCCGCAACACGCCGTGTCGCCGCCAATCCCGAGAACCAAGCCGCCGCCCTTCTTGCCGCCGCCGGTTTTGGGGAGATTCTCTCCAAGTGAGATCTAGGGTTGTGGACTCTTCGTTGACTTCAAGAATACGTCGTCGAACGAAGAGGGACACCTTTTTCTCCATAAGTTGTTTGTATTTCTTATACAATCTATTTTCAATTTCTTTATAACGGACCGATTGGTCCCTAGTTGTAAGGGTTGGGTGCAACCCGTGTTGTGGGAGTGGTGACTCCTACGTGTGGAAGGGTTCCTTCCGTTAGTGCAAGGATTGGATTTCAATCCTGTTGGTGAAGTGACCGAGTCGTCCCTGGTTGGGAGATAGGTCGAAGGGGGAAAGTGGATGTACCCAAATCGGGGAACCACTATAAATTGCTTGTGTCCTTGCTGTGCTGTGTTGTTTTGTTTTCTTGTGCGGGTACGATTTTAATTCCGCAAAAACACTGCAAGACACCTATTCCCCCCCCCCCCATAGGTGAAGGTAGTTGACACTAAGTGGACTTTCAAGTGGTATCAAAGCGAGGTTGCTCATCAAAAAGGTTCACACCTTGAGTAAGTTCCTGCCACTAGTGTCAAGAAGAAGGCAGACTTCTACTATGGACGGACTCAAGTACACAGGCAAGATCCCAGTGTGCACCAGGCTAAACTTTCCTATCTGGGAGGAAAGGATTAGGTTCTACATGGAAGCGGTCGATCCCCGACTCTTCATGATCATGGAGGAGGGACCTTATGTCCCCACTAAGGCCTCCACCATTGATCCTACCAAGAAAGTGCCAAAGAAAATTTCTGAAATGGACAAGGACGAGATGGTGCTGGTGGGACTTGACAAGAAGGCGCAGAACATTCTGGTCAGCGCAGTCGATGACTCAATGATGCAGAACTTCTGTAACTGCAGGACAGCAAAGGAGATCTGGCACTGCCTGATTATCCTAATGGAGGGCACTGATGAAGTGAGGGATGATCGGAGATCCCTCCTGAACTAGAAATATGAGGCCTTCAGACAAGGGCCTAAGGAAGAGATCGGAGTCACCTACGAGAACTTCCTCAAGATTGTCAATGCCCTCAAAGGATATGGAAGAGTGTTCACTGATGGTGAACTTAATGATAAATTCCTTAGGTCCCTTACTAAGGAATGGGACACAAAGATCTGCGCCATCCGAGAGTTTGGCAGACTTGCTGAAACAGACCCGCAAATTCTGTTTGGGAAGCTGATGTCCTATGAGCTTCAACTGAACACCAGGAAAGCAGAAGAAGAAGCAGAGAAGGCTACGGCCAAGGAAAAGATGGTGGCCCTAAAAGCCATTCACTCCAGGAAGGGCAAGGGTGCGGTTTCATACCGTGCCGGGAAAAAGGATGAGGAGGTGGACTCCGAGCCATGCTCCTCCAGCTCAGAGTTGTCTGAGGAAGATTTCTCCCTCATCACCCGAGAATTCAAGAAGTTCCTCAAGATGAGGAATCAAAGAAAGAGAGACGGCTCCTCCTCCAGGCATCAAAAGAAAAATTATTCTTCTGACAGGTATGCTTCTAAACCGAACAAACATCGTTCCTCTGACATTATTTGTTTTGGTTGCAATAAGCCAGGACACGTCGTGGCCGACTGCCACCAAGGCAAGAGAGAAAAGGGGAAGGGAGAGGAGCACAAGTCCTCTAGAGATAAGAAGAAAGGGAGGAGCTACATCGCCAAAAAGCCAAAGACACTGAGTGAGACTGATTCCTCAGACTCCAGTGATGATGAGGAAGCCTACTTCGGGCTGGTGGGTCGCTCCGACTCAGAAGGAGAATGCCCCCCATTTACTAGGAAGGTAAAAGCTCACAACCCTCTCTCGGACTCTGAATCTGATCCTGAGTCTCAGGATGATGACCCTGAGGATAGCCCTTCGGCCCGTGAAGCGGAGCTCCTCGAGAAGTATGAGCTTCTGCTCAACACTTTCGAGGAGTGCGGTAAGAGATTGAAGGCTGAGAAAAAGGAAGTGAAATTCCTTAAGGGTGAGAGTGTCTCCCTAAGGGAAGAGATCACCAGTTTGATCTCTCTCCGACAGGAGCACCTAGACCTGACTTCAAAGCATTCAGAGTCTCTTAAGCTCCTTGATCTTAAGCAGGAGGAAGTCGACAAGTTGGAAGAATAACTTGCGGCAGAAAGGAAGATCGTCAAGAGCTTCTCTATGCCAAAAACAGTTCTTCCATTAGTTGATACCTTCTCTGCTCAGGCCAAAGAAGCTGGCTTGGGGCATGTAGGGGTATCTGGTTCCTCATCCAGGAGAAACAGGAACCAGAGAAAGAATAAGGCCGCCAAGAAGGCCTCTGCTGCTGAAAAGGGAAATGCCCCACTCAGTCCTGTTGCGTTCAGAAAGCCTAGCTTTCCCTGCAACCAATATGACTTTGAGTCAACCTTTGTTCATCATTTCCGGCCCTCGGTTGCAAAGCCAAAGAGCCGATATGATGGTTGGACTTTTCCCCGCAACTTCGGTGAGAGTGTCTTCAAGGCACCTTATGAGGAAATCCATATGGGAAATTATGGTCAATTCTCTAGCGGCCATAATAGAAAGCAGGAACCAAAAGCCAAGCATGTTATACTGAAGGAATAGAAGGTGAAGAAGTCATGTGACTGCAATCACTATGATGCCTCCACCTCCAGATCCAAGGCCCCGGCCATACCCACCATTCCCAGGGTAAAGCAGGAGCCTAGGAAGAGGTACAACGGATTTGACTGTTGGTGTTGTGGCAAAGTCGGTCACTTTGTCGTGGATTGTTGGTTTAATCTGAGATATAACGAGACTCCTTATGTTAGCAATGCGAGGCCGACCACTCGTAGGGTTAACCACCCGAGGGGGAGTATGCTAACCAAGAATCTAGGACCCAAGTTCGATTGGGTTCCTAAGGGAAATTAATCTTGTTTTGCAGGAATGTCCAAAGGCCACCAAAACTCCAATATTGTACTGGGACAGTGGATGCTCCCGGCATATGACTGGGACAAGAAGCCTACTGCGTGATTACACTCCAGTCGAGAATGGACCCAAAGTCATCTTTGGGGGGTCAGATCGAGGAGTCACCAGAGGTTACGGTATGATTTCCAATGGTATAATCTCTATCACCGACGTGGCATATGTTGAAGGGTTAAACCATAACCTGATCAGTGTAAGTCAGTTATGTGATAAAGGTTATGACGTTAAGTTCTGCAAGGATAAATGTCTGATAATCTCATGTGCCTCTTCTGAGACGGTATTAACAGGCATTAGAAGCAGAAATATTTTCTGCTTAAATTTTCTTAGTTTAGATTCATCTACCCCCTTATGTCTAGTGGCAACAGGCAGTGCATCTCTTTGTGAACAATGGCACAAGAGATTGGCACATATTAATTTCAAAACAATTAGTATGTTGTTTTCTAAAAACTTAGTAAGGGATGCTCCCGTTATCAAGTGCATCAAAGATAGCCCCTGTCCTGCATGTCAGATGGGCAAACAGACTCGGGCTACCTTTAAGAGCATTGCAGACAAAGACTCTTCCCGATGTCTTTATCTTCTGCATATGGACTTATTTGGTCCAATGCAAGTTCATAGCTTGGGAGGCAAGTCCTTTACGCTAGTGATAGTTGATGATCACTCTCGGTTTACATGCGTGTTCTTCTTAAAACGAAAGTCAGATACGTTTGACATCTTCACTAGTTTTGTCAAGCAGGTTCAGAATGAATTTAACTGCTCAGTGGTCAAAATCAGAAGTGATCATGGAACAGAATTCGAATTTGGTGCTATGACAGAGTTTTGTGAAGAACAAGGTATATTTCATGAGTTTTCCTCCCCGCACACTCCTCAGCAAAATGAAGTTGCGGAGAGGAGAAATAGAACTCTCATTGAAGCTTGCACGACAATGTTGAAAGACGCTTCTCTCCCAGAATACTTCTGGGCAGAGGCGGTCAATACGGCTTGTCATGTACAAAACCGAGCATTGATCAACAAGAATCATCGTAAGACGCCTTATGAGCTACTGAGAGGCAGGAAACCAACCATGTCCTACTTAAGGATCTTTGGTTGCAAATGCTACGTATTCAATAACGGGAAGTACCCGCGTACTAAATTTGGTGAAAAATGCTTCGAAGGCATATTCATGGGCTATAGTACCCACAGTCGGGCATATAGGGTCTTCAATAAGAAAACCCTAGTGGTAGAAGAATCAATTAATGTTGTATTTGATGAAGGAAGCTTGCTTAACAGCAACTCTTCCAGCGGTATTCTTGAAGATGCAGGTGCACGACTTGAACAGCTGAGTCTGGATGAGACCGCTAAAGATGAAACACCTAAGTACGTCAAAGTTTCCACCTCAACGTCAACTGGGAATGTTGAAGATCGAAATGGAGCAAATCTCTTAGAAGAAGGAGAAGCCCAAGAAGTAGTTGAAGCTCCAGACGCCAGACTTCTAGAGCTCCGGCACGTGAGGGATCATCCTAGAGATCAGATCATCGGAGATCCTCGTGACGGTGTCAGAACTCGAAGAGGTACTATTAACGAGATTTTGCATCTTAGCTTCCTGTCACAGGTTGAGCCAAAGAAATTCGACGAGGCGAATAAAGATGCGGCATAGATTTTGGCCATGCAAGATGAACTGCATCAATTCGAACGATGCAACGTTTGGACGCTGGTTCCCAGACCACAAAAGCAGAATGTGATTGGCACCAAGTGGATATTCAGAAACAAACTGGATGAACATGGTGTCATCATAAAGAACAAGGCCAGGCTGGTGGCTCAAGGTTACAGACAGGAGGAGGGGATTGACTTCGACCAGACCTTTGCACCAGTGGCAAGGCTCGAGGCAATCAGATTGTTCCTGGCGTATGCTTCGCACAAAGGATTCACAGTCTATCAAATGGATGTGAAATCAGCATTCTTGAACGGAGACCTGAAAGAGGAAGTATACGTCGCTCAACCCCCAGGTTTTGTCAATCCTACTTATCCCAATCATGTATATTTTCTTAATAAAGCTCTATATGGTTTAAAACAAGCTCCACGAGCTTGGTATGAGACTTTATCTAGTTTTCTTCTTGAGAACAAGTTCTCTAGAGGTAAAATAGATAAGACATTGTTTCTCAGGGAAGTAAAAGGCAAGATTTTGTTGGTGCAAATCTATGTCGATGACATTATATTCGGCTCAACGGACAACAATCTTTGCAAAAAGTTTTCTAAACTTATGCAAGGAAAGTTTGAAATGAGCAGTATGGGAGAGCTAAAGTATTTCTTAGGACTTCAAGTGAAACAGTCTGAGGATGGAATCTTCATCTCTCAGACAAAGTTCACAAATGAACTCCTCAAGAAATTCGGTATGGAGAATGCAACCTCTATGAGGACTCCAATGGGATCCACTATGTCTCTGGATAAGGATGAGAAAGGTAAACCTTTCGATGAAACCAAATACAGAAGCATCATTGGATCTCTGCTCTACCTTACTGCCAGTAGACCGGATATCATGTTCTCCACATGTGTCTGTGCCAGATATCAGGTGAACACTAAGGAATCTCACTATGTCGCTGCAAAGCGAATTCTAAGATACCTTAAAGGTACTCCCAATCTTGGCTTGTGGTACCCGAGAAACAATGATGTCGAGCTAATAGGTTTTCAGATGTTGATTTTGCAGGGAGTAGGGATGACAGGAAAAGCACTTCTGGGACGTGTCAATTCCTCGGAAGAAGGCTTATCTCATGGAACAGCAAGAAGCAGAATTGTGTAGCAACCTCCACAGCAGAGTCTGAGTGCATCTCGGCAGGCAGCTGTTGCGCACAACTCCTATGGATCAGAAACCAGTTAGCCGACTACGACCTTCAGTTCAAGGAAGTACCAATATACTGCGACTCCTCCAGTGCAATTGCAATTGCCAACAATCCGGTATCGCACAGCAGAACTAAGCATATTGAAGTGCGCTACCACTTCATTCGGGAGCACGTGGAGAACAAGGACATCTCTCTCTGTTATGTCCCCATAGACAAGCAGATTGCAGATATTTTCACAAAGCCCTTAGACGAAGCCAAGTTCAGTCTTTTCAAAACTGAATTGGGGATGCTAAACTATGAGGAATGAAGACTACAGAAGCTCCAGGCTCGTGCATCTAGGGGGAGCCTCTGTCAGGAACTCAAGTGTGAGCACAGGTGCAAGAACTGAGGGGGAGCAAGGGGTCAAATGCAACAGACCCAGATTTGCAGAAGCCGAAAAGGGTGAGATTACCCTCTCGGCTAAGGCTAAGGTGGCTCCAAGCTTGCTCTCAAGAAATTGGTATTGGTAATGAATATCTCTCTCAACTCAATTTTTAGGTTTATGATTTTCATTCTCATCCGCTCTATTCACCTTAGCTTGTAGGGTTTAGGCTTCTTCAAATAGGGGGAGATTGTTGGGTATTGTATCCACAACGTACCTGATTTGAAGAAGCCCCTGAACAAGCTAAGGTAAATAGACAATGTATTTGATGAAATCTTTTAAGTTGTGCTTGCAGTTATTCCACGCTAAGTACACACCAATGTCAGGGTGCAGTAGGTCAATATACACGGGTCTGCACGACGTAATCCTTCGTTGAGCAGATCAGTGTGTTGGCCTACGTGTACTCTCTCTATTGGAGTGTACTTATTTTCAAGTACAGGGCTGTGATAATGCAAGATCAGACAAGGAGCAAGGATGGGTCAAAGAGCAGCTCATGGGTGGAAAGACGAAAAATCGTCTAAGTATTAATCGACGAGAATCACCAAGTGATTCTCGCCGATTCGGCGAGAATCACTAGTGATTCTCGCCGAATCGTCGAGAATCACTAGTGATTCTCGCCGAATCATCGAGAATCACTGGTTGATTCTCGCCGTCTCTATCCGGCTAAATCAGAGCGTGCAAATCTGTCGCTAAGTCAAAATCGTCGAGAATCACTGGCTGATTCTCGCCGAATCGACGAGAATCACCTTTGATTCTCTCCGAATCGATGAGAATCACCTTCGATTCTCGCTGATTTTGCCTTGGGTGATTTTCTGAAGCATGCTGGACCGGATCAAATGTTAAGGCGCTGTTTTGAACCGGTTTTAGGGTTTCTTTTGGTGGGACCCACAACGGTCATAAAGAAGTATTCTACTGTATAAATACTCGCGTATTTTTGAACAGTAAATCAAGAAATTTGAAAAGAGGGAGACAGAAAAACGAATACACGAGCCGCAGACGTGACCTAGATCGCGAAAAACTAGCTCTGCCGCCGTCGCCGCTAGTCCAGTAGATCGCCGGCTTTGATCGTGGTTTCTTCCAGATCTTCCGGCGACAGAAGCTCAGCCAAGCACTGCGTCTCACGCGTCTAACCAGAGATCCTTTGTCTCTTGATTCGTTGATCGGGAAAACCTTCCCCTACCGAATCGATCGAGACGATCGATCCTAGTGTGACCGTTGGAAGATCTTGCTAGCTTTGCTACGAAGTTTGAATCTCCAAAGAACAGCCGCAACACGCCGTGTCGCCGCCGATCCCGAGAACCAAGCCGCCGCCCTTCTTGCCGCCACCGGATTCGGGGAGATTCTCTCCAAGTGAGATCTAGGGTTGTGGACTCTTCGTTGACTTCAAGAACACGTCGTCGAACGAAGAGAGACACTTTTTTCTCCATAAGTTATTTGTATTTCTTATACAATCTATTTTCAATTTCTTTGTAACGGACCGATTGGTCCCTAGTTGTAAGGGTTGGGTGCAACCCGTGTTGTGGGAGTGGTGACTCCTACGTGTGGAAGGGTTCCTTCCGTTAGTGCAAGGATTGGATTTCAATCCTGTTGGTGAAGTGACCGAGTCGTCCCTGGTTGGGAGATAGTTCGAAGGGGGAAAGTGGATGTACCCAAATCGGGGAACCACTATAAATTGCTTGTGTCCTTGTTGTGCTGTATTGTTTTGTTTTCTTGTGTAGGTACGATTTTAATTCCGCAAAAATGCTGCAAGACACCTATTCCCCCCCCCCCCCATAGGTGAAGGTAGTTGACACTAAGTGGACTTTCACAAAGTATGCTCTCGGGAGTGAGTCCTAATAACTATCCTACTCGCAAAATCTATCTACGCGAGGTCTCCAAGGGAAGGGCTCGCGAGCAAAGCAAGACACAACAAAGACAGAAAAAAGATAGAAAATATGAACAGAGGTTATATCAAAAATGTATTCCATCAAAAATAATGATATTTACAGATGGAGCTCGCCTCGGCGAGACTACAAAAAGAAAAGTACACGACTAGCCCTTGCCCCCCTCGCCGGATTGGTGATCCTCTCCCCCCCCCCCCCACCGCCGGACAGGTCCTGGAAGCTTTTCCCAAAGAGCGCGTCAAGGCTGTCCTCCTTCTCGCTGTTGGGTTTCTCTATGGGGTTGGCACAACGCTTGTGCACGCAGCGGAAAAATAAACATCAAGAAAAACCCAAAGAGATGTGGATCGGGCTATGAACGTTGAATCAAGAAGTAAGCAAAACTAGGCAAAAATTACCTCAGTGGCGTTGAGTCACAACCCAACGGAGATGCTCCAAACTTTGATTTCTGCTGGTGGCGAGTTCTACGTGGAATAGTATCCACGTTTCTGCAGAAGTCCACACGAGCGGGAGAACACCGGGCTTTCCGTCACACAGAAGATCGGGATGGATAAGACCGCGCCTTTGCTTTCCCACGGACTGCTAGGTCCGCGCCAGGGATTGCAGCACCAGCGACAGTCGCCGGAGAAGAGGTGGTCGACGGAGCGAACACGGCGGCGGCGTAACTCTTCCGTCGGCGGTGGGGATCGGGATCGGCGGATCGAAAGGCGGAACGGCTTCCGTCGGGTTTCGATCTGCTACAGGAGAAAATCGCGAGAGCGCGTGTTCCCGAAAACCCTAAGTGTCCCTTTTATACCAAAGGCATAAAAGACTTAGAAACTCCGCTATCCGCAGACCACCCGAAATTAGGGTTCAGAATCGGCGAGTATCATTCGGTGAGAATCGGCGACAATCGGCGAGAATCACTAAGCAGGTTCGGCGAGAATCAGTCGACGAGTATCATACAGGATCGGCGAGAATCAGAGTACAATACTCGACGATTCTCGCCGATCGTCGAGCCGCGCTCGACGATACACAACGATACTCGACGATCGTCGAGCCGCGGTCGACGACAATTGTCGAAGTAGTCGATCGTCGAGAATCAACAATTGATTCTCGACGATTCTCGTCGATCGGCGAGAATCAGAGAGACGATTCTCGCCGATCGGCGGGAATCAGAAGACGATTCTCGACTAATGTCATCGACCCTCGGACGACAATCCCAACCAGCCCTTCGAGGCAACATTTGCCCAACCCGATGATCCTATAAGGCAACACTTTGCCCATAACCCTATTCAGGTCGGTGATTGGTAACCTTTACCAACACAGTCAGTCATCCAACTTCTCCACATCTCTTATGTGCGACCCTGCAGGCTCATATCGCGTTGGCAGTGAGATTACATGCTTGATCACTTCCAGATCACAATGGTAACTCCAACAGACTCCCACTTGATCTCGAAAGTATCAAACCAAAAACCTCACAAACAATGAGCGGCATCTAGCAATGCATCATTGCTCCCCAAGCAATATGAGTTTATAACTCATAAGCCTTTATGACCAATGTATCAGCGTTGTCTTTGTCCCTTTGTCCCTTACATCCGGAAAGAACTAGAGGTATGGACCGTGTCACCATCGTAATAGCTCAATCCTAGTTTCTTGATCCAGGACGGACTTCCAGAGAATGGTGAGTCCAATATCACATATTGACTCAACCAAGCATGGCCATGCATTTCTCAGTCCAGTTCCATCAAGGGGCCCATGGATGCAACTCTTGTCATACAGGAGGACAAATCCCATATCTGCTCACACACAAACACCCAAATGATTCGTAACATGCCCAACAACCACCCTTATCATCAACCTTTCTCAAGGAAGACTTTAGATGGCATCAAAGCACGCTCTTCCTCACTTGATGAATGCTGTGACTTCAAGTCAAAGGATCACAACACCATTGTCAATTGAGACCTACTCGTGACACGATTGGATGACAATCCACAGAGTAGTCTCAGGTTGGGTCTGTCCAGTACAACTTGTTCACTAACAAGTACCCACGTGATGACTTGATATCACAATATCATGACCTGTGAGAACCAGTCATCAGTCAACACACGTGCTAGTCTTCATGTACCATCATCACCCTTAGCTTCTATGATGATACTCGACCAGGGACCTTTAAGAATGAAGCTTCAAATAAATCATGGGCTCTCACATTCAAGTCACGTACTTGATGTCCCATCGAAGCGAACATTCTAAGGGTATCTATTATGTTAACATTTAACTATCATATATAGAAAAATTCATAATAAAAGAATTTGCCATTAATTATAAAAGAAAAACTAGGTACACAGTTCATCATATGAACAAACAGCCAACAAAATACAAGATTACATGCAACCCACAAGATTCTCGCTAGAGTTGATCATTTAGGTATCGTATACCCATCGATCTAGTATGACCATCATGCTTTCTCTGCGCGAGAGGCTTTGTCAGCGGATCCGCAATATTTTCCTCAGTCGGCACTCTACAAATGTTTACATCTCCTCGTTCGACAATCTCACGAATAAGATGAAACCTCCGGAGTATGTGCTTGGAGCGCTGATGAGATCTAGGTTCCTTAGATTGTGATATTGCACCATTGTTATCACAGTAGAGAACTACGGGACCAACAATGCTAGGAACTACATCAAGCTCGCCGATGAATTTCCTAATCCATACAGCCTCCTTCGCCGCATTAGCTGCTGCGATATACTCGGCCTCTGTTGTAGAATCAGCAACTGTCTCTTGCTTGGAACTCTTCCAGCTCACAGCTCCTCCATTCAGGCAAAACACAAAACCTGACTGAGACTTGGAGTCGTCTCGATCAGTTTGGAAGCTAGCATCCGTGTAACCACTTACAACGAGCTCTTCCTCTCCACCATACACCAAGAACACGTCCTTAGTCCTTCTCAGTACTTCAGGATATTCTTGACTGCAATCCAGTGACACTCACCGGGGTCTGACTGATACCTGCTAGTCATGCTAAAAGCAAAGGAGACATCGGGTCGAGTAAATAACATCGCGTACATGATTGATCCAATTGCCGAAGCATATGGAATCAACTTCATGCGGTCCTTATCTTCACAAGACTTTGGACACTGGTCCTTAGAGAGATTCACACCATGAGACATGGGCAAAAATCCTTTCTTGGACTCAAGCATGTTGAACCGCTTCAACACCTTTTCGATGTACGTACTCTGGGTCAAACTCAGCAACTTCTTCGATCTATCTCTATAGATCTTAATACCGAGTATATAAGTTGTTTCACCCAAATCCTTCATTGAAAAGCAGTTCCCTAGGTTGTTCTTAACAACTTTCAGGGTAGGAATGTCGTTCCCGATCAACAGTATGTCATCTACATACAATATCAGGAAGACAACAATGCTCCCACTGATTCGTTTGTAAACACAAGGCTCATCTTCATTCTTGATGAAACCAAACTCTTTGATTTTCTCATCAAAACGAAGATTCCAACTTCGAGAGGCCTGTTTCAGTCCATAAATGGACTTATTCAGCTTGTATATTTTAGTGGCTTCATCTGGGGATACAAAACCCTCGGGTTGTGTCATATACACTTCCTCAAGGAGGTTTCCATTAAGGAAAGCCGTTTTGACATCCATCTGCCAGATCTCGTAGTCATAATACGCAGCAATAGCAAGCAATATTCTTATGGACTTTACCATAGCAACAGGGGAAAAAGTCTCATCATAGTCAATACCATGAATTTGCTTGAAACCCTTAGCCACCAGTCGCCCTTTGAATGTCTGTACATTCCCATCCATGTCGGTCTTCTTCTTGAAGACCCACTTGCACCCTATGGGTCGTACCCCTTCAGGTGGTTCCACCAAGTTCCAAACTTGGTTTGCATACATGGAGTCCATTTCGGATTTCATAGCCTCAAGCCATTTGTCGGAGTCCGGTCCATTCATAGCCTCTTGGTAGGTTGCTGGTTCATCATCATGATCCATGAGAAACACATTACCTATTTGAGACACGAGAAATCCATATCTCTCAGGCTCAAACCTCGGTCTACCAGATCTACGTAGGACTTGTGTTCCCTGAGCAGGTTCTCTAGCTACAACATCTTGTAGTCCTGTCTCAGAATCCAATTCCGGTTCATTCACTACATGTGGTTCTGGAACTTCTTCAAGCTCTACATTTTCAGTCTTTCTTGATAAGAACTCCTTCTCCAAGAAGACACCAGTCCTTGCGACAAACACTTTGCTCTCAGACGGTAGGTAAAAGTAATACCCTTTCGTTTCCTTAGGATATCCCACCAGATAACATTTATCCGATTTGGGTTCCAGCTTGTCAGGCATTTGACGTCTCACGTATGCCTCACAGCCCCAAATTTTAATGAACGACATACTAGGACGCTTCCCAGTCCATATCTCATATGGTGTCTTCAGAACCGTTTTAGTTGGAGCGCGATTCAATGTCATTGCAGCAGTCTCTAAAGCAAAACCCCAAAATTAAACAAGCAAGTCTGCATGACTCATCATCGAACGTACCATGTCTAACAGAGTACGATTTCTCCTCTCAGACACACCATTATGTTGTGGTGTTCTAGGTGGAGTGAGCTGTGATACAATACCACACTCTTTCAGATGATCACGGAACTCATGACTCAGGTATTCGCCACCTCGATCAGATCGGAGTGCTTTAACCCTTTTACCCAACTGGTTTTCTACTTCATTCTTGAACTCTTTGAATTTTTCAAAGGTCTCGGATTTGCACTTCATAAGATACACATATCCGTATCTACTGAAATCATCAGTAAATGTAACAAAGTAGAAATACCCTCCTCTAGCCATGGAACTCATGGGTCCGCATACATCACTATGTACAACACCCAAGAGATCCTCAGCCCTCTCAGTATAACCAGTGAAAGGATCCTTAGTCATCTTGCCTAACAAACAAGATTCGCATCGCTCAAATGATTCATAATCAAATGAGTCCAAAAGTCCATCTCTATGGAGCTTGGATATGCGCTTCTCGTTGATATGACCCAAACGACAATGCTAGAGAAAAGTAGGGTTCGAATCATTTGTTCTTAGTCTTTTATTGTTTTCTACATTACAGATCAGATGGTCCAAGTTCAAAACGTAAAGACCATTAAACAATTGGGCTACAGCATAATAAACATCATTCTTAAATATAGAACAACAATTGTTCTTAATTATAAAAGAAAATCCAATCATGTCCAAACATGAAATAGATATAATGTTTCTAGTTATCGCCGGAACAAAATAACAGTTATCTAGTTCTATTACAAGCCCACTAGGCAAAGAAATACGGTAAACTCCTACGGCTACAGCAGCAACTCTTGCTCCATTGCCGACGCGGAGGTCCACCTCCCCTTTACTCAGCAATCTTCTCCTTCCTAGTTCCTGCACATTTGTACAAATGTGAGAACCACATCCGGTATCCAATACCCAAGATGAAGGAGCAGAAAGGTTTATCTCTATAACGTAGATACTAGAAGCGGAAGTCATACCTCCCCTCAATTTCTGCAGACCCTCAATATACGAAGGACAGTTCCTCCGCCAATGACCAGCCTTGCCACAGTGGTGGCATTTCCCATCCTTCATCGTGCTCTTCTTTTTCATCAGTGTTGAAGACTTGGGCTCAAGATGTGACTTAGGTCCTACCTTCGTCTTCTTGGAGCCCTTGGCTTTGCCCTTGCCCTTATGCACCATCAGTATGGGGCTGGCAGGCTTGGCCTTCTTCATATTGATTTCGGCAGTTCTCAACATGCCTAGGAGTTCGGGCAGTGTCTTGTCTATCTCATTCATGTTGTAGTTCAAGACGAACTGCTCATAACTGTCCGGCAACGATTGCAGGATCAGATCCGTGGCCAACTCTTGACCAAGAGGAAAACCCAGCCTTTCAAGGTTCTCTATATACCCAATCATCTTGAGTACGTGAGTCCCTACTAAGTCTTGAACTCCCATCTTGCACTGAAACAACGCTTTCGTGATGTCGAACCTCTCTTGACGAGCCTGCCCTTGAAACATTTTCTTGAGATGCTCGTCAATCTCCTTGCACCCCATGTTCTCATGTTGCTTCTGAAGCTCAGAGTTCATGGTGGCAAGCATAAGGCACTCGACATCCAAAGCATCGTCAGTATACTTCTTATAAGTATCTTTCTCAGCACGGGAAGAGTTCCCGGTCGGCACCTCGGGGGCTTCTTCTTCCAAGACATAGAGCTTTCGCTCTTGCCTGAGAACAATTCTCAGGTTCCTATACCAGTCCATGTAATTTGTCCCACTGAGCTTATCCTTCTCAAGGATGGCTCTCAGAGACAACGTGGAGTGCGCAACGCTTGCCATGGAATTCTACAAGAATTTATGCAAAATAAAATCAGTATCTAAATTTCAATTACAATTTATTCTAATTAGGACTTCAATTAAAATACTCCCACTATTTTATTCGAAATGATAGCCCTCACTAACAATTCGGAGAGTTCATGCGAGCTACTCTCTTAGTGGACAAGATCCGTATTTCACCAACACTATGAGTCCGCTTTGGCGTTCCTCTCACGATGCGGTTATTTAGGTAGGCAACGCTTGCCAATTGCATCCTCATGCAATTCTTGTATGGTTGGTGAATAACTCCTTATTCGCATCCATCATATGGTGCATGCCAACCCTATGCCTCTAGGCACTCAACCTTTGAGGTCACCTAGTTAAGCTGGACCCGATGTCGACAGTGGGATATCACAATTATCCGCTCGCACCCTTACCAAGATAGATTGATGCACCTTGCTTTGGCAAGCCCACACTTCATCGATCGAGGCAGGAAGAGTGTCATCCATCGGAAGGCATCCGAACACTTAATATTTGATGAAGGGATTTCAAATATAGGTTAACAATTAACCATGATCAACATTTGATCGACGTGCACATCCAAAGAAAAACAATTCTTCTAAAACCACATGCATCCCTTATGTGCACATCCTGACACCATCAACATTTGATAGAAGGAAGGGCTAAATCTGAACATCCGGAAATTTCCAAATCCTCAGATTTACATGCATTGGACAAAGGCAAAGACAGCTCAACTTAAAGCAGTAGACAAGCTCATCTCTCTTTGTTGGATTCAAAATCCAAAACAAAATCGAGGGATGGTTACTGCTAAGGAGATCACAATTTCTAACAGTTAGAAATCCACCGAAATTCCAATCGTTCTTGGCGAGGTACCAAGACTAAATCTAGACATTTAGAACACTTCTAAATCCCTAGGTTTACACGCACTGGAATAACAAACTTCCAAAACAACGATCATGGCCGGAACCTGCCTCTGATACCACTGTTGGGTTTCTCTATGGGGTTGGCACAACGCTTGTGCACGCAGCGAAAAAATAAACATCAAGAAAAACACAAAGAGATGTGGATCGGGCTATGAACGTTGAATCAAGAAGTTAGCAAAACTAGGCAAAAATTACCTCAGTGGCGTTGAGTCACAACCCAACGGAGATGCTCCAAACTTTGATTTCTACTGGTGGCGAGTTCTACGTGGAATAGTATCCACGTTTCTGCAGAAGTCCACACGAGCGGGAGAACACCGGGCTTTCCGTCACACGGAAGATCGGGATGGAGAAGACCGCACCTTTGCTTTCCCACGGACTGCTAGGTCCGCGCCAGGGATTGCAGCACCAGCGACAGTCGCCGGAGAAGAGGTGGTCGACGGAGCGAACACGGAGGCGGCGGAACTCTTCCGTCGGCGGCGGGGATCGGGATCGGCGGATCGAAAGGCGGAACGGCTTCCGTCGGGTTTCGATCTGCTACAGGAGAAAATCGCGAGAGCCCGTGTTCCCGAAAACCCTAAGTGTCCCTTTTATACCAAAGGCATAAAAGACTTAGAAACTCCGCTATCCGCAGACCACCCGAAATTAGGGTTCAGAATCGGCGAGTATCATTCGGTGAGAATCGGCGACAATCGGCGAGAATCACTAAGCAGGTTCGGCGAGAATCAGTCGACGAGTATCATACAGGATCGGCGAGAATCAGAGTACAATACTCGACGATTCTCGCCGATCGTCGAGCTGCGCTCGACGATACACAACGATACCCGACGATCGTCGAGCCGCGGTCGACGACAATTGTCGAAGTAGTCGATCGTCGAGAATCAACAATTGATTCTCGACGATTCTCGTCGATCGGCGAGAATCAGAGAGACGATTCTCGCCGATCGGCGGGAATCAGAAGACGATTCTCGACTAATGTCATCGACCCTCGGACGACAATCCCAACCAGCCCTTCGAGGCAACATTTGCCCAACCCGATGATCCTATAAGGCAACACTTTGCCCATAACCCTATTCAGGTCGGTGATTGGTAACCTTTACCAACACAGTCAGTCATCCAACTTCTCCACATCTCTTATGTGCGACCCTACAGGCTCATATCGCGTTGGCAGTGAGATTATATGCTTGATCACTTCCAGATCACAATGGTAACTCCAACACTTGTCATGCGGCGTCACCGGGAACAGGCTCGGCATCAGGTCACAGACTGAGATCTCCTTGCAACCCTCCAGCAACACTCATGTATCCTTCATCATCTGGTGGGTACATTCGGCGGTTTGGATGGAGTTAATCTGCAACCTCTCAGCGACGTCAGCCTCGCCGAAGATCCTCGGGCTCTTGTAGGGGAAGGCGGGCTCGACGTCGCGAGCCGAGAAGAAGATCTCCGCTTGGCGGCGGACCTCGCGGCTGAGGCTCGTGTTCTCCTCCATCAGCTTCGTGTTCGTCCCTTCCAGCTCGGCAAGGCGGGCGCACAGCTGGCCGATCTCCTCTTCTTGCCCGGCGGCGCGAGCTCGCAACTCCCCAGCAGCCTTGGCATCCTGATAAGAGAGGCAGTACCTTAGCAACAGAGCAGAAAATACTAAATAAAAATGGGAAGAGGATAGGCAACAGCCCTATACTTACCAGTCCGCCGGCGGCTTTGGTGAGAAGATTCTGAGTAATGTCGAGCTGCCTCGCCAGGTCGACAGCCTTGTCCTTGGCGACGTCGCGAGCTTGCTCGGCCTTCTGGAGGAGGATGCTGAGGTTAAAGCTACAGCAGACCCCCATGTGGTGGAGCTCCATAGCTCGCATATGAGCCTGCAGACCCTCATGGCCCAGCTGCCGCAGAGGGACGCCCTTGTAGGTCTCGACATCCTCACGGCCATATAGGACGAAGTCTAGTGCATAGGCATGACCAGCGGCGGGCTCGCGGTCAGCCCAGGAGGGGTGGAGGGTGGATATGGAGACTCGGTGGGCCAGCTCATCCCACTGTACCATAGGCTCGCCCGCCGAGTCCTTCCACCTCCCCCCAAAGCCGAAGAGGGGGTGTTCCATTGGCGAGGCGGGCTCGCGGGCCGCCTTCTTCACCGCGGGAGGAGCAGGGGTCTCCGCGGGGGGAGCAGGGGTCCCGACAACTTCCTTCCCCATGCTGGTGATCTCCTTCAGCGGGCTCTCCGGCGACCCATCGGGGATGACCTCAGGCGAACTCATGTATTTAGGGCTTCGTTGATGTTGTTGATATTGTTTCGCCCGAGGAACCACCATGGCTCTCCTCATATTTTTTGGTAATGGTTGGCGATGGGTCGGGCTCGACCCCGCATCCCCAGGTCGCCTCTTGCTGGAGGAGAGTTTGGAGAAAACTGCCTCGTCGCGACAGGCCGCCGCCGCCTTCTCGCGGGCAAGAGGATCTGCATGTAACCCCGAGTCCGCAAACGGCGGGTTCACGGAGATTAGTCGCTCCCCTGCATGAAAGAACTTGGAAAAATTAGAAGATTTCTAGGAGAATATGGCGAGCTCGGCAATAGGGAGGGAACAATACCTTCGCCGGGCAGAACGGGGCGGAGCGAGTCGAGGCCCCTTCGCAGGAAGGCTACGTCGAAGTCCTTGTGGAGGAAGAACTTGAGGAGCTCGACATCGTTGCCGGACACGGCAGGCGGGTGGTAGACCTTCTCGGCCTTCTACTGAGGGGAGAAAGGGATGTTGCTGAGATCGCCCTTGATGAAGGCGATCTTCGTCATCCAATTATGGTGCTTGTTAGTGATCTCGCGAACCTTGATCAGCGAGCCCATGAAATAGGCAATGCCATCCGGTGTCTCCTTATAAGAAAAGAGTTTCCTGAACACCGTCAGTTTGAACTCTATCCTCTCTCGCCGGAGGTAGCTCGCGAACTCCACCATCATGGCGATGGCATTCGAGTTCAGTTGCGCGGGCACCGCGCCATAGTACTTCAATATTTAGCGGATTTCTGGCCAAAGGGGGAGTCGCAACCCCACCTCAAAGTGCGAGATGGGGAACGCGAGTTCGTCATCATAAAAGGTGTTGATGGCCTCCCCCTCCCTGGGTCGGCGCGCTTCAAAGCCGGGCGGCACATGGTCGCCAACAAATTCAGTGAGCTCGTCCTCGCTTGTGTGTCCCTCAAAGAAGCAGTAGTCTCTGAAGTGCTGGGCACATTTGGTGCGACCGCCGGCGTCAGGATTGGTCTTGCCCATGCTTGCAAGAAGGGGTGGAGCAAGAATGCGAAAGAGAAGGGGCACGGGAAGAGAGAGAAAAAGCAGGTAGTTAAGGCGGCGTACGGGGTTGGTGAGGGCCTATTTATAGAAAAAGAAATCTGGGGTCAAGCTATCCAATCGGCCCAGCTCGCCGTCCTAGCTCGCCAACCCCCAGCTCGCCGACTGCCAGCACGTTCCATCCCGCGCCAAGTTAAATAAAAAGCAAAATACTTATTATTTGAATACCACACATCTAAGAATGTGAGTCATTTATTACAGCAGACAAGTGCATGAATAAGAAAACGGGGCGCGCGGGCAGGGGGAAACCAGGAGGCGAGTGCCGGTCGGCTTGGCAAGGGAGCCACCTTCTATCTACCCCGGCCTCGCATCCCCCGTCCCCCAGACTGCCGCGCGCAGAAAAGCTCGCGGATCCTCCCCGAATTCCTCTACGCCACCGAGAGGTCGTCGTCTATCTCATCCAGAAGTCGGGAAGGAGACATCATCTCGCCAGCCTGGCTGCTTCGCACCTCGTCAGCGAGATGTGCGTAGTCGCATTGTAACGCCTCGTTGACTTCCTACACGTCGCGCAGCCCGCACACAAGTTTCTTGAAAAGCTTGACCCCCCTCCTCGTCAGCTCGCCTTGCTCCACTTCAAGACCTAGGTAAGAGTCCAGCGAGCTCAGGAAGGGGAGGGGAGAGTAGTGGGCTTCCCGCGAAGACTTCTCGGCAGCGGATTGACTGAGGGGAGCTGTGAAGACAGAAATATCAGCAAGGGGAGGTGTGCCGGAAAATTGGATAAGAATTCAAGGCCAAGTTTACCTGACGAGCTCGGTAACTCGAAGGAGGTGTGGGGAGGGAAAAACCTCAGGTCCTTCCCGCGGCCTGGGCCGCGCATTCCGGTGAGAGTAGCTCGAATCCCAGGATGGGGATGGTTTCCACACCCGCCCCCATGGTCACAATAGCTCGCTGAGGGGAGGGAGCACGCACCGGCGAGTTCGGCTTCTGCGAGCTCACCCCCAAGGTCCCAAAGGGAGGGGACGGGTCTCTGGGACGGTTCTCTGGAGTTATGAATCGCGAGTCACCGAGTGTTGTCTTGGCTCGCGGGGTGGAGTCTCGCGGTGTGGTGCCCCCCATGCCATCAAGATGGTTGTCCGGGCCGTTACAGAGGTCAACTATATTCTTGTCCTTTTCAGGGGCGGGCAGAGTGAAAGAGCCGGTCCCATGCTTCAAGGTGGTTCTCAGGTCATCATAAATGGGCTCGGCCGCTTGAGGAAACGGCTTCACCCTCTTTGATTTGGGCTCGGCCGAGCCACCCTGCGGTACAGCAGGCGGAACCGCAGTCAGGGCGGCCATGCGAGCAGCTGAGGTCTGGCGAACCTGCGCGAGCTGCTCTTGGATCTCCTTTGGGATCGGTATCAAGGCAGGGCTAGAACACAGGGAATGGCAAGATTCAGGCAGGTATGCAGGTGTATATATATAGCCGCAGGTGTACCCCACCCGACGATTCCCTCTGGTACACCCCACACTCGCCGAACACTTGGGGTCGGATGTTTCTTTCTGAGCTTTGTCAAGCTCAAAAAGAGAGGAGATTGTGTACAAACCTGTATCCGGCGAGTGAGGTCGTCGAGAATCAGACTGGCCGATTCAGATCGCCCAGGCAGCAGGCGAGCTCGACAGGGAAATCTGAAGGCAACAGGCGAGATCGACAGGGAAATCTGAAGGTCGAGCTCGGCATTCATCGACCCCAAGCTCGTCATTCGCTGAGCTAAGCCCGGGCTTCGTCGATCTGAGCTCAACTAATGCAGGAAAATCGAAGGTCGAGCACAGTATCCAGCTCTCCCTCGCCCTATGAAGCTCGACAGACAGTAGGCGAACAGGATCTTCAAGGGTGGCCGAGATCGCCCAGGCCTATGAGGTACTTTTTACTATTTTACCCCCGCTGGCCTGCCCATAGTCTTTCAGAATAGCAGAGTTACGTTGTTGGCAGGCCAACCTGGACTGCACATAGCCGTTCAGGACAGCGGGAGTTGGCTATTTGCAGGCCATTTTTAGAAATCTATAAATAGGACCCAAGGGGTACCTCAGAAAGCATGTTTCTTGCGCTCTCTTGCTCCGTCTCTCAAGCGCTTTCTGAGGATACCTTAGCTCGGCCTTTGGCTAAGGAGGGGAAGCGCTCTAAGATCTTCCGAGTGTATGGTGGGTCCTCCCCGTCGAGCCCTTGGGTCAGTTTTTTCCTTGTTTCCCTTGTTATTTTGCTTGCAGGAGCGAAGTAGGTGCGCGATCACCCATTCCCCAAGGGTGAACTCCACAGGAGATAGTTTTTCAATTTCAACAGCGCGATCAGGCCGAGAAGACCATTGAGGTCACCGAAGCCAAGGTTGGGAATAAGGCTAGGGCGACATAACCGCGCGGACTAGAAAATTGTGTCTGTATGGTCTGCTGCGATGGTTGGTCCTTGAATGTCCCCCCACCCCCCACCCCCCCCCCCCCCCCCCCCCCCCGTGAATGAGAGGTATGGGGCCTATTTATAGGCCCGAGGAGGTGACGATCTTGGTAACGTTACCACCGGTATGTCGGTGAGTTGTGCAAGTAGACATGGAATCCGCCGAGTCTGCACTATATTATGCGGGTGACTTGCCTACTTGAATTGATGTTGGCGTACTAGGATGAGTCTGCCTCTGCTGCACCAAGCGAGCCCGCGCCAAGCTATGCGAGCTGAAGAGTAGTTCGCCTGCTGCTGGGAAGAGGCCGGTGCTGGGAAGCTGGAGTGCTCCAAGCGGACTGTAGAATGAGACCGCCTAGATCGCGGTGGACAGGTTGAGTAGGTCGTCTCCTACTGGAGGCTTGTCACGCCTGTTGGGCGACAACTTGGCGATCTGGCGGAGTGAAGAGGCAGGTCGTGCATGCTATTGGATGAAGCGAGTGCTGGGAAGCTGGGGTGCTCCTGGCGAATTGAATGATGAGTTCGCCTAGCTCGCGGCGGACAGGTTGAGTCTGCCTCAGTTGCTGGATGGAGCCAGTTCGCTACCTTCTAGCGGGTAGAAGGAGCAGATCGCCCTTGCTGGAGGAGTGAGCTCGCCACCTTCTAGCGGGGTGGAGTTGAATTCACGTTGTGTTGTGAAGAGTTGTCGGTTTTGCTGCCAAGTGCCTCCACAAGCGGGCTAAGATCGAGTCCGTGAACTACTGGCGGACAGGAGGGTTGGTCGCCGACTAAACGACCTGGAGGACTGAAGGAGCAGGTCACCCCTGCTACTGAATTCTGTCTCCTGTTGGATGGACAGGCTTGTCGCCCCTGCTGGGCGGCCTGACGCTTGTCGCGTACTGTTAGGGGACCTGGAGGTAGGTCGCTTACTTTTTGGTGGACTGGGACATAGCGGAGAGTTGTCCTCACCTGTAGAAAGGGGAGGTCGCCTGGCGATGACGGTCTTGCTAGCCGGGCGACCTACAGGAGCGGGCTGAAGAGCACACCGCGCCTTCTGCAGAGCATGCGATTACCGAGCGGTCTGGGCGGATAGGAATGTGAGTCTGTCATCTAGTTGGGTAGTCTGCACCTATTGTAGTAGAGCGAACCACTGCCCGCTTAGCTGATCAAACTGCGCGGCCTACAGTGGCGGACTGAGGAAGCAGTCTGCAGCCCCTGCAGAAAAAACGGCTGATGCGCGACCTGGGTAGTCAGACCGGGGAGACCGCCCTAGCCGCGCGGCCTGAGCGGACAGAGAAGAGACTGTCTGCAAGACCCAAAGAGAGCCGAGACAGGTCGCGACCTCCAGGGGGAACCTGGAACAGGCCGCGACTTGCAAGCTAGCTACCTTATGGAGGGATCGCCGATTTCTGGGTTAACATTGGTCTTGCCTAACACATTGTTAGAAAGGTGGGAGATGTAAAAGTAGCAAACATGCAGCTAACACACGGACAGAAGTTTGAATAATTGAAATTTTATTATCCAAAAAAGGTGATATTTACAAAGGTATGACCTCCCTTTTATAGAATAGAGGAGATAGGAGAGAGTACAAACAAACAATGTAGGACTAAAAATTTACAGGGCTGAGCGGCTAGAAATTAAAGAGACTGCACAAGCCGCGCGGTTAGACAAATAGGCTAACCGCTCGGCAACTCCAGCAGGAAGAGAACATGCCGCAATAGGAGGCCGCTAGACCGCCCGGTCTCCAAGCTTCTGAGAGAGACCGCCAGACCGCTCGGACTACAAACAGCAACAGTCTGAACACGAACCTGCTGGAATGGAACCGCTAGACCGCGCGGTCAACAACCCGCCAGACTAGACCGCCAGGCCGCCCGGTCTAACACTTCAACACTCCCCCTCAAGCTGGAGCATAGATATCAATCATGCCCAGCTTGTCACAAATGTTGAAGAAGGAAGTAGAGACCGGTTTTGTGAAGATATCCGTCAATTCTTTGTCAAAGGTGACAAACGGAGTACAAATCTGTTTCTTCAAAATCTCCTCCCAAACGAAGTGGCAGTCAACCTCTATATGCTTTGTTCTCTCATGGAAGACCGGATTTTTGGATATGTATATAGCGGCCTTGTTGTCACAGAACATAGGAAGAGGATAGTCATAGACCTCTCCTAGGTCAAGCATGAGAGCCCGCAACCACTTTAACTCACACGTGGTTGATGCCATACTCCGGTATTCGGCTTCTGCACTGGATCTGGAGACAACAGACTATTTCTTGCTCTTCCAACTCACAAGATTTCCTCCAACAAAAGTACAAAAACCTGATGTGGATTTACGATTGCCTTTATCATCCGCATAACTTGAATCTGAGTAGGCTTCAACACTCAGATGGTCATTCCTCTGAAAGATTAGCCCTTTGCCTGGTGCTGCTTTGACATACTCTAAAATCTTCAAGGCAGACTGATGGTGGCACTCCCTGGGAGCTTGCATAAACTGACTGACCTTGCCTACAGCATAGGATATGTCGGGTCTGGTCACTGTGAGATAGATGAGTTTGTCCACCAAACGTCTGTACCTTGTGACATCAGATAGAAGAGGCGAGTCATCCGTCCACGTTTTGTCTTCTCCAATAGCCATGGGAAACCGGGCCGGTTTGGTACCTGTCAATCCTGCACTGGATTTGGAGTGGTGGAGGTAGAGATAACGGGGGTGGAGAGACCGGAAGTGGCCATAGAGAAGGCAGGAAACCGCGTGAGAAGAAGAGAAGTCGCGGGGAGAGAAAAAGAAGAGCAACCCGCACGACCTAAGGAGGAGGCCGGGACACGAGAAAGAAACCGCAGCGAACAAGGACGAAACAGCAGCGGGCTAAAGGGAAGAAGCTGCAGCGGCACGGTGGCAAAACACCAGCGGCCAGGAAGCAGACCAAGGCACAGGGTAAGAGGTCGCGTGAACTGAGAAAGTCCGAGCGAACAGAAGAGAAGAGGAAGCAAAGGACCCAAGAGAACAGGTCGAGAACAGACCGAAAGAAATCACGCGAACAGGGAGAAGCCGCGCGAACAGACCAGCGGTCAGAAGAGAAAACAAGTCGCGAGAACAGGTCGCGGAAAGAAGAAACAAGCCGCACGGGCAGAGAGAGCGTAGTCAGGTGGAAAGAACCTCGCTTTGATACCATGTAAAAGTAGCGAACATGCAGCTAACACACGGACAGAAGTTTGAATAATTGAAATTTTATTATCCAAAAAAGGTGATATTTACAAAGGTATGACCTCCCTTTTATAGAATGGAGGTGATAGGAGAGAGTACAAACAAACAATGTGGGACTAAAAATTTACAGGGTTGAGCGGCTAGAAATTAAAAAGACCGCACAGGCCGCGCGGTTAGACAAATGGGCTAACTGCTCGGCAACTCCAACAGGAAGAGAACATGCCGCAATAGGAGGCCGCTAGACCGCCCGGTCTCCAAGCTTCTGAGAGAGACCGCCGGACCGCTCGGACTACAAACAGCAACAGTCTGAACACGAACCTGCTGGAATGAAACCGCTAGACCGCGCGGTCAACAACCCGCCAGACTAGACCGCCAGGCCGCCCGGTCTAACACTTCAACAGGAGAGACAGTGGATATACCCATACCTTAGAGAACCATTATAAATACTTGTGTGTTGTGTCACTTTCTTGAAAGCTAAATGAACTAATTAAACACACAACACAGCTAATCAAAAAGATAGTCAAAAGACTAAGAAACCTATTCCCCCCTGTAGGTGTAAAGCTAATCTTGAAACAAAGACTTTCAGCTGTCTCCACGATGCCAATGTTAAAGAGCAACTTGTCGTAAACACACATCCTGATGGCACTTGTGGCACGCTCATCCAAGTCAATCCGCTCCTCGTCCTTCACTTCAACGTTCAATTTTTATTGTCCCGATAAAACCTGCATCAGCCCTGCTCAACTAGCATATCTTTGACGCAAATTTTCCACATATTAAAATTTTTGCTACCATCGAACTTCTCCACTGAGTACCGAACCAAAGTTGCATTCATCCCTGTCATAGTTGTCCTCCAATATGACTAGGAGACCTGATTAATTCAAGGTTGGATTTGAAAGGATGGGAAGAGAATCTAGTCGTTCACCGCCACAAATAAATCTTTCCTTAAATGTCCAATCAGTCGCCTATATAAGCTAGCTCTTATACCACTTGTTGGGATTTCCGATTGCGGAAGAGCAATCCCTATGAACAACTAAATACAGTCACAAGAAAATACGTACTTTGTACAAATTTATTAGAACAAAAAAATAGTGAGCACTCAAAATTAAGAGATATAAATCCGAAATTATACTGCAAAAGAACTCGACTACGAAAATACACATGAGTAATATAAACTTGACAGCAATCCGTAAAATAGACACACAAGATTCGTACTAGAACGAACCATCGTCGTTGTCATATGACCAACCACCACCACCGAGAAGAGATCCAATTGAGACTTGACCTTGCAGCGAATGTGCAACCCGCGAACGTCACCACTAGTGCACAACCACCCCGTCTACGAGCATGCAACCAACGAGCACCGCGCACCTTGCCACAACCCGCGAATCGGATGCCTTGCCGCTACCCGCACTCTTTCGCTCGATGTTGTCGATGCAGCCCGCAATGGAATGTTGACGCTCACTGTCACCTTCAGTTGTGCACTGCCTCCCTCTTCTTCAAAGCTTCACCTCTCTTTGGTTTGGCTTGTTGTGTGATCTTCATAGCTTGTCATCCTCCCCTTTTATAGAATCATTTCACATGCCTTGGTCTCTTTCCAAGAACCTTCCTCGCATGTGCCCATTCAAAGCACATGGGCGGCTTGGAGAAAAGTCAGCATTGGCGCCCGGTAGGTGAAGATGGTGAAACATGTGACTTTGAAATTTCAAAACCAACTTAACACTTCCAGAAAGATCTTTATTTATTCTGTGTTTGTGCCGATTCTATTATCTAATGATGTGTATCAATGGACGAAGAATGAAACATCCTTTATCACAGCATACCATACCAATTGGCGGGCACCACAGTGGTAGCCAAATGGCCCGGAAGGTGCTTAAAATAGGGTTTTACTGTCTCATCTATTTAGGGATGCCCATTATTTCATTCAAAGTTTTAATAGCAATCAAAAGGTAGGAAATATATCAAAATCCAATGAGATACCACAAAATTATATACTGTTCTGCAAAATTTTTGATGCTTGGGGATCGATTTTATGGGCCTTTTCACTGTGTTGTTCGAAAATAAATCAATCTTAGTGTAAGAAATTAGATGATGCCTTGTGGGTTTATCAAATTGCATATAAAATATTGATTTGTTTAATGATGTATCACCTTGTTTATGGAAAAACTTGTCATTTATCCCTTAAAACTGAACACAAGGCTTACTGGGTGATTAAAATTATGAATCCGATATACATCTTCTAGGAAAGAAGTGCAATCTGCAAATTAACGAACCTGATGAACGGAAATACGGAATCATATCGCATATGAAAATATGCGATATGAAATATCTAAAAAATTTTAAATTTTAAAAGAGCGAGTTAAGAAATATCATCTCAATAACATAATTAATCCCAGAGATCAAGTTCTGCTATGTAATTCTAGATTGTGACTTCCAAAGAAAATTGTGCTCTCAATGGTTTGAGCCTTATACAGTGAAAACAGACTTCGTACAAAACGATTGAATTATTTCACACAATGGAAATAGAGTTAAGTTGTATTTTGGAGAGAACTTTAAACAATACTTTGGAAACATTTAATTTGTATGGACGGAGAAATTGATTGAGATTTCGGGTGATAAAATTTGAAATTACAACCCATAAATCATAAATTATCATACATTTTACTATTATGGAGCCAATATCCGAAATTGACAAGAATTTGAGGACATAAGGGCATACACGCAGGTGACACGCACGTGACACACGTAAGTGTGCCATTGGTTGTGTAGCATGGAAATGACATGGTTGAACTCCAGTAGACGTGTAGAAGCGCGCGAACAATTTTATATGCGACGAGGCTGATCGACACACCTGTGTGTAGTAATCGTGTTTATCATTTCTTTTAATTCAATTCGCCATGTCTCCTATATTTCTCTACAAGCAGTTTCTTCCCCAAATTTGTTGTTCCTCTTCCCAAAACCAGAAATTCTCCATCATTTCTTCGCTAAATCTCCGCAATTTTACTGTATTTTTACGAATTCTTACTCTCCTCTTCCAGAATTAATTCCTAGGGTATTAATTATCAAATCTCTCTTAAATTCTTATCATTTTTCTCAATTTTCTTGTTCAAATCTTTTAAAAAATTTTTTATTTTTCTCTATTTCTTCCAAATTCATAGAAAATTATCTTGAGATAACTTTTCCACTAGTCAATGTTGTGTCATTCTTATAGAAAATATGCCAAGAACATGATAGGTTTTAAGAAAAAAATCTATATCATCAATTCTTCATATTTCAACAAAATTCCCATCTGAACGTTGTGTTCATGTTATTCACATTTGCTTTCTTTAATATATATATATAATATTTATTATTTATAAATCATTTTATTTTGTATTTGTTATCTTCATTCTTTTCTCGAGATTCTCTAATTATCATAATCATTTATTCTTTGTGAATCTCCAAAAAAATTTTGCGCCATACAATTAATGTTCGCCAAACCATTTACAACAAAGGTTCAAACCTTGTACAGCTATCCATATCTCAAAAGTTTTCACTTCAAGATCCTCATAGTGATACAATAGAGCCCAAAATTTCATACATTGACACATTGTCAAAGACATGAAGACACGATATTTGCTCGTGCACAACAAGTGATTTTTGGATAGCAAAAAGATAGACTGGAACACAGTTCAAAGACTATTTTGCTCCCGAAGTCTCTGACCTCACCTACAACCGAGGTTGGACGCATTTATTCCACATCAACAATGTGGGACACTACGAGCTTACACTTGATCTTTAGGCTTCATTTGTTTTAGCGGTGGCCGGTCGATCCGGCGGGTGGAAACGGAGAGTTCGAATCGGAGGGGGGAGGTGGCTGCTCCAAACGAAGTTTTTTGGCGCATTTCTCAAGGCGCGCGGGTGGAAACGGAGCAAATGCCGTCGGAGGTTCATTTGTTTACCCTTCTTCCGGCGGCGTTTGCTCAAAACGGAGTTGCGAAACGCCCAAACAAATAGAGCCTTAGTGTGCACTAACGGTCATAAGCATCTCAGGACAATACGGGTCCAAATCTACCTCATAGTTCTGCCTTGGTAGATTGACATTGTAGGATTTCAATGGAATCAAATGCACAACAAAAATACAGGAAACCGTCAACAAGTTTTAGCGAGAAGTTTGATGTAAATTGTTTTTTGCATTAATTGACATGTTTTGTTAAATTTGCATGTGAAACATACATAGTGAAAGATAAAATTACTTATTGGACTATGTAATGTCATTATTTCCGCACATAACATTATAGCCTGCACTTCAATTTTCTAGATCTACACATAATAATAATTTGCACGTAGTCAAAAATGATCGACTCCTAACATTGCTCTTTTCCAATTATGTGGTCCATAATTCTAGTGAACTAAAATAGACAAAACTTGGGAAAGGTTATGTGAATGTAGAAGAATAATTAACCTATGAAAGAACATAAAACCCTTCAGTCTCAATAGAGATGAGGATCATTTGGCGGAAATGAAGTAGGAAAAGCGGTTGAAGTTTACGAGCTCTTCCAAAAATGTCCCATGTTGTTTTGCAACCCTTTAAAAAAATCCAGATATGAGACAAATCAAAATAATAAACCTAAAAATAACGGTAGAATATCATCACCGCGTAAAACAGAAATCATAGATAGCCTGGTCAACTCTTGCAATGTTTTAGAAGAAATAAATATCACAAATTTCGTGAACAGAAAAACCAACTGTCGGGGTCTCCTATGAAGAGTATCTAGAGTAGGTTCTTTGAATGTCAAGCAAATTCATAACAAGTATAGTCAACAATGATGAGCTGAGAACAAATTCCCTCACCAGACTTCAGGTCGAAGCTCTCCACTCGCAGGTGGAACCCACCTACCGGAATTATACACGCTCTCGCCAACCTTCCATCCCGGGACATCTTTCATTATTCTTGCCTCCTCTTCCAAGTACTTCTTCCATTCTTTAACAAATCTGTAACTTAACAACAATGCATATCGGTAATAGCGACACGAGAAAATAAATTCAATTATAAAAAGGTCGGGGGCTTGCCTTTCGTCTTCCTCGGCCTGAAGTACCGGCGTTATTGCCCTGCGTGCAGCATATTTCTCTTCCTTCAGTTCCCTACATGTTTTTACAGACGGCAAAGCATATGAGTAGCATTGCTAAATCAATATTCCAAGTGGAATACTTGATCATGCTCTTCTTTAATATCTAACAGCCACGACTTCTTAAACCACAGTAAGAGAGTCCGCTAGGATTAGAAAAGGGCAATGATTCATTCATTCAGCATAACTACTTGGATTTATCCTGAACCCAATCTGTTGTTTGTAAAATGCAAGGGAATGGGGGTTATCTAGACAATTGAGATGCATAATGAATGTCTAAGAAACTTAATTAGATCGATAATTTAGAGTACACAGATCAGGTTGGTTATCAAATCAAATGGAGCTGGAAGTGAACTTTACACATTTCAAACATAATCATAGGCATCTAATTTTTAAAATTCAAGATTGAAGATTTGCGTATAGTTTCATATTTGGGGATTAAGGTTTTGGGTATGACATTTGGACCTGATGTACAGGCCTTAGTGAGATTATCACTAAAGATATGGTACAATGGCGACAAAGGATCCATATAGCCGACAGTATAGTGGTATAAAGGCTTTGAGTGTTGCTGTAGGTTTTGGGTATGATAATAAATATATTATTGTTTAACATAAGTAAAGCATGTGTTTCATAGGTTAATCAACATACAATGGTTTAGAACAGAGAACACTGAACTACAAATATTTGACCTTTGAAACTGAGTTATTTGGGTGTTGGCTATTGGAAGATTTGGGTAATTTGATTAAGTGGGTGACGCAGGACGGTCCTATGGCGGGGGATAATGGGTGAACTCGACATGCAATAATATGATTCCAGAAATTTTTAATTTGCAATAATAATTTACTTAATAAATCAAAAGCATAGCAAGCAAGAGAACATGTGATGTCATATAAAATGTAAGAGAACTTGTGATGCAGAGCATAAATGATCCTTGGTGTTAAGACGATTCTTGTTACCGTTGGGTGGTAATGCTAGCGCTAGAGGTAGCACAAGCATTACAACGAACCATGTTTTCTTCAAGAAGACATCAGGCTATCTTCACGACGATATTGGGCTAACTTTACGACGAAATTTTGATTCAAAATGATACATACGCTTCTCGATGAGTCCTCCTTCTAACGGCTGTGTCTAGTGCTAGGCGTTAGACCTAGCGCTTGGCGACGGATGATGTTTTCTTCACGACGCCGTGAGGTCAGTCACGACGATATAAGGCCAGTCACGACGATATGAGGCCAATTCACGATGATATTTTCCTTAGACTCGGGCAAGTATGGTCGTCATGAGGGAACGGAGCTAGCGCTCGGCATCATAGCTAGCGCCCGACGGTAACTAACAGAGTATTGAGTTTTTGCACGACTTGACACATGTAAACTTGCACACTATACCCAAAGTATGTATGTTCAAATAAAGCTTGGGGTTTGTTGTTATCAAACAAGAGAGATGCAGAACACAGCTCTTTTGATAATAGTAAATCTCGTTCATGAGATATAAATCACACAAAAAAACATATAGCATGGTATAGTGTAAAAGCTACAAACAATGTAAAATACACAGGTTTAAAAATACACAAGTTTATATCAAGATATCACTTGGGATTAGCATTAAACACATTTTCTGTGATCTTGCTCTAGTGGAATGACTCCCCCCACAAGTGTGCTCCCGATATATATGTGCACACGTGCTTCCCCTACATGTGATCTTCCCTAGAAGACTAGCTTAGAACTAGCTCATGAACATCATGTTCTCCCCCTAAACTTTTTATTATTCCTCATTGATATTATCAAAAAGGGCGGGTATGATCGAAATAGTTAAGAATCGGGAGAGATGCAGTGGAAAACGCATGTAAAACACAGAGTATGCAAATATGAAGATAATCATGATAAATCAGGGGGGTGACCAAATACAATATCAGAGAATTTTAACAGACGTGATTCAAAGGCACGGAGGTTTCAGAAATACAACTTCAAATTAATAGCACTAGATTTACTACTTGTTATGAAAAAAATCATAAGAATCCAGACACAATACACGAAACTAAATACAATAGATTGAGCATACAATGTCATGTGATTTATAGTTATTACAAAGTAACATTGTGTAAGTCATGAAAAGCAATCGTGTAACATTGTGTAAGTCATGAAAAGCAATCGTGTGCTCAAACATTTGTGCTCAAGACGTGTAATATAGTTTTAGTCCAATTCTTGTGCAAGGAAGTGTTTGACCAAACAATGACATGTCTAAGTGTAGGATCAAAAGAAAATAGCATCAAGTAAAATTAATCATTAATACATGTTATATCTTTATATATATATAAATATACTAACACAAGAGCAATGAAGCAATGAAGTGATAAATCATGTCACGTTTCAATCTATATACATTAAAGACTAGAACTATGGCACAAAATTATGTTTCTAGTTTTCGCAAAAGATCGAACAGATTCAAATAACCAAGGTGTTCAAACTCACAATACTCATTGAGGCTTATCAAAAGGATTGAGTAATGCTTGGGGGATAACCTTGTCAAATATATTGAAAGTTGTTAGAGAATATAGGATATAATGTAAAAGCCCATTAATTTGGCTCATTTTATTCTCTCCTGCTATAGTCTCTCTCTAGTGTATAGGACTTTTCTCCTCTCTTCTTTCCTATATATATGTACTCATACTTGTTATTGATATCAAGAGAAGCTCTCATAAGGTTGAGACCATTACTTTCTACATGGTATCAGAAGCCTCTGGTCCCCTCGGGCGGCTAGACCTTTCTATCCGCCAACCTGCGGTTTCTCGCGGCCTCAGACCGCTAGCATTCGGCTTCTCGTGGCCACCCTCTTCCTAACCGCCTCGGTCTCCTACCCGTGGTTCTGTTTCCTCTTCTCGCGACTACCGCGGTTTCGTTTTCTACCCGCTTCTCGATCCGTGGATCCACCTTACTTCCCTACCTCCTTCTCCTCTCCTTTTATAGTCCTCTCCTCTTACCATCGTGGGCCCTCTCTTGTTTTTTACTCGACGCGGCTTGTTCGGCTTTCCCTTCTTCTCCGCCCGGTCTTCCCTTCCCGCGGCTTGTCTCTCTGCTACTGCCCTTGTCTCCCCGTTGCAGCCTCGCCTGCTCGTGCGGTTTTCGCATCTACTTCTTCTTCTTGTTGCTTCTGGTCTCGGCCTAGTTCTTGCCGCTGGTGTGTTATCACCGTGACCAAGAGGCTACCGTCCTTCTCGCTGCGATCTCTTTGGCCGCTTCGAACTCTTCTCTCCCCTTCGGCTCCGTCTCTGGTCGCGGCCTAGTTCTTGTCGCCGGTGTGTTATCACCGAGACTGAGCGGCATCTTACATATATCATCTGTCAACTTGCTTTCTTTTTGCCGACCTCTTCCCTTAGCCGCCCGGTTTCTTCTGTTCGTCGCGGCTTGGGTTCTCTGCCCACTCTTGCTATGTGTTGGTATCTGTTGCTGGCTCTCGCGGCCTGTTCCTGTCATCTTTTTGACCGCTCCTCTTCATCTTCTGATCGCTGTCTCAGAACAGTGTGCAGTCTGCTTCTCTGATCCGCTGCGGTCTTCTCATCTTGTTGGATGTTGCGGCCTGGTTCTCCTCGTTGTGGCTTTATTCTTCCCGATGCGGCCCGGTGCTTCTCGCTGCGGCCTGGTGCTTCTCGCTGCGGCCTGGTCCTTCTTGTTGCGGCCTGGTCCTTCTCGCTGCGGCCTGGTGCTTCTCGCTGCGGCTTGGTGCTTCTTGCTGCGGCCTGGTGCTTCTCTGATCCGCTGCGGCTTTGTTATTCTCGCTGCGGCCTGGTACTTCTCGTTACGGCTTGGTCCTTCTCGTTGCGGCCTGGTGCTTCTTGCTGCGGCTTTGTGCTTGTTGCTGTGGCCTGGTGCTTCTTACGATGTGTGCCCCTTCAGCACCACCCCGCCATCCGACTGCAACTGCTGCTTTGCACGCTGACATCCAGACACCTCAAGCGCTGATCGCCCCATCACAGGGCTCTGTTGTGTCTATCTCTGATGACGGGATTTCATGTCTGGTACACAGTTCCTCATAGATTTTGGACACCGGAGCGATGCAACACATTACTTCACTTCGGCTTCCGCATTACTTGGCCTCTGAGCATCCTAAGTTCATAATTGTCGCAAATGGGGATACCACCCCCGTCTCTGGATCCGCCGACATCCTCCTTACACCCACTGTTACTCTTCGATCTGTGCTTCATGTTCCTGGCTCACCTTTTAATCTTCTCTCTACTAGTCGTCTCATTCACGACCTTAACTGCGAGATAACTTTCTCTTCAACCTCTTATGTTGTGCAGGATCGCAAGACGCGGAATATCCTCGGTACTGGGCAGCTGTCCAATGTGATCTACATTTTCGTTTCCTCTTTTCCCACCGCTATCTCCACCATCTTTTTTGTTGACTGGCATCGTCGTCTTGGGCATGCACCTCTTCCAATTCTCCAGAAAGCTCTTCCGGATGTTTACCTTTTTGAGTTTCGGTGTGAATCGTGCATTTATGGCAAACAACATCGTGTCTCGTTTACCTCTCCAAGTACTCGGTGCGATGCCCCCTTCTCCTTAGCCCATTCTGATAATTGGGGGTCATATAAGATCCCTAGTGTTTTTGGCTATCGGTATTTTGTTACCTTCATTGATGATTACTCACGTGTTACCTGATTGTATTTACTTCGGGATAGTACTGAACTCCCCTCGACTTTCCGTGTCTTTCTGGTGGAGACTCGTACTCAGTTTTCTACTTGCATGAAAATTCTTTGTACCGATAGTGCACGTGAGTATACGGGCCGCACCTTCTCTAATATCTGCACAGAGTTTGGTATTGTTCATCAGAGCTCGTGTGTGTATACTCCTCCACAGAACGGCATCGCCGAACGGAAGAATCGACATCTACTCGATGTCGCTGGGTCTATCATGCTTCAGATGCAGGTTCCACCTCTCTATTGGAACTTTATCGTCTCTACTGTCTGTCATCTCATCAATCGCATGTCCTCATCTACCTTGAACTTCGTGACTCATGTTACTCTCCTCTTTCCTTCCAAGGCTCTATTCTCCCTCACGCCCAGAGTCTTTGGATGCACGTGTTATGTTCACAACCTGGCTCCGCCCACTGACAAATTCGCTCCACGTGCAACGAATTTGATGTTTGTTGGTCATTCCCGCACCCAAAAGGGATATGTTTGTTATTCTCCTGCCGACGGTAAACAAATCATCTCCGCTGATGTCACATTTTGGGAAGATCAACCCTTTCATACCACCTCTAAAGATTCTTTTCTTCCTCCTCCTATAATTCGGCTCGTGGTCCCCGTCACGTCTCCTCTTCCGCCTCTCCTTCCAACACCTACCACCACAACACCCCCCCCCCCCCCCCGTCAATCCGCCCTACACCGCCTCTCACTCGTGTGTACTCTCGCCGTCCTCCTAGTTCTAATGCCTTGCCGCGGCCCCCCTCTACCGATGTGATTCTGCGACCTGCTGCTCCGGTATCTACCTCCACAGCTCATCCTATGGCGAATTATGTCTCTCTACATCGCATGTCCCCGACCCTTCACACATTTGCTATATCATTATCCTCCATTTCTGTTCCTACTTTTGTGCAGGAGGCTTTGCAACATCCGGGTTGGCGTTCTGCCATGGACGAAGAAATGCGCGCCCTTTGGGCTAATCAGACATGGGTTTTAGTTCCTCTACCACCTGTCCAGACTACAGTCAGTTGCAAATGGGTCTTTGTCATCAAGCATGCTTCTGATGGGACAGTTGACCGTCTTAAGGCACGACCGGTGGCTCGTGGCTTTACTCAACAACACGGTCTCGACTATGAGGAGACCATCTCTCTGGTCGTCAAGCTCAACACGGTTCCTGTCCTTCTCTTTGTAGTTGTGCATCGTCGGTGGCCCCTGCACCAACTCGATATCAAGAATGCATTTCTCAATGGCGACCTACAAGAAACGGTCTATATGCAACAACCTCCCGGGTTTGAGACCACGGGGGAGTCCAGAGTTTGTTATCTTAAGAAGTTTATCTATGATCTCAAACAATCCCCTCGGACATGGTTTGATAAGTTCAGTAAAGCTGTTCAGGCAGTTGGATTTAGTCGGAGTTTGGCAGACTTCTCTCTGTTCACTCGACATAGAACAACAGACACGATTCTTCTTTTGGTATATGTAGACAATATCCTGATCACAGGCGATGATTCAAAAGGAATACTAGAGGTCAAACGACACCTTAGTTCCGTTTTTCAAACAAAAGATCTGGGAAACTTTCGATACTTCCATGGCCTTGAAATTGCAAGACGTCCTGATGGACTTGTCTTATCCCAACGGAAGTACTACCTTGACCTTCTCCGTGATGCTGGCTACTCCGGGTGTAAACCTATGGAAACACCGATAGATGCCAATCACAAGCTGTGTCCATGGGTCTGACTCTGATGATCTACTTTCAAACCCTGAGTATTATCGACGTCTTGTGAGAAAACTGATATATCTGACAGTTACAAGACCTGATATCTCATTTGCGGTCGGAGTAGTCAGTCGGTATATGCATGCTCCTCGAGGCTCTCATTTACAAGCAGTGGAACGAATCCTTTTAAAGACTGCTCCAGGACAAGGGTTGGTGTATAAACCATCCTCCTTTCTATCACTTGTTGCATATTCCGATGCGGACTATGCGGGCTCCCTGGATGATCGACGCTCTACTACAAGTTTTTGCACCTACTTTGGAGTGAATCTTATTACTTGGCGCAGCAAGAAACAATCTGTTGTTGCTCGCTCATCTGCTGAAGTTGAGTATCGTGCAATGGCCGCCGTTGTGTCTGAACTCACCTGGCTGGAGGCTCTTCTTGGTGATCTAGGAATCACTTTATCCTCGCCAGCAGTTCTTCTTTGTGATAGTCAGGCTGCAATCCATATTGCGAAGAACCCAGTATTTCATGAACGAACCAAACACATTGAAGTTGATTGTCACTTTGTCCGTGAAAAGGTTCTGTTAAAGAAGTTAGAGCTAGAGCATGGTCCCGCTTCTAAGCAAGTTGCTGACATTCTCACCAAGGCATTGCCTCGGCATTTGTACCATTAGTTCTTATCCAAGCTTGGTGCCTACGACATGTATGCTCCAGCTTGCGGCGGAGTGTTATAGAATATAGGATATAATGTAAAGGCCCATTAATTTGGTTCATTTTATTCTCTCTTGATATAGTCTCTCTCTCTTGTATAGGACTTTTCTTCTCTCTCCTTTCCTATATATATGTTCTCATACTTGTTATTGATATCAAAAGAAGCTCTCATAAGATTGAGACCATTACTTTCTACAAAAGCATATAATTTGTATTATTTTGCTTACAATTGTTTTTATAAATGTTATTTGAACAAGGTTCCCGAATATATCAAAATCTACCCACACAAATAGACACACTTTAACTTATTCACAAAAATCTCAGCAATATAATTTTGGCCCAAAGTTCTAGGCCCTATATATGAAAAAGAACTACGTGATATTGATTTATCAAATCATACATAGCGTGTTATGGACAATATCTTGAGTTAGTAGTTACAACATGTAAGTTTGGAATTACTACTTGAGTGCACTCTCTAAAGATTGTGATACATGAGATATCATTGTTTAGCCTAAATCCTCACACATACCTAGAGGCATATCAAACATACAATACATATCATGCAACACTCACTAGCAAAATACTAATAGATCAGGACACAACATAACAAAGACATACAATGTAAATAATGATTACCACTCCTAAATCCGACATGGTATGTAATCGTTAGCCTTCAAAGTCATGTTACATATGCACCCTTTCTCATTTATTTAGTGATTTTATCAAAAATGTTATTTTAAATTTAAAAAAAAACAACTTGAAGAGAAGCAAGAACATGTTTTTGTAATTTTAAGATTTTAAAATTTTTATGTGATTTTCATTTTTTAAAAACATGAATGGAAAGAAAGCAAAAAAAACAAACATAGAAACAATAAAGTCAAAGATAAGAGGATCAGAGAAAAAATAAAGGGTTATCATGAGCTTCTACTACCGTCGGCGGTAAGCTAACGCCAGGTATTAAACAGAGAGTCGATTTTTCGAGAAAATGGCCCTGTTTTTGTCACTTTTCGCTCCCAATTTTTCAGGAATATGGTTTGTCGAGATAAACACGAACTAATGAAGCAAAAAACTCAGAAAAAACAAAAAAAATGTAGATTAAATCTGTTGAAAGAGCCCAAAGCTTGTATGTATTATTTCAGTATGTAAATACAAGGAGAGAATACAAATATATAGGAGAGGAGAGAGAAGAATAAATCCTATACATGATGTGGGACTAAAGAAGGAGGAAGAAAAATAGGCCATCAAATGGGCCTTTTACATGGGCTTTTCTAATACTCCCCCGCAAGCTGGAGCGTACAAGTCGTATGCGCCAAGCTTGGATAGGCACTGATAGAAGAGGGTACTAGGAAGAGCTTTGGTGAGGATGTCAGCAACCTGTTCAGTACCCGGAACGTGCTTGAGCTCGATCTTCTTCATGTGGACTTTCTCTCGGATGAAATGACAATCTACCTCAATATGCTTCGTTCTTTCATGGAAGACCGGGTTTTTGGCAATATGTATGGCAGCTTGACTGTCACAAAGGAGGAGAGCTGGTGAAGGTAGTTTAACTCCAAGGTCGGTAAGGAGACTCTCAATCCATGTGAGTTCAGAGACCACAGCAGCCATTGCCCGATATTCTGCTTCTGCTGAGGATCGAGCAACCACTGCTTGTTTCTTGCTTCGCCAAGTAATCAGATGTCCTCCAAAATAGGTACAAAACCCGCTAGTAGATCGTCGATCGTCGAGGGAGCCAGCATAGTCGGCATCAGAGTATGCCACTAGTGTAGGAATGGAGGATGAGGTTTTGTATACAAGTCCTTGGCCAGGAGCTGTCTTAAGATATCTGAGAATGCGTTCCACAGCCTTGAGATGAGAGCTTCGAGGAGAGTGCATATAGCGACTCACAAGTCCCACAGCGAAAGATATATCAGGCCTTGTAACTGTTAGATAGATAAGCTTCACAACTAGACGACGGTAATATTCTGGATTTGGTAGAAGCGAATCAGAATCTGAGCCCTGAGCACATATTTTGTGATTTGCATCCATGGGAGTGTTAATAGGTTTGCAACCAGAGTAGCCTGCATCATGAAGGAGATCCAGGCAATATTTGCGCTGAGAGAGAACCAATCCATCTGACCGTCTGGCAACTTCCAGACCGAGGAAGTACCGAAGAGGACCCAGATCTTTAGTTTGGAAGACGGAGCTCAGATGTAGCTTAACGGCCTGTATGCCGTCCAAGTCACTGCCAGTAATAATGATGTCGTCGACATATACCAACAGGAGAACCGTACCAGTGGCCTGGTGACGAGTAAACAATGAGAAGTCAGCCGAGCTGCGAGTGAAGCCAACGTCCCGGAGAGCTTTGTTGAACTTGTCGAACCATGCCCGAGGGGATTGTTTGAGACCATATAGAGATTTGAGAAGATGACAAACCCGTGACTCCCCCGTGGTCTCAAACCCGGGAGGTTGTTGCATGTAAACAGTTTCCTGAAGGTCGCCGTTCAGGAAAGCGTTCTTGACGTCGAGTTGAAACAAGGGCCACTGGCGATGGACAGCCACAGAGAGGAGAATGCGGACCGTGTTGAGCTTAGCGACCGGAGAGAAGGTCTCGTCATAGTCCAGCCCCGGTTGCTGGGTGAAGCCACGAGCAACCAACCGAGCTTTGAGGCGATCAATGGTCCCATCAGGAGCATGTTTAATGACGAAAACCCATTTGCACCCAACGGGTTTCTGGCCGGGAGGAAGGGGCACCAGGGTCCAAGTCTGGTTGGCCCAAAGAGCAGCCATCTCTTCGTCCATGGCCGCACGCCACCCAGGATGTTGAAGAGCGTCTTGGACAGAAGTAGGAATAGAGACCGAGGAGAGCGAAGTAGCCAAGTCCTGTAGAGGTGGAGAGAGGCGATGGAGAGAAACATAGTCCGCGATTGGATGAGCGGTAGAGGCCGATACCGGAGCAGCAGAACACGGAGAAGCCGAGGTCGAAGCCGACTGCAGAGGAGCAACGGGAGGAAGAGGGCGACGAGCATAGACCCGAATAACAGGGGGTCGAGGAGGGTCAATGGTTGGAGGAGGCGGAGAGATGGTGGGAGGTGAGTGGACGGGGATCACCGGCCGGGGAAGGGAGGATGTTGTAGCAGGTGGTGGTAGAAGTGGTGGCATGGGAAGCCGAAGGGGGGTTGAGGAGCCCCTGGAGTTGTTGCAGCTGTAGGCGAAGAGCCTCAAGATCCGTACCAGTCGGAGGAGAGCTATCGGTAACAGCAGCAGTAGGCGGGCGAGGGGGGTAGCCATGTTTCTTGTGACAAATGGCTTCAGTATGGCCATCCCGGCCGCAGTAGGTGCACTTGGGCCGTCCGCGGCCACCACGGCCCCGCCCACGGGAGCCCGTACGGCCACCCCGAGGAAAGGAGGGTTGTGGGAGTAAAGGAGGAAGGGCCTGCTGAAGAAGAGCCGGCGAGGGTGGTGCAGGAGCCTCCGGAGGAGGTGGTACGCGAAGTAACATCGAGCAGACATCAGAGAAAGAAGGGGTAGTGGGTGAAGCCAGAACCTGGGCCCGAATACTATGTAGGTGTGGCGGGACGCGAGCCATAATCATAGCAATACAAACAGCCTCCTTCTGGGCGCGTTGGGCAGCGAGATCAGTAGTCGCGGGCTGGTGCTGAATCCAGGCTTCCGTGAGAGTTTTAGCACGGGCCACGAAGGAGGTCATGTCCAGAGCTTTGCCAACATCCAAGGCTTGAAGATCAGTGAGGATGTCGAAAAGGTGTTGAAGGCTGTCCTTTCCGGAGTACAGCGAATGAAGTTCATCCCACATGGCTTTAGCAGTCTCATGATACATGATCATCTGGTACGGCTCACCCTCGACCGAGTTGAGGATCCAGGTCTGGACACGGCCGTCATTGCGGAGCCAATCATCAGTAGACGGAGTTGGTGGGCCCTGGGTAAGGTGGCGGGCAAGGCCCTTGGCCTGTAAGACCCGGCGGACAGAGTGGACCCAGGGAATGAAATTAGCCTTGCCAGAGAGAGAAATAGTAGTAATCTGAAGCTCATCCCGGAGTTCGAGAGGAGCCACGTGGTCGGCAGGGGGTTGAGCGGTAGTGGAGTCGCCGGAGGACATGGCGACGGAAGAGCAGCAGGGCTCCGAGAGAACAAACCGCAGCGGTCTGGAGGTCGCGGCGGCTGGAGGTCGCGGCGGGCTGGAGGCCGCGGCGGTCTGGAGGTCGCGGCGAGTAGAGTGAGGCCGCGGCGAACAGGAGCAGTCCGCGACAGAGGCCGCGGCGAACTGGGGCAGGTCGCAGCTGCGGACAAGGAACAGTCCGCAAGAGGTTGCGGCGAACTGGGGCAGGTCGCAGCTGCGGACAAGGAACAGTCCGCAAGAGGTCGCGGCGAACTGTGGGCAGGTCGCTGGAAGAGGAGCACAGCGGAGACCAGCAGAGCCCGCAGCGGACAGGAGCAGTCCGCAAGGGAAGGCGGAGAGAGAGAGTCCGCGAGCAGAGGCTCGAGCGGACAAAAAAGGAGCGAGCTAGAGGGAGCAGTCCGCGAGCAAGGAGGCTCGAGCGGATACCAGCAGAGCCCGCAGCGAGCGAGAGAGAAGCTAAAGGGAGCAGTCCGCGAGCAAGGAGGCTCGAGCGGATACAAGCGGAGCCCGCAGCGGACAGGAATGAGCGTCCGGAGCGGATGGAGAGAGGAGGGTCCCACGAGTCAGAGCAGAAGATGGCTATAAGAAGCCTGGGGAGGGTGGAACCACGGAGGGAGAGAAGAGGAGCGGAATCAGAAGGGCAGTCCGCACGAGACCGGAGCGGATGCAGAAGGCAGTCCGCACGAGACCGGGCGGACAGAAGCAGAGGGGCAGTCCGCAGGAGACCGGGCGGACAGAGAAGGGGCAGTCCGCAGAAGACCGGGCGGACAGAGAAGGGGCAGTCCGCGGCTAGACGTAACCTGGCTCTGATACCATGTTGAAAGAGTCCAAAGCTTGTATGTATTATTTCAGTATGTAAATACAAGGAGAGAATACAAATATATAGGAGAGGAGAGAGAAGAATAAATCCTATACATGATGTGGGACTAAAGAAGGAGGAAGAAAAATAGGCCATCAAATGGGCCTTTTACATGGGCTTTTCTAATAAATACATGATTTGGATGTTCACCATTCTTAAACTCGAGTAGTTGCTCAACATACCCCTCCTTTTAATATATCCATTCAGAAATGCACTCTTGACGTGCATGTGATATAATTTTATTCCCTTAAAACTAGCAAATGCTAGAAACATCATAATGGACTCAAGTCGTGCTACCGATGCAAAAGACTCCTCAAAATCTACTCATTCAATTTGCGAGTATCCTTGAGCAACCAACTTTAACTTATTTCTCGTTATCTTAAACTTACCATCAAGTTATTTTTATAAATCCATTTTAATCCTATCACCGGATGGTTACTAGGGCGCTCCACTAATGTCCAGGGGTGCAAATAAGGCTTGTCGGGCCCAGACCCATCGGGCCCAGGCTTTTTTGATGTCGAGCCCAGGTCGAACCTTGCTTAAATTGGGCCCCGGCCAGGACCGGGCCCTTACAACATAAGGGGCCTGCTGAGCCCATAAAACCAGGCCCAAACAGGCCCACAAAAGTAGCAGCTAGCTGCCAAAAAGGGCTGTTGCTGGCATGTTTGCTGTCGTAGCAGCAAACGTGCTGGGCGGCCAGCATTTATTAAATGTTGGGCAAAATTGCCCGGCAATTAATTATTGTTGGGCTCAATGCCCATCATATAAACAACATTTATATGTTGTAAGAATCGGGCCTAAGGCCTGGGCGGGCCTGGGCCTGGCCCGGGCTGGGCACTAGGCCAGGCCTTGCTAAAATCAGAGGGTCTTTTGTGCCCTCTTAGGCCTGGCCCAGGCCTGGCCTAGGCCTGGCCCAGGCCTAACCAGACTCGGGCCTAACCAGGAACAGACCAGGGCGTAACCGGGCACAGACCCGGGCCGGGCAACCAGGCCCGAACCAAATTTGCACCCCTACAAATGTCCATACTTTATTTCGCTCAAACTGATTTAATTCCTCATTCATTGTCATAAATCAAGACTCGTCGTTTAGTGCTTCAAAAATGTTCCTAGGCTCAATTTCGGAAATGAAACATAAATTTGGAAAGGATTTGTGCAATGTTGAATAAGTTGTTACCCCATGATAAGGTTCGTCAATCACTAATTCTCGTGGGGTTGCTTTGTAAAATTTAAGGCTTGGAGGCATACATCCTTCATCATGATCTAATTCATCTTCTACATCCTCTCTCTTAACACTCACCTCTCCTAGCGGATTTGCATCATCATCATCGGCGTCATTCGATCTAGAGTTTTCATTCGGAGTATTTTCATTAAAGTGCACATGTATCGATTCTTCTACAACCAAGGTCCGTTTACTGGAGACTTTATAGGCACGACTCGTAGAAGAATATCCTAAAAATATGCCTAGGTCAGATTTCTCATCAAATTTTCATAAATGATTTTTGGTATTCAAAAGGTGGAGGACTAATAGAAAACATCAGATTTATGGTCATTGCCCTCTTTAGTGTGCGGCTAATATTGGGCATTTTTCCAATATCCTCCAGCATTAGATCAATACAATGCGCTGCACATGAGGTTCAATATAAATTTAGACGTTTCGCTTCCAATAATTTACCTGTTAGAGTGTTAGTTTGTTGGGTATGAAAATATCATACAATCATGTACACAAAAAATAAAAATTTAAGATGATTAAGATTACTAATGATTAATGAATAATTACTAATTTACCTGCTAGGACATTATTGTTGGCACTGTCTGTAATAACTTGCACCACATTCAACTCTTCAACCCTTTCAACCACTCTATCTAGCAATTCAAACATTTTTTCTTCCGTCTTCGAGTAGTCTGATGCATCGACAGATTCTAGGAAAAATGTACCTTTTGGTGAATTGACTAAAAAATTAATTAAAGTCCTCTGTATCCGATCTGTCCATCCATCAGCCATAATAGAACATCCAAAGACCCTCCACTCATCCTCGTATGTCTTCATCATGTCTTTCACTTCAGTGACTTCATTATTTAGCAAAGAGACACAAATCTCATGGTAACTCGGTGGCTTCAATCCAACTTCAAATTGTCCAATGGATTTCACCATCATCGCAAAACTAGGATGTTTTACAGTATTGAATGGGATAGCTGCATCGATTAGCCAACCTGACCTTAGGTTTGTACCTTACGTGTAGATCCCAGTGCACGTTGAGCCAGTGGGGGGCACTCCTGCCCCTCCCGTACCCACTCATTTCCAGCAATCAGAGTTGGGACAGACGCTCACAGCCGTTTTGGACGCTTTTAGGTCTCAATAGGCCCCAGTGCAGCAGCAGGCTCCGGGCTCAAACTGGTTGAGCACTTTTCAGGCACTCTCCCCTCCTTCCTACCTCGGGACAGAGTCGGTCGTGCGGACGGAAGAATAGCTCGACACAGTACAGGAGCTGTTAGCAGGAATCCGTTGCCCAGCCAACATGGCTGTGACGTTAGTAGTGTCTGTCCTGGAACTACACGCCAAGAGATGGTGGAACTACACGCCAAGACGTTAGTATTGTCTGTCCTGGAACTACACTTTTCAGGCACTCTCCCCTCCTGCCTACCTCGGAACAGAGTCGGTCGTGCGGACGGAAGAATAGCTCGACACAGTACAGGAGCTGTTAGCAGGAATCCGTTGCCCAGCCAACATGGCTGTGACGTTAGTAGTGTCTGTCTTGGAACTACACGCCAAGAGATGGTGGAAGTCCTTGATGGGTTCCACCTTCCAGGGCCGAGTTTATACGAAGATTAGTTGGGCAGAGTTCTCGGGAGCTTTCTTGGAACATTTCATTCCGTCGACCGCCAGAGACAAACTCGAGGAAAGATTCCTGCAGCTGAAGCAGGGATCCCGGTCGGTCACAGAATACCAGAGGGAGTTTCAGCATCTGGCAAGGTTTGCTGACTCCTACGAGCTAGATGATAAAGGTTATGCTAAACGATTCTACAAAGGCTTGCGGGATCCCCTGAGGCAAGCCCTTTTGTTTATAGCAGACTCGAGTCTACCTGAGATCATTGACATGGCAAAAAGACTGGAGGCAGATCATCTGGGGGATGGCCCTAGTTATAGAAGAAGGCAGGACAACCGGGGAAGAGGAAACAACAGAGGCGGAGGTCGCTTCTGTCAGAATTTCAAGATGGAGCCCCCGGCACTGCAGCCAGCTCTACCTCCACCGCAACCAAAATACTAACTCAAGATATTTCAAGATGGCTCGCAAAGGAGCTCCCGCACGCCCACAACAGCCATGGCCACGTCCCGCGCAACCGCTATTTCATTCCGCCATTCCCGCACGAATCGAAGCTCCGGCCATGGCCACGTTTTCTCCACCTCTCCTCTGACGGTTTGGGATAACTGGTATTTCGTTTCTATCAATGTAACCCTATAAAAGGGATGTGGATGTCTGTAATTTGGGAATGTTGAAGAATGAGTATTTTGAATATTGTTGTTTGTGTTTTGAGTTCTCTTTGAGAGAGACGTTGAATAGTGTTGTTGGAATTTTTTTTTCTTTGTTTTGAGAATTGAACTGAATTTTTTTTTCTTTGTTTTGAGAATTGAACTTGACGGTTGTTCCATGTTCAAGTCCTGTAGATAGAAAGCCTGTTATGTTGCTTGCCCCCTAAAGGTCCAGTTGTTTGAATGAATGAGCTTGGATTCCGATTACAGTTTCTTTGTTGAAAGATTACTATTTGTTGTAAGCTTTCCCGTGAAATGGAAAATGATGATAGTTATTTGCTTCCTTAACAATTTTAGGATTAAAGTTTGATGTACTGTTTTCGTGGACAATTAATATTGAAGTTAGTTATTTTGTGTGTGCTTCTGGAGCGATTGAGATTTCGTGGATTCACTTTGTGCAATTGAGATTTTGTGGCTCCACTTTGAGTGTGAAGAGCGAGTGAATTTTAAGTTGGTTAGGTTTGTGGCTTCTCGAGAGAGAGTGTTTTCGTGGAACCACTTTCGTGTGAGAGTGAGCAAAGATTCTCCTTGGTGCCCGTGTGCGATAGCGGCTGACCTCGGAGCGGGAGATTGAAGGTGACGAGGAGTTGCTCGCATGATCGCCATCGACTTCGAATACGGAAGACGTCTCTTCCGTGGGTAATTGTTTCTTTCTTTTCCTTTGTGTGCGCCTCAATATTTTCTCGTAGGATAATAGATTCCTTGCTGGGTTTTCGCGCGAATTTTGTCAGCAAACACTACGTCGAAAACTCAAAACGGAAACATATTTGGAGTTCACGATTTCCGTTTTGCTACGACAAGGGGAACGGAACGAAAGTTGCAAACTTCCGACCCCGGATTTAAAATCGAACCTTATTTAAGAAAATTCATTTTGAAATGAAGAAGTAATTTCGTGTTTTTCATAAAAATTCCAAGTTGCGAAATTTCTTAAGTGTTGTGTCCGCTCTAAAATTTGCAAAATTAATTTAATCATCGCATGCATTTAGGGTTTCCTAGAAAAAAAAGCCGACAGACGCGTAAACCCTACATGTCGTCCTGTATCAATTTGATATCAGAGGGAGGTTCCGAAATTTTTCTAAGTTTCGAGATTCGCACTGCGTAGAATAGGAACTCTCATATCATTTTATTTTTGTTTCACAAAAAAAAGAATTTGTTTTATTATCATCATTGCATTTGACGTTTGTTCGCATGCATCGGCGTAGTGATAGAATGCGTCAAGTTGAACGTGGTCACCCGAGACGTGGACACGAAGGGAATGAACCACCCCAGTGGTTTTTGCCTTTCGCCCACCAAATGACGGTATTAACTGAGAGTACCTGCCAGATGCGTGAAAGGTTAGAAAGTCTTAGAGGTAGGGTGAGTAGATTAGAAATACCCTCTCGAGCGTCAATGCCGCCTCAAATTCGAGCTGAGCATTCGGTCTGTGCACATTACGATATTCCTCATCATTATGTGGAAAAATCTATCTTTAGGAGAAATCCTTTATATGAGGATTACGACTACACTTACACTCACTCCTATAGAGATCCATCCAGGAGAACGTTACGACACTTCAATGATTATACTCGACCACCGTATACCACTTCTAGAGATCGTGTTGGCCCACCAACACGTTCGCATTATACTAGAGACGATCAGTACGATAACTATCATCGTTATTATCCTCGTACTCGAGTGGATCATATTGGTCCCTATGCACCATATTATGAGGATAGAGCACAGTATCCCTCTAGTTATTGATATTACACGTCTCCTTTATATGAGGAATCTGAGTCTGTACATGTGCGACCACCACCACATGTTCGAAAGAATCATGACTATCCACCAGCACGACCTGATTATGATCTGGACGATCGTCACGACTACACTCACGGGTCTTATAAAGGTCATTATCGTCAAAAATACATCACACCTAGTGATCCTCCTAGCGTTCTGATGACGAACATGATGATAGACATTGAGGGACAGAAAGAGCATTTCACTGCCCACACCAGAGAGACATCACCCATTCTATCTGAGATTCTTATACAGGATGTGTGGCGTCAACCCCCGTGTGAGTCTGCTCCACTTAGTGAACTCTCCCTTGATTATATATCTACTAGCTCTCTTTTGAGTGTAGATTCCGTGCACACTTCACCTAGTGGCGCACCGAGTCACATCACCACACCCGATGGGGCATCGAGCCGCATCACCACACCTGATGGCGCACCGAGTGACATTACGATCGGGATCCGAGAGCTTAGTAGTGATCTCGAGGTAGTCACCCCTATCCTATCGGGGAGTATGACCCCTTCTGATGGTTCATTTCTGGAGGACCATCACTCGACTGATGGGTCATTTGAAGACCCTCCTATTAAGCCTCCAAATGAGTCACATCGTCCTTGTGTGGATGAGCTTTATCTGAACAGTACTCTTGCGAATTTTAAGACATGGATATCTGCTCCATTGTCTCATTTGATGTCGATGGTGCTTCAACAAGATGATTTTGAGTGTTACATCCATATATTAGGGCTTGAGCATATAGCCATCTAGTCACTCACACTCTTGATGAGTTATGGGACGTGCCACCTGTTGATCATCGTCTTCACGATGAGTTTGCTAGAAAAAAACCGACAGGCGCGTAAACCCTACGCGTCGTCCTGCATCAGCCGGGCTGCCCACTTTTTTTAAAATATTTTCCTAAAACTAACCAAACAATTTACAATTATAATATAAGAGGGATAAAAAGGGAAATTAAAATTACAAATATTTAAAATTATATTTTCTATTATCTGAAACAAATTATCTTAACTTTGAAAATGTAGGGGTCTTATTTTCTCCATTTCAGAGGTGCCACAAGTACTAATGTCCAAAACGCCAAGCTATCTAAATAGTATTGATAGAAAATGTTAATGATTAATTATTCCAAAGTTTAATAATAATACAAAAGTAAAAAAAAACTCCCTATTACTATCTAAGAAACTAAAAAAATTATTTAAACTATCTAGTTTATTTAAAAATTAAAAATACTGAATCGTCTATTTGAGGTAACAATTTTTATTTGTGTTCAAAAAATAAAATATTGATATGCATAAGGGATATTGGGAAATGAGAAGTAAAACACAAAGATTGCATATAATAATAAAAAATGAGGAGCCTGAAATCCAAATGAAAAAATTCAGACTTGGAAAAGCTAGTATGTCCCTTCATGAATCGGAAGTAAGGGGATTTATGAAGAAAGATCTTTATTTTTATGATAGTTAGAAATCGTAATTTGGCCGGCAAACTAGGTTATATATTCTAACCTTATAAGACTAGTCATAATTTCCAGATTTTTTTAAATCAATATCTATAAAAACTTAATTCACATTATAGGTTTTGGAAATTTCTCCTAAAGTATGTCGGCTTACCTGTTTTCGGTAGGACGTTGGGCCATCAAGTGTTAACCAAGTATTTTAAGTGCTAACTAGCAAAAGAATTATTTTCCTACAAAAATAAAAAAAGTTTTTCAAAGATAATGAAAATGGAATGATGTGAATGATGACTTTTTTTCATTTATGCAGAACAATTATTTTTGTTGCACGTGCATTTCATTTCTTACATATAAAGTGTAAATTGTTGTATATTTCAAAAGTGAGCGAGAATATTCACCAGCCAAATTAGTATGTTTAGGTACAACTGAACATCAACTAGGATGAGCGAGGATAACTTGTGTACATTCTATTATGAAAAGAAAAAATACACTACCAATGTTAATCACATACTTGCGTAGAAATTATTATAGATTAGAGTTATGGAAACACTTGTCTCCAAATTACTCGTACGTTTAAGTTTTTGAGCTTCAATATTTCAGTAATACTTTATGTTTCACTTGCTGGTCTTTTAAATACTCATGGTTTGCTTATTTCATTGTATATAATTGTAGATTTGTTCTCATTGCGGGTTTGCATTATTATGATATATTTCTCCCTTGTGTGAATATAGGACACTTTATATTCTTACTCGTTAGTGAACTGATCATTTTTTATGGGCTTTCATTTTAGGAAACTCAGGTAGGGAAATTCAAGTAGGTTGACTTATAGAACGTTGGATAGCAATCTTAAATTATGATTCATTTTTTATTAATTTGTTTTTTCGCTATTGAACTCCAAAATCTTGTTTTGCTTTGTTTTATCCGTGTCTTAAACTATACATTTATTTCAAAGTTCATTGATTATTATAATTTTATTATTTGCCTTTACGATTCATTTTAGAGGTACAGCTTTCAACCTTTAATGGCAGTTTTTTTCCCTTGTTTAATTCAGTTTTATTTACTGTCATTCCATGATGTTGTTATCATATACGAACATTTTTTGGTTTTATATCATAACACGAGTAGTGATCGGGCTCATGATATGATGACGAACAACAGAAGCGTTTACATATTAAATGGAAAAAAATTCAACTATTGCACTTCATTATTATTATATGGAGAGAAGGAAAAAGCCAACCTTGTATATATGTTCACTTGTATCAAAGGACCACCTTGGCCACCCCTAGGCTCTATTCCAATTGATCAAAGATGTAATGTTCATACAACACTCACTTAAACTGGCCCCAAGGGCAAACTAATAATTAAAGCAAATTTAAAATGTGAGAATTAAAAGACGCTACTAAAAGATGGACACGCTAGTACTCTAACTCCAGATAGTTTTGTCCTAACTGTCATCGTCCCAGGCCTCGATAGGCATGTTGTATACCCGCATCAGTCTTTCTTTGTTGGTGGTAAACGCTCACGCCGTCCTCAGTAAAAAAAAATTTCATGTTGGGAAACTAGTGTTGTTGAAAAGGCAAGGTGTATAAGGTTGTAAGTGGAGTTCAAGACATAATCTTTGATGCGATGGAAGATTGTACAAAAAAACAAGTAGTCATCGTACAATGGAGAAATGAGGGTAATCGGCACAGAGGCCCCCATGATTGTTAACTGTTTCCTTTCATCAGAAGGACAATGTTGAGCAGGCCATGTTGATAAGGATGTACCCAAGTGTATGTAGTCATGCAACACCCAAGAAGGTGTCAATACCCCATAGTGGAAGAATGTAAAAAATCGCCATAAGCGGAGGTGCCCAATTGGAGTTGAAGGTGATGGCGGATGTCGCCCATAGATGTGTTGTGGTCGTCCCCTATCAGGACAATGAAACTAGTGGATGGCTTGATTAGAAGGCTAGGCAGAATCGCAAAATCCTGGAAGCGGAAATTAAGCAGCGTCGCTGTCAATCAGAATCAGGATGAAGTTAACCTGAATTAGTCCTTTTAGTTGCATGGGGTGGGGTCACAAAGGGAAAAGTTGTAAATACTATATTTTGGTGACATGTCAGATCGATTTTTTAAATGTCGGAAGTCGGAGTAATTTTAGTATGGTGTTTTTGGGCGCATATTTAGCACTGGTATTGATAGATTTTCATTGTATTTCACTTAGAATCAAGCTCATATAGGAGCATATCTTGAGCTAAACAGGTCATCCTTCATGCACTGCAAGTTTGGGGTAGATTATCTCTCCCCCTTATCATTCATGATTCTTGATGTTTTAGTTTGATTAGTAAATTATTGGGTAGCAGCTAATAGTCACCTTGAAGAGTTCATGGCGCATGTTTAGAACTTCGTTGTGAAACGCACAATCGTGCATGTTTAATACCAAACGACCATATGCGTTCACGACCAAAATGCATGAAAAACAAGTGTTCTGAGTTCGCTCGTGCGTTTTAGTCGTGCACGACTGTGCACGTTAAAAATGCACGGTTGGTCTACATTTAAGGGTTCTGCACGACCGCGAGCTTTTCTTCGCACACAACCGTGCGTGCACATTTGTTGCAACTCAAATCCAATCACTGACTTTGCATGTGCGCCTTTGTGCTCGCACAACCATGCGTGACTAAAGGTGCACGACCAGATTGCGGCTATTAGGGCGACTCGTCTTCGCGCCATTTTCTCATTCCTATGCGCACGATCGGACGCACGATTGTGCGTCGGACACGGACATTAATTTTGACTGCCTATTGTTGGAAGAGCCCAAAGCTTGTATGTATTATTTCAGTATGTAAATACAAGGAGAGAATACAGATATATAGGAGAGAAGAGAGAAGAATAAATCCTATACATGATGTGGGACTAAAGAAGGAGAGGAAAAATGGGCCACCAAATGGGCCTTTTACATGGGCTTTTCTAATACTCCCCCGCAAGCTGGAGCGTACAAGTCGTATGCGCCAAGCTTGGATAGGCACTGATAGAAGAGGGTACTAGGTAGAGCCTTGGTGAGGATGTCAGCAACCTGCTCAGTACCCGGAACATGCTTGAGCTCGATCTTCTTCATGTGGACTTTCTCTCTGATGAAATGACAATCTACCTCAATATGCTTCGTTCTTTCATGGAAGACTGGGTTTTTTGCAATATGTATGGCGGCTTGACTGTCACAAAGGAGGAGAGCTGGTGAAGGTAGTTTAACTCCAAGGTCGGTAAGGAGACTCTCAATCCATGTGAGTTCAGAGACCACAGCAGCCATTGCCCGATATTCTGCTTCTGCTGAGGATCGAGCAACCACCGCTTGTTTCTTGCTTCGCCAAGTAATCAGATGTCCTCCAAAATAAGTGCAAAAACCGCTAGTAGATCGTCGATCGTCGAGGGAGCCAGCGTAGTCGGCATCAGAGTATGCCACTAGTGTAGGAATGGAAGATGAGGTTTTGTATACAAGTCCTTGGCCAGGAGCTGTCTTAAGATATCTGAGAATGCGTTCCACAGCCTGGAGATGAGAGCTTCGAGGAGAGTGCATATAGCGACTCACAAGTCCCACAGCGAAAGATATATCAGGTCTTGTAACTGTTAGGTAGATAAGCTTCCCAACGAGACGACGGTAATATTCTGGATTTGGTAGAAGCGAATCTGAGCCCTGAGCACATATTTTGTGATTTGCATCCATGGGAGTGTTAATAGGTTTGCAACCAGAGTAGCCTGCATCATGAAGAAGATCCATGCAATATTTGCGCTGAGAGAGAACCAACCCATCTGACCGTCTGGCCACTTCCAGACCGAGGAAGTACCGAAGAGGACCCAGATCTTTAGTTTGGAAGACGGAGCGCAGATGTAGCTTAACTGCTTGTATGCCGGCCAAGTCACTGCCAGTAATAATGATGTCGTCGACATATACCAACAGGAGAACCGTACCAGTGGCTTGGTGACGAGTAAACAATGAGAAGTCAGCCGAGCTGCGAGTGAAGCCAATGTCCCGGAGAGCTTTGCTGAACTTGTCGAACCATGCCCGAGGGGATTGTTTGAGACCATATAGAGATTTGAGAAGATGACAAACCCGTGACTCCCCCGTGGTCTCAAACCCGGGAGGTTGTTGCATGTAAACCGTTTCCTGAAGGTCGCCGTTCAGGAAAGCGTTCTTGACGTCGAGTTGAAACAAGGGCCACTGGCGATGGACAGCCACAGAGAGGAGAATGCGGACCGTGTTGAGCTTAGCGACCGGAGAGAAGGTCTCGTCATAGTCCAGCCCCGGTTGCTGGGTGAAGCCACGAGCAACCAACCGAGCCTTGAGGCGATCAATGGTCCCATCAGGAGCATGTTTAATGACGAAAACCCATTTGCACCCAACGGGTTTCTGGCCGGGAGGAAGGGGCACCAGGGTCCAGGTCTGGTTGGCCCAAAGAGCAGCCATCTCTTCTTCCATGGCCGCACGCCACCCAGGATGTTGTAGAGCGTCCTGGACAGAAGTAGGAAGAGAGACCGAGGAGAGCGAAGTAGCCAAGGCCTGAAGAGGTGGAGAGAGGCGATGGAGAGAAACATAATCCGCCATTGGATGAGCGGTAGAGGCCGACACCGGAGCAGCAGAACACGGAGAAGCCGAGGTCGAAGCCGACTGCAGAGGAGCAACGAGAGGAAGAGGGCGACGATTATAGACCCGAATAACTGGGGGTCGAGGAGGGTCAACGGTGGGAGGAGGCGGAGGGATGGTGGGAGGAGAGTGGACGTGGATCACTGGCCGGGGAAGGGAGGGTGTTGTAGGAGGTGGTGGTAGAAGTGGTGGCAAAGGAGGAGGGAAGAAGGGTTGATCCTCCCGGAAAGTAACATCAGCCGAAACAGAGACCTTCCAGGTGACCGGAGAGTAGCAAACATAGCCCTTTTGGGTACGGGAGTAGCCGACAAAAATGTGTTTGGCCGCATGGGGATCCAGTTTGTCAAGAGTGGGGCCCAGGTTATGGACAAAGCATGTACATCCAAAAACCCGGGGGGTGAGGGGGAAGGCGGGGGTGGAGGGAAAAAGAAGGCTGAAGGGGATAGCGTTTTGGAGAACGGGAGAGGGGAGACGGTTGATAAGAAAACATGCTGTGGACACCGCAAAGTTCCAGAAGACTTTGGGAACGTGCATGTGAAGCATGAGAGAGCGAGCCACATCGAGCAAGTGGCGGTTCTTGCGTTCGGCGACCCCGTTTTGTAGAGGGGTGTAGGGACAAGAGGTCTGGTGAACAAAACCGAAGTTTGCGCAGAGAGTGGCAAACTCGTGGCTAGTATATTCCCGTGCATTATCAGAGCGAAAAGTTTTAATGGTGGTAGAGAATTGCGTACGAGTCTCTAACACAAACGCCTGAAATACACGAGGAAGCTCAGAGCGATCATGCAGGAGATACAACCAAGTAGTACGAGAGTAATCATCAATAAATGTTAGAAAATAGCGATAACCAGAAATGCTAGAAACTTTATAGGGTCCCCAAATATCAGAATGTATTAAATCAAATGGAGCAGAGCTCCTAGTACAATGAGCTGGATAAGAAGAGCGAGGTTGTTTGCCAATAATACAAGAATCACATTTAAAACCAGACAGAGAAAGGTCGGGAAGCGCCTTCTGCAGGATAGGTAGAGGGGCATGCCCAAGCCGACAATGCCAATCAGACGAGGAAACGGAGGAAAGGGATGTGGGAGAGACATCGAGGAGGTAAAGCCCGTTCTGCAGCCGACCCCTACCAATGGTAATCCGCGTTTGCCGATCCTGTAGCAAAAAACCAGAAGAGGTGAAAGTGATAAAGCAATTCATATCAGTAGTAAGACGACCAACAGAGAGTAAATTAAAAGGTGAGGCTGGCACATAAAGAACGGAGCGAAGAGAGAGAGAGGGAGGAAGGAGGAGATCCGCGCAGCCGGAGACCGGAACAAGCGCACCATTGGCCACAGTAATAGAGGGGGGGTGAGCAGCAGCAGAGAACTGGGGCGGCCGTATGCAAGTGATGTGGTGGGTGGCTCCCGAGTCCAGGATCCAGCGAGAGCTGGAAGAGAGACAGGCAGTACCTGCAGCGGAGGTGGAGACAATACCTGCATGGGAGGTGGAGGCATGGGAAGCAGAAGGGGGGTTGAGGAGCCCCTGGAGTTGTTGCAGCTGAAGGCGAAGAGCCTCAAGATCCGTACCAGTCGGAGGAGAGCTATCTGTAAGAGCAGCAGTAGGCGGGCGAGGGGGGTAGCCATGTTTCTTGTGACAAACGGCTTCAGTATGGCCATCCCGGCCGCAGTAGGTGCACTTGGGCCGTCCGCGACCACCACGGCCCCGCCCACGGGAGCCCGTACGGCCACCCCGAGGAAAGGAGGGTTGTGGGAGTAAAGGAGGAAGGGCCTGCTGAAGAAGGGCCGGCGAGGGTGGTGCAGGAGCCTCCGGTGGAGGTGGTACGCGAAGTAGCATTGAGCAGACATCAGAGAAAGAAGGGGTAGTGGGTGAAGCCAGAACCTGGGCCCGAATACTGTGTAGGTGTGGCGGGACGCGAGCCATAATCATAGCAATACAAACAGCCTCCTTCTGGGCGCGTTGGGCAGCGAGATCAGTCGTCGCGGGCTGGTGCTGAATCCAGGCTTCCGTGAGAGTTTTAGCACGGGCCACGAAGGAGGTCATGTCCAGAGCTTTGCCAACATCCAAGGCTTGAAGATCAGTGAGGATGTCAAAAAGGTGTTGAAGGCTGTCCTTCCCGGAGTACAGCGAATGAAGTTCATCCCACATGGCTTTAGCAGTCTCATGATACATGATCATCTGATACGGCTCACCCTCGACCGAGTTCAGGATCCAGGTCTGGACACGACCGTCATTGCGGAGCCAATCATCAGTAGAAGGAGTTGGTGGGCCCTGGGTAAGGTGACGGGCAAGGCCCTTGGCCTGTAAGACCCGGCGGACAGAGTGGACCCAGGGGATGAAGTTGGCCTTGCCAGAGAGAGAAATAGTAGTAATCCGAAGCTCATCTCGAAGTTCGAGAGGAGCCACGTGGTCGGCAGAGGGTTGAGCGGTAGTGGAGTCGCTGGAGGACATGGCGACTGAAGAGCAGCAGAGAGCAGGGCTCGGAGAGAGAGGAGGGCCCGCAGCGGTCTGGAGGTCGCGGCGGTCTGCAGGTCGCGGCGGTCTGGAGGCCGCAGCGGTCTGGAGGTCGCGGCGGTCTGGAGGTCGCGGCGAGTTGGAAGAGGATGCAGTTCAGTGGAGCAGATCGCAGCTGGTGAGAGCAGAGCTGTAGTTCGCGACAGAGGCCGCGGCGAACTGGGGGCAGGTCGCGGCAGCGGACAGGAGCAGTCCGCAAGAGGTCGCGGCGAGCTGGGGCAGGTCGCGGTAGAGGTCGCGGCAGAGGTCGCGGCGAACTGTGGGCAGGTCGCTGGAAGAGGAGCAGTGGATACAAGCAGAGCCCGCAGCGGACAGGAGCAGTCCGCAAGAGAAGGCGGAGAGAGAGGAGTCCGCGAGCAGAGGCTCGAGCGGACAGAAAAAGAGCGAGCTAGAGGGAGCAGTCCGCGAGCAAAGATGCTCAAGCGGATACAAGCAGAGCCCGCAGCGAGAGGGAGAGAAGCTAGAGGGAGCAGTCCGCGAGCAAAGAGGCTCGAGCGGATACAAGCAGAGCCCGCAGCGAGAGAGAGAGAGAAGCTAGAGGGAGCAGTCCGCGAGCAAAGAGGCTCGAGCGGATACAGGCAGAGCCCGCAGCGGACAGGAATGATCGTCCGGAGCGGATAGAGAGGTGGGCCCCACGAGCCAGAGCAGAAGATGGCTATAAGAAGCCTGAGGAGGGTGGAACCACGGAGGGAGAGAAGGGAAGCGGAATCAGAAGGGCAGTCCACACGAGACCGGAGCGGATGCAGGAAGGCAGTCCGCGCGAGACCGGAGCGGACAGGAATGCAGTCCGCAGGGTAGCCGGGCGGACAGAAGCAAGGGGCAGTCCGCAGGAGACCGGGCGGACAGAGAAAGGGCAGTCCGCGGTTAGAAGTAACCTGGCTCTGATACCATGTTGGAAGAGCCCAAAGCTTGTATGTATTATTTCAGTATGTAAATACAAGGAGAGAATACAGATATATAGGAGAGAAGAGAGAAGAATAAATCATATACATGATGTGGGACTAAAGAAGGAGAGGAAAAATGGGCCACCAAATGGGCCTTTTACATGGGCTTTTCTAATACCTATAAATATGTTATTTGACAAAGGTTTTCCAATCCTTCAGGATTTTAGCTTTGTTTTATCCTGGTTTCACATCCTCATGTGGGGTTTGTCACCAAGGCCTTCTTCCAACATCCTAGAGCTAAAGGAAGAGGATTCTCCATCATTTGTGTTTGTGCCGCAAGGTAGATCGTGAATGTGATGTGGACATGGCAAACAAACAAGAAAACGAGTAATGGTGAGAGGTGGTGACAGCCCTCTTGGACCCAGGATGACACTCAATGACTATGTGGGAGCTTTGCAAATACCATTATATCCGAGGAAGAGACTCGGGCCTCGTTTGTATCTCTTACGTGATCCTTCGCTCATTTATGTTTCATTTGCTTGGGTTTTCTTCTTTGTAGAAATGGAGAAAGCCAACTTTGTATATATGTCCACTTGATACAAATACAAAGAATGAGTACATATATATAGATGAGAGAAAGAGAGAGAAAAGGCCTATACACAATGTGGGACTAAAGAGAGGAGAGAAAAACAATAAATGCTATACAAATGGGCCTAATATTAAGTGGGCTTTTCCAACACTCCCCCGCAAGCTGGAGCGTATAGGTCATATGCACCCAGCTTGGACAAACATTGGGAGAACAGAGTGCTTGATAAGGCCTTTGTGAGGATGTCGGCAACTTGATCAGTTCCTGGAACATGCTTTAATTCAAGTTTCTTCAATTGAACCTTCTCACGAACAAAGTGACAGTCAACCTCGATATGTTTTGTGCGCTCATGAAAGACCGGATTCTTTGCGATGTGTATGGCGGCTTGACTATCACAAAATAGAACAGCAGAGGAGGGGAGTTTTACTCCCAGGTCAGTAAGGAGACTTTCAAGCCATGTGAGTTCTGAGACAACTGAGGTCATCGATCTGTATTCAGCCTCTGCAGAGGAACGGGCTACCACAGCTTGTTTCTTACTCTTCCAAGTAATAAGATGCCCACCAAAATAAGTACAGAACCCACTAGTTGACCTTCGATCGTCCAGGGAACCCGCATAGTCGGCATCAGAATAGGCAACCAATGCGGGAGCAGAGTCGGAGGTTTTGTAAACCAGTCCTTGACCTGGAGCTCCCTTAAGGTATCGAAGAACCCGTTCAACCGCTTGGAGATGAGAAGCCCGGGGGGCATGCATGAACCGACTGACAACCCCAACTGCAAACGATATATCCGGCCTTGTGACTGTTAGATAGATCAACTTGCCCACAAGACGTCGATAGTATTCCGGGTTCGGAAGTAGCAAATCGTCATCTGAAGCATGAGCGCATAACTTGTGATTTGCCTCCATCGGGGTACACGCTGGCTTGCAACCAGACTGACCAGCATCTTTGAGAAGATCGAGACAGTACTTTCGTTGGGAGAGTACCAACCCGTCCGGCCGCCGGGCGATCTCGAGACCAAGGAAGTAGCGAACTTTCCCCAGGTCTTTAGTCTGAAAAACAGTGCTCAGATGTTGTTTGACGTCTTGAATCCCCTTTGAGTCATCCCCAGTGAGAAGGATGTCGTCAACATAAACCAACAGGAGAATGGTGTCAGTGGCCCGGTGTCGGGTAAAAAGGGAGAAATCTGCAGAACTCCGAGTGAACCCCATGTCCCGAACCACCTTGCTAAACTTGTCAAACCACGCCCGTGGGGACTGTTTGAGACCATAAATTGACTTTTTGAGAAGACAGACCCGAGACTCCCCGTGGTCTCAAACCCGGGCGGTTGGCGCATGTAGACAGTTTCCTGAAGGTCGCCATTCAAAAAGGCGTTCTTGATATCAAGCTGATGAAGGGGCCAGCGGCGGTGCACCGCGACGGAGAGAAGAACGCGGACAGTGTTAAGCTTGGCCACCGGAGAGAAGGTTTCCTCATAGTCGAGGCCCTCCTGTTGTGTGAAGCCACGGGCCACAAGACGGGCCTTCAGTCGGGCAATAGTGCCATCCGGAGCATGCTTGATGACGAAGACCCATTTACATCCAACAGGGTGCTGACCGGGAGGTAAGAGAACCAAGACCCAGGTCTGGTTGGCCCAAAGGGCCGTCATTTCTTCGTCCATGGCCGCCCGCCAGCCAGGATGGTGAAGCGCCTCCTGCAAAGAGTTAGGGACCGAAACAGAGGATAATGAGGTGGCAAAGTGAAGAAGAGAGGGGGGGAGGCGATGGAGAGAGACGTAGTTCGCCATCGGATGAGCGGTAGAGACGGGAGCCGGAGCAGCAGGGAGCAGAGCACCAGAGGGCGAGGCCGACTGCAGAGGAGCCACGGGATGAGGAGAGCGACGAGAATAGACCCGGATAACCGGTGGTGGTGGACGGACCGGAGGTGTGGAAGAGAGAGAGGATGAGGAGTGAGGAGCAGGAATGACAGGACGAACGACGGGAGCTGGACTCAGAGCGATATCCGGAGCAGGGAAGAATGGAAGATCTTCACGGAAAGTGACGTCAGCCGAGACAGTAACCTTGCGGGTAGTAGGCGAATAACATACATAACCCTTCTGAGTGCGCGAGTACCCGACAAAGATCTGCTTGGTGGCACGAGGGTCCAATTTGTCCGTGAAGGGACCGAGGTGGTGAACGTAGCAGGTACACCCAAACACCCGTGGCGGAAGGGGAAAAGGCGGAGTTGTGGGAAAGAGGAGGCTGAAGGGAGTAGCATACTGGAGGACGGAAGACGGGAGGCGGTTGATGAGAAAGCAAGCCGTGGAGAGAGCGTAGTTCCAGTACGGTTTGGGGACCTGCATTTGAAGCATAAGCGAGCGAGCGACATCAAGAAGGTGACGATTCTTGCGCTCGGCGACACCATTCTGTTGTGGAGTGTACGGACATGATGTTTGGTGAAGAATGCCGAATTCAGAGTAGAGAGTGGCAAACGTATGGCTGGTGTACTCCCGCGCATTGTCAGTACGAATAGTGCGAATAGGCGCAGAGAACTGAGTGCGAGTCTCAAGTATGAATGCCCGGAATACGCGGGGAAGTTCAGAGCGATCCCGAAGGAGATATAACCACGTCATGCGAGAGTAATCATCAATAAAAGTAAGAAAATAGCGATAGCCAGAAATACTAGTAAATTTGTACGGACCCCATATATCGGAGTGTACTAAAATAAAAGGAGCGGAGCTCCGAGTACAATGAGGGAGAAAGAAGAACGGGGCTGTTTGCCCAAAATACATGTGTCGCAGCGAAAAGCAGTGAGAGTAACATCAGGAAGAGCCTTCCGGAGGACTGGAAGAGGAGCATGTCCCAGACGGCGATGTCAATCCGAAGAGGAGATAGATGCGAGGACAGTGGGAGAGTCGTCAAGAAGATAGAGCCCATTCTGCAGCCGTCCTCTACCAATGATAGTCTGCGTCTGCTGATCCTGTATGAGAAAAGAAGAAGAAGTAAATGTCACTGAGTAATTTGAATCAGTAGTAAGGCGACCAACAGAGAGTAAATTGAAAGGAGAGCCCGGAACATGTAGAGCCGAGCGCAGGAGGAGAGAAGAGGTGAGAGAAATATCAGCACATCCAGAGACGGGAACCGATGCCCCATTAGCGACAGTAATGTACTTCGGGTGAGGTGAAAACAAGTACTGCGGTGGCCTAACAGAGGTGATATGATGAGTGGCACCAGAATCAAGGATCCAGCGCGTGCCAGAGGATAGGCAGGCGATACCTTCATTGGAGATAGAGGCAACCGAGGCAGGCGGACAGCTGAGCAAGCCATGAAGATGCTGGAGCTGAAGACGAACCTCGTCGAGCTCAGTACGAGAGGAGGCAGAGTCGGTAGTAGCAGCAGAGGCATGTGGACGAGGAGGTCGGCCATGTTTGCGAAAGCAAGTGGCCTCAAGATGACCATCTTTACCACAGAACGAGCATTTAGGCCTAGACCGGCCACCGCGACCCCGGCCGCGAGAGTCAGAGCGGCCACCACGGGCAGAGGGGGGAAGAGGCAATAAGGGAGCTGGTGCCTGTTGAACAAGGGTCGGAGAAGGAAGTCCGGGAACATCCGGAGGCGGGGAGACTTTGAGAAGCATTGAGCACACATCGGAAAAGGACGGTGTAACAGTAGAGAGGATGTGAGCCCGGACACTGTGAAGATGAGGGGGTACCCGGGCCATCATCATGGCGATACCCACAGCTTCCTTTTGGGTACGTTGAGCAGCGAGATCTAGAGTGGGAGGCTGATGGTGGATCCAAGCCTCAACCAGAGACCGGGCTTGAGCAACAAAGGACGTCAGGTCGGTTGCGCCATTGCTGTCAAGGGCCTGGAGAGCGGTGATGATATCATATAGATGGTGGAGACTATCTTTGCCGGAGTAGAGGGTGTGGAGCTCGTCCCACATGCCTTTGGCCGTCTCATGATACATGGCCAGGCGATAAGATTCGCCATCAAGAGAGTTGAGAAGCCAAGTCTGCACACGCCCATCATTGCGTAACGACTCCTCAGTAGGGACACCAATAACGGTCTGAGTCAGGTGATGAAGGAATCCCTTTGACTGAAGGACACGGCGAACCGAGTGTGCCCATTCCACAAAGTTCTTCTTGCCAGTGAGCGAAATTGTAGTGATCCGGAGCTCGTCGCGGACTTCCTGGATAGAGGCCGGGCGTTCAGGAGGAACTGCCGTGCCGACGGAGTCTGCAGACGTAGACATGAGAGTGACCTAGATGAGGTCGCAGCGAGCTGAAGGAGGCCGCAGCGAGCTGAAGGAGGCCGCAGCGGGCTGGAGGCCGCAGCGAGCTGGAGGAGACCGCGGCGGGCTGGAGGCCGCAGCGAGCTGGAGGAGACCGCGGCGGGCTGGAGGCAGCAGCTAGAGGAAGCGGACAGACAGCGGACTGGGTGAGGACGCGGCGACCTGGATGAGGTCGCGGCGAGCTAGTAAGAGACCGCGGTGAGCACAGACGCTCAGCAAGGAGTGGGCCAAGAGAGGCCGCAGCGGATGGAGAAGAGAGGACAAGCCGGGGAAGCAAGAGAGCGACCGCGGCGGGCTGGACCAGTCCGCAAGACTGAAAGAACGCGGAGGGTCTAACCCGCGGCGGACAGAAAAAAAACTGCCGGAAGAGGAAGGAGAGCAGCCGCAAGCAGGCGGACTGCGGACAGAGGACGCTGAGCTTACGGCGGACGAAGGAAACCAAGAGGTTGAGGTCGCCGAGGTCGCGCCGGACAAGAGGAGGCCGCAGCGAAAAAAGGGAATCAGTGGACCCCACAGGATGGCTATAAATAGGGGGCCAGAGGAGGAAGGAGAAGGCGGGAGGAGAGGTGGTTCCACGGGAGGAGAGGCTGCGGACTGGACGAGGGAGGCCGCAGGAGGTCGCAGGCCGCAGGGCGGACAGAAAGGGGAGTCAGCAACCTGGCTCTGATACCATGTAGAAATGGAGAAAGCCAACCTTGTATATATGTCCACTTGATACAAATACAAAGAATGAGTACATATATATAGATGAGAGAAAGAGAGAGAAAAGGCCTATACACAATGTGGGACTAAAGAGAGGAGAGAAAAGCAATAAATGCTATACAAATGGGCATAATATTAAGTGGGCTTTTCCAACATTCTTATTATTCGATGATGGATCGTTGTGATGAACATTTTATGTAATCGTGTCACTAACTTTTGTCTTCAATGAATGTATTTGATTGCATTTGTGTTCATTGCGATGATTGATGATGATGGTGAAATTATTGTGCTTTTTTGTGAGTGTTTATGAATGCGCTTGTGCAAAGAGGTGAAGATGACCCTCATAGGCTCTTGATGAAGAGTTCTTGCGAAGAGGTGGAGGCGACCTTCACGTTCTCATAGCGTAGTTTTATTTTCATGCATTTGCAGTTTAGGAAAACAAATCTCCAATCAACGATCCGCATCACCTTTATATCTAAATATTCATTTTGATAATCCACAAATTCATGCTCCTCGAGAGATCTATACTCAGTTGGTGAATCTCTGTTTTAACTATTACTTTGACAGATAAACTGCCGACACCCTCTCCTTAAGGAAGTGGTGGTCGTAGAAGTGGTCAAATTTTGGGGGTCGCTGTCAAGGATCACGGCCTATGTGTGATTTGTCGATTTAAAGATCTGACGATGAAGGTTTTCTTTCCTCCTTTTTTTGCACTTTTTGGCTTTCTTTCATAGTTTCTTCTAATCACTAATTTCTTGCTAGTTAACGTTCTGTCGTTTTATTTTTTAGATTTTGTGCTAAGTTAATGTGGGGTAAAGACAGTGGTGGTCTAATCCCTCTCAACCTTGAAATCGAGCGCACTCTACGCGATCTTCAAAGAAGGCAAGTGAGGATCATGGATGACATTCCTCCCATACGGAACCCTCCAAATGAGGAGCTGGAAGTGGTGAAGCAGAAGCCCACACCATGTGGGAGTCCACTACCCCAATGGTGGGAAGTGTTTGCCCTATCATTAGTCCTGATATCACCAACCAGCAATTTGAAATTAAACCAGCCATTATACATGTGTTACAAAATTCAGTACAATGTTTTGGTGCTCCTCTTGAGGATCCCCACCTTCATTTCTATAACTCTAATGAAATTTGTGATACCTTTAGATATGCACGAATCTCTAATGATTCGATCAGGATGAGGCCCTTCTTTACTGTAAGGAGTAAAGCCAAAGCCTGGTTGTATACTCTACCTGAAGGCTCTGTTACTGCTTGGGAAATTTTGAGAACCCAAATTTTCGATAAGTACTATCTAGGTGAGAAGATTGTGCGCTCATGGAGAGAGATTACAAATTTTAGGCAATTAGATCAAGAGTTTTTTTTGAAGCATGGGATAGATTCTCTAAGTTGTTGAGGAAATGTGTTACGCCCCTGAACTCGGCACGCTTCTCGGGACGTCAGTATGCTCGTAGGCGAAAGGAGACGACAAGCGACAACGGGGCTGAACCAACCGGTTCAGCCCCCACTAACTAAGACCGGCCGGGGGCTGAACCAGCTGGTTCAGCCCCATTTGGGAGGGGCCGGCCGGCCCCTCTTGGGCCTGGGTGTATTTATACCCGGGGGGGTGGTTATTGTTGGAGGCAGACAAGAAGTATTCAAGGTATTTCTCTCTTCCTCATCCTAACCCTAATTCCTCTGTACCTTCCTCTCTAGTTCTCTCTTCTCTTCTCTTAGAACCCGAACATTTGGAATCAAAGCAACGTTCCTACGACCATGGTGACCACTCGCTCACAAGAGGAAATCACCCGATGGGAAACCCTAGAGGAAAATTACATTGGTTTGACGGATTCGGTAGTCGTCGTCGAGGAAAAGATGAGGGATTCCACGCAACGATAGGGGGAACGGATCGACGCACGTATGGAGGAAATTAAAGCGCTGTTGGCGCAAAATCTGAAGGGGAAAGCGTCAATCAAGAGCGGGTAAGCCGGTGGATCGCAAAACCCGGTCCTGGATTCGACGGGGTCACATCTGTTCGCACCGCAAGGGGGCGACGTGCCCGGAACAGCGAAAAACATGCGCGACGGGACGGGAGCCATCGCAGCAGCAGGCTGGGGGTGTCTCGGCCCCTCGCTGGGCACGGGGACGATCCCGTACGGGACGGGCGATGCGGGAACCAAGAGCGTGGCTTGGAGGCGCTTCGGTGGAGAACAAGGAGGGAACGGTCGAGACCCCAGAGTTCTGATTCCTCCGGTAGGGGGTGCGGGGGATCTCCTTCCCCACCTGAAAGGCAATGGACCGCCAGGGGGCTTCGGAGTCGCCGCTCCTTAGGGAGGGCAGCCTCTTCCGATGGGCCCGATGCATCACCAAGGGTACCGGGGTGCACAAATCGATCCCACAGAGCAAAGGAGGCCAGCATGGTATGGGCAAGAGTCGGGGTGGCATGGTCAGGCCGCTCCGCGACCTCACATGCCCTCGAAGTTGACACGCATGAATTTCCCCAAGTTCAACGGCGGGGACACGTTGGAGTGGGTGCAAAAGGCTGAACTTTTTTTCAGTTATCAGGAAATTCTGGAGGGCCAGTGGGTGCAGTTAGCCTCTTTCCACTTGGAGGATGATGTCTTTCAGTGGACGCGGTGGTTTTGCGCGGCAAGGATTATGTGGCTTGGATTGATTTTGTGGAGGGGTTTACGGCCAGATTTGGGTCATTGGAGTACGAGGATTTCGAGACCCTCATTCAGAAATTGCGATAGAAGGAGACGGTGATGGAGTATCGCACGAAGTTTGAAAATTTGACAAACCGAGTACACTAGGAAGAAAAGACGTTGCTCAGTTGCTTTGTGTCGGGACTCAAGGAACATCTACGTGACGAGGTTCATTCATATATGCCACGCAGTTTGAATCATGTCATTAGCCTAGCCCGCATAAGTGAGTAACGCTTCAACAGAAAACGGTCCCGCTCCACGGGGAGAAATGCAACCGCCCCGGCAGCAGCCAGGAGAGCCACCGGCGGCCGACAAACCAACGGTGACATGACTATCATGGGACATGCTTCAAGCACGAAGGAGATGGGGCTATGTTTCAACTGCGACGACAAGTACACTCTGGTTCATAAATGTCAAAAGATACAGGTTTACATGTTACATGAGGATGTAAAGGACGAGCTCACACCCAACCCGGGCTTCGAGGACTTAGACTTGACCGAATTTGGCGTGTCCATACAGGCGATAGAGGGATGCAATGCTCCGCTCACCATGCGGATGGCAGGGAAGGTTCGCCAGGAAAGGGTGACAATTTTGGTGGATGGCGGAAGCACCCACAACTTCATCCACAATGATGTAGCGCAGCGTGTGGGACATATGATTGAACGTGGACCGCCTTCCAGGTTATGGTGGCGGATGGGAGAAAACTTCAATGCGAGGGAGTTATGAAAGGGGTGGAGCTCCGGATACAGGGCTACTCGGGCCGTACCGACATCTACCTTCTGTCTATCAGAGGCTCCGACATGGTGCTAGGGGTACAGTGGCTGCGACTGGTAAGGCGGGTGACCTTTGACTCAGATCGAATGACGACGGAGTTCCTACAACACGGGAAGCAGTACTGTTTGGGAGTCCTTAAATCCTCTCCGATCAAGGAGATCTATCTTCGAAGTCTGGAGCACCTGGGAGAGCAGGGTAGTACAATGGCGGTGATCATGGAGATTACCCCGATCCCTACGGCTCCTCTAGTGGTGTCGGTTCAGATGTAGGCGATGCTGACTCAGTATACAGACATATTTCAGGCACCTTGTACACTTACACCGCCGCGGTTCTGAGACCATCAGATCCAGCTCAAGGTTGGGGCCGAGCCAACCAACATCCGGCCATATCGTTATCCGTACATCCAGAAGACAGAGATTGAACGCAGTGTCCGAGAAATGCTCGCCGCCGGCATTATTCGTCTCAGCACTAGCTCCTTCTCTTCTCCCATCATCCTAGTTAAGAAGAAGGATGTGTCATGGCGCTTTTGTGTTGACTACCGCGGCTTGAACAGTTCGACCATCAAGGACAAGTTCCTCATTCCTTTGATCGAAGAGCTGTTAGACGAATTGCACGGCGCTCGTCTTTTCACCAAGCTCGACCTTCGGTCGGGCTACCACCAGATTCGGATGAGCGAGGACATACACAAGACAGCGTTCCGCACGCACGATGGACACTACGAGTTCCTCGTGATGCCTTTTGGCCTAACCAACTCCCCATCCACGTTCCAGGCAGTGATGAATGAAATCTTCCGCCCTCTCCTCCGTAGTTCAGTATTGATCTTTTTTGGCGACATCCTCATCTACAGTGCTAGTTGGGAGGAGCACCTGGACCATGTCGAGCACGTCTTCACCATCCTCCGCCAGCACCAACTCTACGCCAAACAAACCAAGTGTTCGTTCGGGCACGAAGAGGTCGAGTACCTGGGGCATTTAGTCTTCGCTTTCGGCGTCAAAGCTGATCCAAAGAAGATCGAGAGCATGCTGACCTGGCCTCGCCCCCTTATAGTTTGGGCATTACGGAGCTTCATGGGACTCACGGGTCATTACAGGCGTTTCGTGAAGGATTACGGCAAGATTGTCCGGCCCTTGACTCAGCTATTGCAGAAGGACTCCATCTTGTGGCAGGGGGAGGCAGAGGCGGCATTCCAGGCCCTCAAGAGGGCCATGACGTCCACACCCGTCCTCGCTCTCCCTGATTTCAACAAGCAGTTTGTGCTAGACACCGACGCGTCGGGCGTGGGCATTGGCGCGGTATTGATGCAGGAGGGTCGGTCATTGGCCTTTTATAGCAAGGCGTTGGCTCCTCGTACTTTGGGGCTATCCACCTATGAGAAGGAGATGTTAGCAGTCATCCATGCGGTGTCCGTGTGGCGGCCTTACTTGTTGGGACGACACTTCACAATCTGTACGGACCATCAGAGCTTGAAGCATTTTTTAGAAACGGGTCTCCTCCCCACTCCAACAGAAGTCGGTAACAAAACTGTTGGGATATGATTATGAGATTCTCTACAGGCAGGGCAAGGAGAACGTGGTGGCTGACGTCTTATCTCGCTTATCGGAGAGCACCTTCGCTCAAATCTTCGGCCCCCTAGTTGACTCCTAGGATGATATACAAGAGGAGGTCTTGCGGGATCCCGCACTAAGCACCTTAGTGGAAGCCCTTCGACAAGGGGAGGCCGTTGCACCGGGCTATCACCTTCTGAATGGAAGACTTTATTATCACGACAGGGTGGTTATACCCCCCAGGTCGGCTTGGAAGACAGTCATGATGCATGAGTTTCACTCACCCCCATCGGGTGGCCATGCGGGAGTGCTTTGCACTCTCTAACAAGAGCGGGCAAATGTTTTTTGGAAAGGGTTACGGCGCGACATACAGCAGTTTGTGCAGCAGTGCGAGATGTGCCAGTGACAGAAGTATGAGACGACCACGCCTGCCAGTCTGCTCACCCCTCTGGAGATTCTGCATCACGTTTGGGACACAGTGTCTATGGCTTTCATTGATGGGCTGCCCAAGTCTCCGGGCAAATCCGTTATCTTGGTCGTGGTTAATAAACTCTCCAAGTATGGACGCTTCCTGGCCTTGAGCCATCCGTATACGGGCGAGTCGGTCGCCGACCTCTTTGCTCGAGAAATTGTCTGCCTTCACGGCGTTCCACGCACTATCATTTCCGACCGGGATCCCACATTTGTGAGCAATTTTTGGCGGAACCTTTTCCGACTGCAAGGGACTTGCTTATGCTTCAGCACAGCTAATCACCCCCAAATTGATGGGCAGACGGAGGTTCTTAATCGGGGCGTGGAAACATACCTTCGTTTTGTGATGGACGATCCTCGGACTTGGACCAGCTGGCTGCGCTGGGCCGAATATTGCGACAACACCTCCTACCATTCAGCCAGTAAGATGACCCCATTCGAGGTCATTTACGGCTGCCCCCCCCCCCCCCCCCGCCATCATCGGCCAGTTATGAACCGAGCAGCACGGCTTTGTCGGCCATTGATCAGGCGCTTCGCGACCGGGATCGAACTTTAGCTACTTTACGTGCGAACCTCCGGATCGCACAAGATCGCATAAAGGTCCAAGCAGACAAGCATCGCAAGGAAAGGGAATTTGCGGTGGGTGATGACATCTTCCTCAAGCTCCAACCTTACCCACAGTTGTCAGTTGCTCGCAGAACAAATCAGAAATTGGCTCCACGTTACTATGGACCCTTTCGCATTCTCAATCGTGTGGGACCAGTAGCTTACACCTTGGCGCTCCTTGAGGGATCGCGCATTCATCCTACCTTCCATGTGTCCTTGCTCAAACAGAAGATCGGCAACATTGTTCAGGCCAGCCCATTCCTGCCAGAAGCAACCATAGCGGGCGAACTGCGGTCGCTGCCCGAGGATATCCTGACGATCAAATGGAAACAGAGGGGCATCGAATACCTCCCCGAGCTCCTTGTCAAATGGATACACTTTTTAGAAGCACACAATACTTGGGTTGATCTGTTGGAGTTCAAGGAGCTCTACCCGGACTACCACCTTGGGGACAAGTTGGTTCTTGATGGGAGGGGAATGTTACGCCCCCGAACTCGGCATGCTTCTCGAGGAGTCAGTATGCTCGTAGGAAAAAGGAGACGACAAGCGACAACGGGGCTGAACCAACAAGTTCAGCCCCCACTCACTAAGACCGGCCGGCCGGGGGATGAACCAACCGGTTCAGCCCCATTTGGGAGGGGCCGACCGGCCCCTCTTGGGCCCGGGTGTATTTATACCCGGGGCGCTCTATTGTTGGAGGCAGGCAAAAAGTATTCAAAGTATTTCTCTCATCCTCTCCCTAACCCTAATTCCTCTCTACCTTCCTCTCTAGTTCTCTCCTCTTCTCTTAGAACCCTAACAAAATGCCCTCAACACGAGATGACCATTTGGCTTCTTGTGCATACATTTTATTTCGATCTTGTTCCACATTTTTTTGTGAATATTAATGATGCCTCGGGTGGAGGTATGATGAAACAAACTCCTGAAGAGTCTGGGAGATTATACAAGAGCTTACCTTTAAAGGCTCATAATGGAATTCGGGGAGAAGCGCTCCCAAACAAGCGGCGAGTGTTTTTGAAGTCGATGCTTATACCGCACTCACCGCTCAAATGGAAGCAATGGATAAGAAGCTTGAGAAACTGAGTGTTATGGGATCCACTCCTCCCGCCCTGCTCCTGCTCCCGTCCTTGATGCACCATGTCAAAGCTGTGGTGCCCCTGGGCATCACTCCTTTGAATGTCATGTGGATAACTCCTCACCAGATTTATCCCTTTATTATGCTAACGGAAATGTAAATTTTGTGGGGGATCAGAAAAGGAATAATACGGACTCCAACACTTATAATCATGGGTGGCACAACAACCCAAATTTTTCATGGGGGAATGAGCAACAGCAGGGCTAGTCTGGAAAGGATAGTGGGAGTTGACCCACTAAATAATATCACCACCACCCCCACCCCCACCCCACCCCCACCACCACCACCACCCCACCACCACCACCCTGGTTCAGCAATATCAGGAGAAGAAAAGCCACTTAGAGGTAATGATGGAAAAGTTCATGGAAAACACCGAATAAGAAATTCTTAATCAGGGTGCTTCCATCAAGAACCTCGAGACACAAATAGTCCAGCTTGCCAGCTTCATACCTGAAAGGCAGCAAGATACCCTCCCCAGGCACACAGAAACAAACCCGAAGGAGTACGCCTGAATCACCATCGAGCCCACTCTTAGATTGGAATGCGGTATCATTCTCAACTGTGAAATTAATAATACGGTTGTGCAGCTTCTCTGTGACACAGGCTCATCCCGAAACATCATGTTTCACATCCCTCTGTTCATTTTTCCATCAACCTGTTGGCGCTTCCGCCTAAGCCCCCGTTGCCAAACCTGCCACCTCTATCGATCCTGCCACTGGTACCTCAAAAGATCTCATTGTCGCTCCTATTTCCCGCTGCCGCTCCTATTTCCTGCAGACGCTCCTGTTTCCCGCATTAGTTGTGGACTTGTACTTCAATTGATTATTTATGTTTCATGTTTTATTGTTTTGAGAATTTATAATTGCGTTTATAATATATACATGTATATATTTATTATATTTAATACAACATATTCCGGCGTACCCGTATCCTTGTTTTTTAAATTTTGTCGTACCAGTGTATCAGATACATATCGTGCCCGGTACACATACTCATACCGGCGCTTCCTATCTCGTAGCGTAGTTTCATTTTCATGCACTTTAGTTTAGGAAACGAAAACGGTTGTATGAAAGAATTCAAGAGGATTTGCATAGTATAGGTTTAGCATGTCAAATAACAGAGAAACTAACGAAGAATGACGATTACTATTTGGATCTCCATATTCAAATATCCTTCTAACAGAATCAAAGGAAATTTTAATTCAAGAAGCATTTAAGTAGAGCAAGGTTTAATGGTATGTTAGGATTATTAATTAACATCACCAAAACGAAAAATAAGAGGTATATATTTTATAATCACTCCAATTGAAATCTAAATTTTCAAATCACACGTCTAAATCTAAACTAATCAAAGAAATCCATAACACGATAACAATCTAAAACCGCAACCTAGAAAAAACAATAAAAAAACAAACACAATCGAAGAAAATTGCATGCTTATAAGCATTGTTTTAAATGTCCTCCGTCATGTCATTTTTTATGACAAAACGACATTTTTTCTAAAAATAAAATAAAATGTTCTTCTGTAAAATATAGGCTGATGTGTCAACTTTTTTCCGATATATCGGCGGACACGACTTTTGAACATATCATCCACTATTTTATTTTTTGTTATATTAGCAGACTAGTAATATAAGTTTGAATCGTTTGGAAAGACTTATAATCAATCAATGATATTTGGCTTTTAATATTCTTTACTTATTATAATCTTAATGTTATCAATATAAAATTATTGTATAACATTAAATATATTTTACAATGTATCGTTTTGTACTTGTTAATAATATTTTAGCTTAGATACTGATGCGGACCAGAGACGAGGACGAGCTTTGGGCCCATTCGGGGCTGATTTGGCGACTTACCATATAAGGCGTGCCCGGATCGACGATCTGACTCTATAGATGCGTTCGTATTCGCGTTGCGAATCATTTTCATATATAGCTTTGTAATTTTTTGTTTTTATTTCATGTATTTTTTTCCCCGAGACCAATGGTCAATCATAGCCGTTGATTATGGGTGCCCTAATTTTATTTTTTATAAATAGGATATGTACGGTTGCCGTCATCTTCATTGCAGAATTTGGAGAAAAGAATTCTCGGAGTCCAGCGACCATCTCACGATGCCGGACTATGTGGAACCCTAGGTGACGGCTCCTAGGTGTGTATCTCCTTCCCCAAGATTTGCCCTAACTCTAGTCTTCATTTTCCCCTCCCAAACTCCCTCCCGCATCCCCCTGCAGCCCCCAAAACCAAGCACGTTTCATGTCTAGAAAAATCTTTTCTATTCATTTCTAATGTGCAAAAATCAACTTCACTACGCAGTTAGAAAGTTTTTTTCTTCCCTCAGGCCGTAGAAGTTGTTGGTTCCTTTTGCCCCTCCCAGCAAGTCGTCGGACAAACCCCTCCCTCCCCCCGCCTTCCGCCCCCCCAACAGCATGTTGCTCCTCCATAGCCTGAACCTCTTTCGGCCACTCCACCCCACCGCCTCCAGCCCCCATCCTCCCTTCCCTCCTCCCGTGGAGCGATAATAGCAGCCTCTCGCCCTTTTTCGGCCAGATTTGGGCAATTCAGCCGAACGCCGCCTTTCCCTCCACCCGTTTTTTCTTTTCCTAGCTCGGATCCGTTCTTTTCCACGCCATTGATTCCACGTTTGATTGTCGTCCTACACATCCGACTCTGAATTCTTCAGTGTCTTGGTTAGCCCACTACTTGATAAGTTTTCGCTGTACTGGATTATTATTTTCAGCATATTTATATTGGATTGGGTCTTGTGCTTGTTGTGGATCTCTTGTATGGTAGTTGTTTGTTAGATACTTATCGTGATCTGCAGGATTTATTCGATGTGCGCTCGTATTTTGGCCTTACACGCGGAGGAAATACTAAGTTTGTTTCGCTCTAATTAAAATATTTGTCTTGCTGTGAATGATTTGCGTAGGATGTTAGAACTTATTATCTAATTGTGATTTTTCTGTCAGACTTTTGCATAGCATGTAGGGTTAGGTCACCGAGTTTTCTGCCGCCTATAGATTCGTCCTACGTCAATTGGTATCAGAGGAAGGTTGCGCGCAGCAAGGTTACGCGCTCTCTTGATACGCAGTCGTAGAGTCTATAGATTTTTTATTATGTCTAGGTATCACAATTATTCCCCTCCTCACTTTGGAGGTCTCGAGTCCACTTGCACCCTCACTCATTGAACCCCGTCAGAGAGATCCACACGTTTCCCCGACGATTATTCTCGAACGCAGCACACCACTTTTAGAGATCATGTTGACTCACTGACACGATCCCACTACATTAGGGACGACCAGTATGATGATTGTTGTTGTTCATATCCTTGCACGCGAGCGGATCGTGTTGACACTTCAACACGACCCGATTACCATAGGGATGACTATTATGAGGATCGTCGCCTTGAGAGAGATCTTGAGAGTCAGTTTCGTACTGTTGCTCCTCCCTTTGATGGCTCATCGAGTCCCGAGTCTTTCAGTTATTGGCTCGTGGATATGGATTATTATCTCGATCATTTTGAGTTATTTGGTGAGCGTCGCGTCAAGTTTGCGAGACTTAGGCTCTTAGATCAGGCAAGAGCTTACTGTTCTAGAGTTGAGAGGACCCGCGAGCGAGACCGTCTTCATCGCGTCACTAATTGGGTGGGCATGAAACGTACTTTGTGTCAGAAGTATCTGCCTTCGTCGTATCGGAGTCGCTTCCTCGACCAATATTTTCCCTTCAGCAAGGATCCATGTCGGTCGTTGAGTGCAAGGATTGCTTCGATGAGTTAGTTGTGAGAGTAATATCTGAAAACCATGACCATTTCCCAATTTTGGCATGGGCTTTGATCTGACATTCGTACTAAGGTGATTTATCATAGCTCGAAGTCGCTCGAGTCGACATTTCAGCTCGCCCTTCATTATGAGCAGTTTATGAGATCCGCAAGAGCTAGTCGATTGGATCCTCACCTTGCCCTCCGCAATACGAGCTCCTCCAACATTAAGGACACCATTTTGCTTATCATTGTTCCGTCAGACATGACTGAAGTGATACACGATACGGATTGCTCTCACCCCAGTGAGATGCTTATTCCAGCGAGTGACCTATCTCTTATGTCTGACCTGTCTCTTGTGGCCCCGGCTGAGAGGGAGCCTGAGCGATCTGTTGAGTCTGTAGTGTTGTGCCCCTCACCGACACCTCTTCTTCTACCATCCACCGGGTTAGTTAGCACTTCTAGAATAGACCCGTTTCTTGACCTCGCGCCGACAGGCCCTTTCTTGAGGGTAGGTCTATGTCCCTCTAACCTTCTCATTGTTCCGAGTCACGACACGACCGAGGGCCCAGAGCCTGGTGTTGAGCTCGTAGTAGCTCTGTCGCCCATTCAGGGGACACTACACCTTACGACGGTACTCATATGAAGGATCTTGACCCTAGCAACGAGTCCTATGATGACCCCTATTGAGCCTCCTGATGAGTCGTCACATCCGGGTGAGGATGTGATTCAGGTGAGCCGCTTGTTTATGAGTTCCGGGTTATTGGCGGCTCTTCCATTATCGTCCCTGTCCTTTCCCAAGAGGATGGATAATGTGGAGCATTGAGTGTCTAGGGCACCACCTGTCGACACATCGCACTCTCGACGAATTTTGGGATGCACCACCCATTGACCCCCAGACGATCTCTTTCTTTTCGACGATGCGCACCACACTCGAGAGTCATGCATTCTATTCAGCGTACACGAGTTTCATTCAGGCGATCGTCTCATTCGCGATGACTTTTCGTACACACCTCCTGGTGAGCCTCCTGATGTGTTACGTTCCCCGAGAGACATTTGTCTCTTTGCGAGCTCGTATTTGACTACAGATGCTCTCATGGTCATCTGAACACTCGTCTCACACGAGATGAGGTTTTCCATACTCCCCCAAGAGAGCCTCCTCATAGGCGGCCTCCTGTGATAAATTTTCAGGTCATCATTAGATTTTTTCATAGAGAGCGTGTTGTGTCGGTCATGTGTCATTTGCATCATTTGCACGAGTCTGTTGAGTCATTTCGTCATCATTTGCATGAGTTTATTGTGTTGTTTGGTCATCGTTTGCATGTGTCAGGAGTCGGTCCAACGAATAATCCATATTGGTAATAAATCTTGTAAATCGCATGCGGATGTTCATTGGCAAGTGCATGTACTTCATGAAGGTGAGCAGGTGATGGTGAGAATATGCATTGTGAGACTCCGTGCGAAACTTGTTAAAAGTTTGAGCGTTCGGCGAATGGGTTCATACTCAGTCTTGAGACGCATCAGGACAAATGCTTATGAACTGGACATCATCACGAGCATAGGTACCCATACTATGTTCAATGTCGCGGACCTGACGCCATACTTTGCACCTCACGAGTATTCTGGCCCACATCTTGGCGGCCCTCCGGAGACTTTACCACCATTTTTACCACCCACAACCTAGTCTACCCCCAAGCCCATGCCACCACATTCATTGTCTCGTGCTCAGCCCATCCTTGACCCCCACTTACCCGAGATCCTATCCCCAACGGATTCTCCATTGGCACCTCGGATCCCACCGGATCCTTCTACTAGTGTGTTGAGAGACGAACTTATCGCTGAGATCATTATACATGAGACCGCCCCCTCTACAGATAGTCTTGTATGTCGCTACCTGGTTCGTTGGTGCGGGCGCCTCTTCACTGACGACATCTGGATGCTACCAGCGGAGCTTGACCGAATCGCCCCCGGACTTCGGCTTCAGTACGGCCGTCTCCATTCATCGGAGACGAGAGCTTTCAGTCCAGAGGAGTTGATTGGCGAGGACACTTTTCCAGCGATCACATTTGGATGAGCTCTGGTGGGCCGCTTTGAGTTTTACCTGATATACAGCGAGAGGATTATGATCTCTATTCATCGGGAGATGAAATCTTTCAAGCCGGAGAGATTGATGCGGACCAGAGACGAGGACGAGCTTTGGGCCCATTCGGGGCTGATTGGCGACTTACCATATATGACATGTCTGGATCGACGATCTGACTCCGTAGATGCGTCTGGATTCGCGTTGCGAATCATTTTCATATATAGCTTTATACTTTTTGTTTTTTATTTCATGTAGTTTTTGCCCCAAAACCAATGGACAATCATAGTCGTTGATTCTGGGTGCCCTAATTTTATTTTTTATAAATAGGATATGTAGGGTTGTCGTCATCTTCATTGCTGAAATTTGGAAACTTATCTTCCTCATTTCCAGTGATCTCTCTGTGGTGCCGACTCCGTGGAACCCCTTGGTGACGACTTCTTAGGTAAGGTTTTGTATCTTGGTATTTTTCCTCCTCCCCAACCCTCCTCCTTTCTATATTTTTTGCTATCCAGCCCCTGCAAACAGCCACCGCCCCTGTTTTTCCCACACATCCAGCCAGCCACCTCCCAGTCCACTGCCCAGACCTATTGTTGAAGCTTCCCTCCCTGTTTCATCCACCGCCAGCCCTAAGTACCCTCCCCGGCTGCCTCCCCGCACCACCCCAAACAGCCGTCTGGCTATTTTCAGCCCAAAACAGCCCAGATCTAGCTGTTTCCAGCCAGATCCAGCCGCCCAACTCTTGCCCTTTACTGCCAGCACACCCCACATTGTGGAACCACTTCCAAAACAGCCACCCACATCCATTCTGGTACAGATCTGAGCAAACCAGCCCAGATCCAGCCCTCTCAACGCCCAACCAACCTTCCTGATATAGGAGTAGGCTAGTGGTGCACAAACCTACAACGCTAGGTGTGAGTGCACGGGTGACATGCTAACCCAAACCTATATGCAATGCGATGAACAAGATTTCGACAAATAAATATAAGCAATGAAAAGTCAGCACCACACAGATATTAAAATGGAACAAGCAAATATTTATTTTGGGCAGTATTATAATGGCTTCCTCCGCCTAGAGGGCCAAAGCAAAGCGTGCGGCGAATGTCTCCTCCTGCAAATTATTAGCGTACTAAAGATAATTTTTACTAGCAAGAATCACAACACATATATTAATTCACAAATGAAAATGTCAAATCAAATAAGTCAATACCATAAGAAACTCACAAAATAGTGGGTTGAACCGAGACACTGAAGAATTTGGATCTGGAAGTGTAGATTGGCGATCAGAGGTGGAATCGGCGGCAAGACAGCGATGGCGGTGGCTGTCCTCGGCGGTAAATGATGAGATCGGACGAGAAATGGGTGGATCCGGCCACGTATAAGTAGATCTGGGTCGGGGAGGGGTGGATCCGCTATTTAGGTCCGGATCCGGGCGAGGGAAGGGTGAGGGGGTGGTGGAAATAACGGATCGGAGGTTAAAATTCTCAGATCTGAATGGATCAAGAGAATTAGGGCGGTTTGAAGGTGGTTCCACGAAAAGAGGGGTTGTGGGAAGAAGGAAATGGGAGGCTGGAAAGACAGGGAAGGCTGGCGGTGCAGGGAGGAAGTGAGGTGAGGCGGCTGTGGACTGCAGTAGGGGGAGGAGTTGGCGGCTATAGCTTCAGGAAATGGGGGTAATAGGCGGCTGGGCAGGCGGTTGCAAGGTGGGGATGAGTGGGCGGCCGGCTGTAGGGAGCTTGGGAGGCAGTGGTAAGATGGGTGTAGAAACTATAGGAGCAAACAGTAAATTTAATTAATGAACGGTGAACTAAAATGGGGATAGAAAGTAGAGAGGTGGCTGGAATAGCGGAGCAGCCCGCTGTCTAGGGGTTTTAGGGGCTGAGCTGGAGGTTTGGGAGGGGGAGGAAGAGGGATAGGGTTAGGGAATACTTTGGGGAAGGAGATACAAGCCTAGGAGTCGTCACCTAGGGTTCCACGGAGTCGACACCGTGGGATGATCACGGGAATCCGGGAATTTTTTCTCCAAACTCTGCAATGCTTCAATTCAGCCTCCTACCACTCATATTTATAATAAAAGAAGCACTAGGGCATCCCATTCGACGACTATGATTGGCCGGCGGGAGATGCCTCAAAATACATGAAATAAAAGTCCAAAACAAAAAAATAATATAGGATTTTGACTCGCGGCGACGCACCGGACGCAATCGTTGAGTCTGATCGTCGATTCGGGCACGCCATATATGGAAAGTTGCCAAATCAGCCACAAACGGGCCCAAACCGTGTCCTCGTCTCTGCTCCGCATCACTTCCTCTTACCCGATCTAGTCACAACAAACCCCGTAATCCCTCTTTGAGCCCTCCAATGTTCAGATCTATTACATTGACAGCAGCCCGAACATTTTTTGTGGTATTTTGTAATGGTTGTTTGGTTAAAAAGATTGTTACGGTTTTGATATTATGTGCTTGCGTAGAATTATAGTTTCTGATGTTATTTGTTTCTTGAGAAATCTCTAACTGTAGGAAGGATTGATTCGTCGAGCACTGTTGCTTTGGCCCTCCACACGGAGGAAAACCTAAACTTGTTTTGGCTTAATAAAATATTTGTCTTGTCGTGAATTAATTGCATGGGATGTCATAATTTATTACCTAATTGTGATTTAATCGTCGGGCTGTTGCATAGCATGTAGGGTTAGGTCGCCGCATTTCTCGCTGTCTATAGATTCGTCCTGCGTCAGATACTATTTGAATTATTTTGGAATATACATGACTCATTCTATACCTATTTGTTATATTAATCTTTTTTACTTTTAGAACATATAATTATAATTAATATACATAGAAATAAATTTATATTTATAAGATATAAAAATCCAATATTTTAAAATATCACGGACAAGTCTCCAATTTCCGACATTTAAAAACTCAATCTAACATCTCCTCGACATCCGATATTTACAACCTTGTTTATAAGAACAAAACTAGAAAGGGAGAGAGGGGAGCGGAGGAGGTGAAACCTACGTAAGAATACACGCAATCGGCGGATTAAATTCGACTATTACGTATTTAATAAGCACAAGAGAGGCATCGATGAATTTATAGCATACGGATGAGCCCGATAGTGTGGCGTGTTAAAGCAACTTTTGATGCTCCAATATAACCATGGTTATGTCGTCGCCAAAGAACATCTTGAGGTTGGAAGAGTCTTTTTCCAGCGAAATAGAGGGGGCCTCGTTCATGAAGGAGCTGCAGTCACGAGAATATCGAAGGGGGCGTGTAAGCATGAATTGAGAAGTCAGACCTAAGGAGGTCGGAATTGAGGGGGAAAGAAAATAGGCTATTATGAATTCTTATGGAATTGAGCTGAATTCCAGTACCTACCAAATTTTTGGAAGCCAAACAGAGAAATTGGAATTGTAGGTTCAATTCCTATACCCCAGTTCCGTCCAAACAAAAGGGGCCTAAGATTATTGAACTCCACTTCCTTCATATGGTGGAGAGATGAGAAGAAATTAAAAATAAAAAATTTCTATATTATATGACCTTTGGATCCAATACCACTACAAGCTTCTCAACCCTTTGTTACCACTTAACGTCGCCCCTCTAGGGCTTCTCGTCGTTGTTGGAGCCAAGTAAAGGGTAATGATCATTCCTCAAACTACCCTACCATTTTTGACGAGCCCTACCACTATTGTCATCGATTCTGTAACCCCAACCCCTACCGTATTCCAGATTGATCGTCCTTTGTCTCATCTAATAGATCCGTCGACGACTCTCAATCCGGCAACTGACGCTATAATCCTTCCTTATGCCAACGAACCGCGACTCAATTCATGTTCAAAAAACCAGCCCTTAAACCTTCATGATCCCTCATCCTGACTTCCATCCTCCCTCACAGTCTACCTTCCTCCCTCCATCCAACCTGACAATTTTTCAACCCTTCCCGCACCCACTGACCACCTCGCCGTCCATTCCCAACCACCGAGTATTTTCCTCCCCACTCCAAGGAACCCCTGCAACCCTCATTACCCTTATAGAAAGCCAACAGAAGGTATCCCTACCCCACTATAGTAGTCTTGGTCCTCCCCTCTACAACTCCATAGAATACACGAGAACCACTATATTTTTGCTTCCCACAGTCAACCCAACCCTTTATTATTCCCTCTACAACTAAAACTACAAAGGATTGGATCCGACATTGCACCTTGACACTGGCATATACCTCCACTCATCTTGTGCTTGCTTATTGTTATTTTTTAAATTCATGCTAAGTTTATTTCATCAAAAACAAAACTTGCCTACTTGGAAAAAATCTTGTTTCTTGTTAATATTTTTAAATCATTGTTTCTCATGTTATCTCTGTGGATGAACCTATCGTGCCACACTTGTTCAATAGGCCCTTTGTGTAGTCGTATGAAAACTCTACTTCAATTATTTTAGTTTACTCTTCCAAAGAGTTGATTTGTGTCGCTTCATTCTCAACATAATTAGTACAAAATATTTTTATATCGACTTACATGGTAATTAGCTTTCAGAGACGGGTTAACTCATTATCATCATAAGCTAGTTGATCCACCCGGATTAAAATTTCAATATTAGAAATTTTACACATGCCATGGAAAATCATATCTGACATCCAGAGAGTGTATAAGATTTGAACCAATGCATGGGAATCTTAATGCAATTGGTTAAAACTCTTGCTACAAACATGAGAGATGTTAGACAGGTTATGAATGGATAGCATACCAAAATCAATAATATCGAGACAATATACACCGAGGGAGAGAAAGTGACCCACCCTTACAAGAATATCTATATCCTAGGAAATAGATATGGGAGATTTTGATGGTCGATTAGAACCCAAGGGCTATTTAGAGTCACTAGTCTGATGTGGCCGAATGGAGTGACTCATGACCTGAAAACAAATGGTTGTTCACCGGTAAGACAACTACACTCTTAGAATTAATGGAACAATATTACTTTGGTGGGGTCAGCTAGAGCGAACGAGATTTAATTTAAGAATGGCCTTCTCACTACGTTCGTGACAACTACGAATCCTAAGCACCCTCTACCTAAGGATAATTGATCGGTGGACAATTATACGAATGAATTCCTTGTTTTCAGTCTAGGTATGACATTTGTGAAGACGCATGTATCCCGTTACATAAATGGGTTACCTTATTCCATCAGGGACCAACTTGAGATGCACGACTGATGCAATCCGGTTTTACAAACTCAGTGGCGACGATGAGAAAAACTAACTCGCAACCTTTACACTCTCAATCTGAGTGCAGCTGAATATCTAAAACTTAGTAACCAAATTTTGAGAGTGAAAATCTATTGCATTAGAGGCTTGAATTTTAATACAATGCAATAATTCCACGAGCAACAACAACAACACTCAAGCCTTTATCCTATTATGAGGGATCGGCTATATGGATCCTTTGCCGCCATTGTGCCCTATCTTTTGTCATAATCTCACTAATTCCACGAGCAAAATTGCATAAAATAATTTATGACAGACTGAATAATTAAGAAAATTTGGGCAAGCTCGGGATTATTTAAGAGAACCAAATAAATGTACATTAATAAATTTTAAGCACGGAAGATGGATTTTACCGAGCAATTAACCACTGCAACAGTAAGGATGTCATCCCACTGAAGCAGAAATGTTCCCCGAGGACTGATGCAGAAGTCACTGGTTGAGCAAAACCAACGGGCCATTGGAAAGGGGGGTTTCAGGGTACAATAGTGGCTTGCAAAGGCTCTGGCATGGGAATGATGAATAGAACAAAGGAGTTGTGTTGATGTGGAAGGGCATCGCAGAATCTTTTGTAAGGGAACGATGATAGAAGGTAGGGCGTCGATGGCGTCGGCACACGGAGTGAAGAGGATGGCGTCAGCGTTCTTCTTCACAGTGTCATCGTCATTTCTAAAGAAATTGGCATGGAGGTGTCGATGGATCTGGCACGAATGAAGAAGGCCATGCAGATCGAATTAGGCGATGCGGATTCGGCCGATAGAGAAACGAAAAACTTTTGTACTCTCCTACATTGTTAAAGGAGCGTCTCAGGCTCAAGGCTCACCAGGCTCAGAGCTTTGCACCTTCGTGGGCCTTTTTTGCGTCTTAGAGCATAAAAGACACATCTGGGTAAGATTTCTTTTGTAAGCTTTTTTTTAAAATAAATACATAAACAATGTAAGAACTCAACATTTTTTGCATGATTTAGTGTTTATGAAAAAAACAACGTTAAGACTTAGATATGATATAAGTAACCACATTGATTCAATTTTTTAAGAGATATAAGTGATAGTAATGAATGATTAACGAGTAGAATGAATGAAAAATCTGATGAAAAAGATGAACTAATGTTTATTGTTAATTACTTAAAATGTATGTGGTTGCGTCTTGCCCTCGACGGGCGCGTGCATATGACTTGAGTCTTGCGCCTTGGCTCAAAGATCCATTTGCGTCTTGATGCGCCTTAAGCCTTTAATAATAATTGTTCTCTTTAAATAATGGCCTCCTCCCTTTTTGGACTTTGAGCGCTTTATAACCTAATTATTCTTCTAATAATTTTATTTTGAAATCACAACTTCCAAAGATGAATCCTTTTCCTTGTCCTTTAATCATTATCCTTTTCTCTCCTTAACCGTGCAAAGAAAAATCGTTTTCCTTTTTTTATTCTCCCTTATAGGTAATAATATACTTCCTTTTATATTTTATTCGTTACTTAAATAATTTGAGTTGGTCTTTCTCTCCTAAAACCATCCTAAATTTCAGGACCTCTCTATACATGGTCTTAGTAGCCGGTCAATCCAGTAGCCACCTTCAAATATGAAACATACGCATGCGAAAAAATATACATTGTAAAATAATGTGGAAAATAACTAGCAGAAATAAAGTTTCATACTAAGGCGTAACTTTAGATATGTCGTAGGATCAAGGTTGTCAGGATCGAGATCCTAGATGTGATCGCTTTGAGGTTGGATCGGATCGGATCGTTGGATCGGATCGAGGATCGCAAGATTTTAGAACATTCATAAATTAAGACTAAAAAAAATTGAATTTTTTATCCTTAAATTACATGCTCAATTAATAAAAAAATCAATAAATTGAGTAGTATGTGAATAACTATATTAATTTTTTTGAATAATTAAATCAAAAAAATAATATCATACTAAATTCAATTTCAGTTTCAGATAAGACAATCAATGTTTACTAACAATAAAAACAAATATGGACTGAAATTGACCGAAGAAGCCGCTTTTGGCCTCTATTTACAGTCGACAGTCAACACTTGGGATACAGTAAAGCAACATGATATGATTCTGTGATGGGGTATGAGGGCGGGATTGGGATAAGGTTAAACAATGGGTTATGGACATTGGATCGATTGAATGAGGTCAGGATAGGGTTGGACATGTTTCTAGGTACCTTAGGTCATACCGGTAAAATCGGTTCAGGATTGCGATCCTAAAGATACTAAGATCCGGATCGCGATCCAAGTCGTAGATGTGCCGATTTAGATTCTAGGTAAGAACCGAATCGATTTACGATCCTACGATCTGGATCGCAATCCTGATAACCATGCGTAGGATACATCAATTCTCCTGTGGTTGAAAGAGCTCAAGCCCGTCAAGAACATACAAAGACTGGCTATGGTTAGTGCGGTTAGTTGTTCGAAACCGAGTAATATCTGTAGGGCTGCTACAAGCGAACTGGGATTCAAACTGTGTGAATCGAGTCGTTTCCAAACTTGAAATGGGTCAAATTTCCTCTGTTGTAGTTGGGAGCACGTGTCGCGAGCAAATCGATGCTTCCTGAAAAAAGTAAATACCCAATTTTCTACTGAAAAGTATCACTGACGGCAACGACAATCAATCATTGATTTATATTTTTCAAAGGTTGCTCACAACTTAGCAATATTCTTATGCACTTTGTATAAATAATCAATATGAGACTGAGCATCAAAGGAAATATGTTCATGATATGGTAAAGAACAGTGGTCCAGTTGATGTGGTATGGGAAAGCCAGCAATAATTTCAAAAGTGGTTTCAGTGGTAGATCAATTTTTACAATTATTAAATGCAAATCCAGTCGATGGAAGTGCAAGATCCCATTGTTTCAAATTCTCCCGGTCAAACACCTGAGAAACTCTCCCAAACTCTAATTAACAACCTTAGCATGTCTATTCATTTAAGGATGATGCGTGTAACTAAAGTTGAATTTGGTTTCAAATCATTCCCATAGGGTTTTCCAAAAATATCTCATAAAACGTCTAATATATTGATGAAACTTAATGTGTTCGCCTATAATCGAATGAAAATGTAATGAAATAAAAGGTGGAAGTTCCAAATATAAAATTGATATAGTAAGGTGTCTATGATAAGTGGTCATCAGATATAACATGGGCAAACTGAGAAATACAAGGTAACACATCAGAAACGGATATATGTGCTATCGAGTCCAGGACATTTGGGATGAATGGAGAATCAGGATCACATCTTTCTTCCTGGATTGGAGGTCTAGACAAGAGTGTGGCAATGAATGAAAATAACGCGTTGGAGTCAATATGAGATGGGTTAGATGATGGTGAGGTTCTCTCGAGTGTCCTTGAACTAAGGCAGTTCTTCTGAGAAAGAAGAACAATCCTGCATCCATGTTGCTCAAAGGATGGACAAGACATCAATGGCGGCGACATGACATAATATATTATCCTGATATGTGCTACGTATAAAAACCTCTACGAGACGGTGGTGGGTAACGGGTATAATCACTATTAAGTTTGGATAGGTTGTAGGGTTGTTTAATAGGTATGTCTAAAGCCCTAATGTGTCCACCATTCGTTGAGAAACGATGTTCTCCGTACTACCACAATCAATGATAATGAAACATAAATGTCCCGAGATGCGTGCAGTGGTGAAAAAATATCGTACCTCTTATAGCCATCCTCAGTAGACTTGCAATAAGTGATCAAGCGCAAATAGCGTGAGTGAATAGTAAATATGAAATGCGCAAAGACATTGTTGCATAAAATATAAAGTGCAAAAAATAAAGTAAAGATGCATCACACGTCGTGTAACACCTCCCCTGTAATGACCGTATAATATGGGTCCGGCCGGGGCCCCACAACATACAGACGCCACAGCTTTAGCATTAAAAGATGATATAATCTACCCAACTCAAAACCCAGAAGCAAACAACAGCGGAAACAGCAAACCAGACTAAAAGTTATCCACACATATAGGAGTATCGGAACGGCCTTATGGCCTTACAACAAAAGAGAGTCCACAATCCAATTGATACATAACACATCAATGTGCAAAGGCACTCCTAAGCTACCTCGGCATGCAAGCCGGAAGTCTAAATCATCAAACATACAATATCACAAAAATAGAACTAATGCAAAACTGGTAATACTTCATGAGGCTTAGGCCTTTTTGGCCGGCGAGCTAGCTCCTGCTTGCGATCCTTGCCCTGTAAAAATTGGTTGTAACGTGGGTCAGCAAAAACTGACCTCAAACTGTGTAACAAACACATCTCCTCCCGGCCGCCCCTAACGGACCCCGGGGTACCCCTCCAACCAGCAAGTCAGCACTTCGTATACAATATACATAAACAAATAAAGCGCTAAAGAACAAGCTTGGATGTCTCAAACAACATACACGTTCTCTATTGTTGAGCATATAATGAAAAGGGCCCACTATGCAATATGTATGCAAAACCCGGGCTTCACCCTAGGCACCCTATCGCGTATGCATCTAGCACATCATCAAACATCGGGGTACTCACCATTTCCCCATTGGTATTAAGCCGCAAACAAAGGGGTACTGCAATTCCCCCAACGGCATACAAGCCGCCTCACGGAATTCTTGTCAAGGCCCCACCCGCTCATGGTCTTAGACCCGGGCTTGCCTGCAAGCTCTGACTTCTCATGTCAGGATTTCGTCTAACACACTGACCGATTCTAAGAACCCTTGTTGGACCCCACCCGCTCATGACCTCATTGCTCGGGCTTGCCTCATGCTTGGCGTTCTCGTCAGTCTCACAGAAGAGGACTAGTCTCGCCGGGACACTCTCCACACATGACTTGCACGTCATGGGATAGCCAGCCGACCACGGAGACAAAGTCACGCCTTAGCATATCACAGTCCAATAATATTCTCACTCTAATCCTTCATTTGTACTGCAACGTCTCCGCGCACCAAGGAAACCATCTACCGCTAATGCGAAGCTAACCTTGTCCACCAAGAAAATCATCTACCGTCATTGCGGAGCTAACCTTGTCCGGTTCCGACTACACGTACTCACTCGAGAAAAGGGGGAAAACACAAACATCACAAACGGCATCTTGCCGCAACGGATTTCTACAAAATCCTTAAAGCTCGTATGCAACATCACCGAGTCGGACTAACGGTCGCGACCACGGCTTCACCCACAATGCCTAATCCGCTAACGGAGCGGATCTCTAATGCAAAAATATGTCGGGGACGGACTCAATCAACCCGGAGGTTCCTCTTGAACCATGGCGACCCAAACCCCTCTCATTTGAGAGTTTGGTGCCCAAAACTAGAAAGAAGAGATGCTAAACACGGATCCTAAAACCAAGAGGAGAAGTGTCATTACCTTACGACCCCTCTTCCTAGTCATGGAAACTTAGCCGGATGAAAACCTTTGCAACGGTCTTGCCTCCACGGATCCGGACTCGGCTCGCGATTTGGGGCCCCGAAGCTTCTCCGGCAGCCGGATCTCTCCTTCACCTTCTTCCTTGCTCTCCCTTCTCTCTAGAACTTAGAAAGAGAGTACTTGATGAAGAATGAGGGTTTCTAAACCCTATTCCCGGACATAACTCAGCAAGGAAAGTCTTGGACCATCAGATCTCACGAGAAGGAAACGAACGGCCACGATCCGAACTTAAAACCAAAACACCTAGGCCGAACACGGCTTGCGACACGCCCGTGTCCAAGGTCGTGTGCCTCAATCGACGCTGAAACCATCACACCCAGAAAAGGACACGGGCTCCGAGCACGCCCGTGTCACATCTAACACGCCCGTGTCACGCAGTACACGCCCGTGTCACGCAGTACACGCCCGTGTGCCGGGGCGTGTTCCTCCATCGACACAGTACCAAATACAACCCGAGGAGAACACGGGTACTCGACACGTCCGTGTCACATTTGACACGCCCGTGTCCAACACGAACACGTCTGGGCTCCAGGCCGTGTCTATCCTCTCACACGGCCCGGCCAACAACCCGAGCAGGACACGGCATGGGACACGCCCGTGTCTCAGGCCGTGTTCGAAGTCTCGACGATCGTCGACTGCCTTTGTGTCGACTTTGCGGAAAATTCGTCGAACACGCGCACGACACGGCCTTGGACAAGCCCGTGTCCCCGGCCGTGTTCCCTGTCTTGACACTTCGTTGAACGAAAAACGTCGACTCCCCGGGCTCTCGATGAACCCGGGCACGACACAGCCATGGACACGCCAGTGTCCTAGGCCGTGTTCACTGTCTCGACACTTCGTCGGGACCAGTTCGTCGACCACCCGAGTTCTTCGTCGAACCCGAGCATGACACGGCCAGGGACACGCCCGTGTCCCAGGCCGTGTGACCCTCAGCAAGACCCAAACTTGGCTCTGAACGATGTCCGTCCCTCTTTCAAATTTTTGGGGCGTTACAACTCTCTCCCCCAAGAATTTCATCCCGAAATTACAGAAAGCAAAATAAAGGAGGGGTACATAAAACTTAAATGATACCTGAACGGAAAAACTCTGGATACTCCTCCAGCATGGTCTGTTCTCGCTCCCAAGAGAGTTCCTCACGGCCGCAGTTGTCCCATCGGACTTTTACGAGTTTGACCGCTTTGTTCCGCAACTGCCGAATTTCTGAATCCTCTATAGCAACTGGACGAACTCGCGTCCTCAAGTCTTCCTCTATCGGCACTGATGCCGATTCGATCACCACACTTGCCTCTACCAAGGCTTTCCTCAAAACGGAGACATGGAAGACGTCGTGTAATCCACTCAGCTCTGCGTACAACGTCAACCAGTACGCTGCTTCTCCCACCCGTTCAACAATCTCGAAAGGTCCCAAAAACCTTGGACTCAACTTCTTGAGTCGACGAATCTGTGAAACGCCTTTGAACGGCTTGATCTTTAAATAGACTCAATCGTCTACCGCGAACTCCAGCTTCCTGTGGCGAGCATTAAAATATTTTGCTTGCCGATCTTGAGCCACCTTCATGCGCACTTGAATGGTCCGCGCCAACTCACAAGCATCAGCTACCACTTCCTTTCCCAAAATTTTGGTGTCTCCCGCCTCTGTCCAAGACATCGGTGTTCGACACCGCCTCCCATACAAAGCTTCGTACGGCGTCATTTTTATACTTGTTTGGTAACTGTTATTGTACGCGAACTCCACCATGAATAGGTGATCCTCCCATTTCTTGCCGAAGTCAAGAATACACATCCTCAGCATATCTTTCATAGTACGATTTGTTCTTTCGGTTTGCCCGTCAGTTTGAGGGTGGAAAGCCGTACTGAATTTTAGCTTCGTGCCCAAACTCTTCTGAACCAATCTCCAGTCCTTGGACGTGAAACGTCCGTCACGATCGCTGACTATACTTTTAGGAATATCATGTAGTCGCACAATGTTGCGAACATACAACTCAACCAGTTTCTCAACGCTGTCCTCCTTTCGATTTGGGATGAAGTGAGCCACTTTGGTTAAACGATCCACAATCACCCAAATCGCGTCGTTACCTTGCTGCGATTTAGGTAACCCATGCACAAAATCCATGAAGATGTCATCGAATTTCCACTCGGGTATTGGAAGAGCCTTCACAAACCCGCCCGGCTTCTGACACTCGGCCTTCACCAAGGCACAAGTTTGGCATCGATTCACGTACAAAGCTACGTCCCGCTTCAGTCCAGACCACCAAAAGGATTTCTTCATATCCAAGTACATCTTTGTACTGTCCGGGTGAATGGAGTACTTTGTAAAGTGAGCCTCAAACATCAACTCCTCACGGAGCTTGCCGAACTGCGGTACACAAATCTGTCTGTCCTTCCTCAGAATCCCATCAATTATCTCTCAGGCGCTGCTCTCGCCCTTTTGAGCTTCCACCACGTATGGTTGAAACTCCACATCCAAACGGGTCGCTTCCCGAATACGATCGGACAAGTGGTTCTGCATTTCAATCCAGTTCAACCGAGCCACGCTAGACTCGCCCCTTGCTACGCACTCCAAGCCGAGGGACTCCCAGTCCAGCACCAACCGCTCATCATGAGCTTCGATCCAATTCCCTTGCCCCGAGTATTTTCTACTCAAGGCATCCGCCACCACATTGGCTTTGTTTGGCGTATACTGAATCGCCACCTCGTAGTCTCCAAGCAACTCGACCCACCTGCGCAGCCGCATATTCAAGTTCTTCTAATCTAGGAGATACTTCATGTTTTTGTGATCCGTGAAGATCTCCACCTTCGCACCATAAACATAGTGCCGACACAATTTCAACGCGAAAATTACCGCCGCCAACTCCAAGTCATGGACGGGGTAATTCCTCTCGTGAGGCTTCAGCTGCCTAGACCCAAAGGCTATCACACTACCATGTTGCACCAAAACGCAACCCAAACAGCAACCCGATGAATCACTGAAGATTTGAAATCCTTCGGTCCCTTTCGGTAGACTTAGGATTGGAGTCGTCATCAGTCTTTCCTTCAGTATCTCAAATGCCTGACTGCACTCCTGAGTCCACACAAACTTCTGACCCTTACGAGTTAGTGAGGTGAGAGGTAGAGCTATCCGCGAAAAGTTTTCTACGAATCTCCTATAATACCCGGCTAGTCCCAGAAAACTTCGGACTTCCGCCACGGTTCTCAAAATCAGCCAGTCTCTGATGGCTTCCACTTTTGTTGGATCTACCGCCACCCCATCCCACTAATCACATGGCCTAAAAATGTCACCTTCTCTAGTCAGAACTCGCATTTCGAGAACTTTGCATAAAGCTGGTTCTCCCTCAATACTTGCAAGACTACTCCCAAGTGAGTCTCATGCTCCACCTCCGATTTGGAATACGCCAAGATGTCGTCAATAAAGACAACTACAAAAGAGTCCAAGTATTTCTGAAATACTCGATTCATCAAATCCATGAATACGGATGGTGCGTTCGTCAGCCCGAACGGCATCACCGAGAATTTAAAGTGACCATACCTCGTACCAAACGCTGTCTTGGGTATGTCCTCGTCTCGAATTCGCAACTGATAGTATCCGGACTTTAAGTCCAACTTTGAATACACCACTGACCCCACCAGGTGGTCAAACAAGTCGTCAATCCGAGGAATCGGATACTTATTCTTGACAGTCAATTTATTCAACTCTCGGTAGTCTATGCACAACCGCATACTACCGTCTTTCTTCTTCACGAACAACACAGGCGCGCTCCATGGTGAAGAACTGGGTCTGATATACCCCTGGTCTAACAGTTCCTACAACTGTACCTTGAGTTCGGCCAACTCCTTTGGTGTCATTCTGAACGGAGGACGTGAAACCGGCCTAGCCTCCGGCACTAACTCAATCGAGAAATCGATCTCCCGTCGAGGAGGCGCTCCAGGAAGTTCATCCGGAAACACATCCTTGAACTTTGCCACTACGGGCACTTTCCCAAGTGATAACTTGGAGAGGCGAACCTCCAATAACGCTACAAGCGCTACTCCACCCTGGTTAACTGCCCACACCAACTGCAAGGCCGAAATCAGGGAACAGGCCACTCCGTTAAGGCCCTCAAACTTGACTTCCGTCTGCCCTTTGCTTCTTAGGGTCACCACATTGGATAGGCAATCAATACTGGCACGCTGCTCCGCTAGCCAGTCCATTCCAAATATCACAGGAAACTCGACCAGCGGTAGGACCGCTGCTATTAACACGAAGTCAACTCCGCCTAGCTCCCAATTCTGCGCCCTTTCTCCCCGGTGGTCATAGATGACCCATTGGGCATGCGCACCTTCAACGCTGCACCCGCCGAGAACGACTCAACTCCAATCCTCCGGATGAAGCTTTCCGCAAGGAAAGAGTGCGACGTTCTCGTATCGAACAATACTCTAGCAGGGTATCTGAAAACTAACACAAAACCTACAACATAGACATCACATATAACGGTCTGAAATATGAAGCACAAGGTTAAACTTAAACTTCCTCATACCTGTCACCACATCGGGTTGGCGGATCGCTTCCTGCTGTCCAAGGTTGTAAGCCCTTGGTTGCACCGGTTGGAACCGAGAAGCGCTAGACTCCGTCATCTTCCCTTTCTCTGCGGCGCTGGGGCCGGAGCGCACTGTCTGCTCCTGCCTTGCCTCCTGATCCGCACCTCCTTGGTTACAAAAACGAGCAATGTGTCCCACCTTACCACAGTTGAAACACGTCGGTTGCCCCTTAGAGTGAGACCCTCCGGACGTCCACTTGCTTTTCTCACCGGACTTGTATGGGTGAGGCTTCTTCCTCCATCTATTCCCTTCAGACTTTCCTTGGGATTGAGAAGGCTTCCCTTCTCCTTGCTTGGGCGCAAAACCCTTATGACGTTGGCTTCGTTGTAGATCACTCTCCAACGTCCTAGCAGCCTCAACTAGCTCATTGAAACCAGCTCTTTTCATGGCAATGAGGGGTTGTCTTAGATTCTCCCTCAGCCCCTGGTAGAAGAGGTTATCCCTCTCCTCATCGTCTGCCATGGTCGTTCCCGCGTAACGACCCAAACGAGTGAACTTCTGTACATACTCGTTCACCGTCTTATCTCGCTGCATCAAGCGCAGAAATTGCCTCTGAAGGGCCAACCTCGTTGAAACAGGAATGTACTTCTTTAGGAAAGCATCCCCAAATTCTTCCATGGACGGGGTGCGTCCCGGAAATTGGCGGTCGCTATGGCTCACCCACCACAACTTTGCGTCTCCCTCCAACATGAAAGTTGCAAACTCCGATTTCTTCTCCTCTGGCGTCTCTGCCGCCCTCAAAAGTTTTTGAATCCGTGCCCACCAATCCTCCGTATCAGTCGGAGTACCGACTCCCTTGAACGTCGGGGGATGGAAACTCAGAAAATACTTCATCTGCTGGGCTCCATACCCGACAACAACCTTTCTGTCAAAGGCTCTGCTCTCCTGGCTTCTCTGCCCGGCACGGCCGTCGTCGTATCCGGTGTAGCAGGGGTTGCTACCTGAGCTGTCGCTGCAGCTTGGGCTGCCACCATTGCTTCTGCAAGCATGCGACAGAAGTCGGACGGGTTCACACCCATGCCCAAAGGACCCTGAGCAGTGGCGCTGCTCGCCGAAAGCTCTTCTCTTAGTCTCGACGTACCCGCCTCGTTGCTTGCACTCTTAGGAAAAGCAAGAAAACAAGTAGTCAGTCTCTAATCGCAAGACTCAAACATAAGGACACTCATGATCCCGCATTACTCCTATGTGGATAACTTCTAAATGTGATACGATTACGTTAAATCCACCGCTCTAACTGACCTTGGACGCAACCTGTCTCTGCTACCAAATTGTAACACCTCCCCTGTAATAACCGTATAATATGGGTCCGGCCGGGGCCCCACAACATACAGACGGCACAGTTTTAGCATTAAAAGATGATATAATCTACCCAACTCAAAACTCAGAAGCAAACAACATCGGAAACAGCAAACCAGACTAGAAGTTATCCACACATATAGGAGTATCGAAACGGCCTTATGGCCTTACAAAAAAAGAGAGTCCACAATCCAATTGATAGATAACACATCAATGTGCAAAGGCACTGCTAAGCTACCTCGGCATGCAAGCCGGAAGTCTAAAGCATCAAACATACAATATCACAAAAATAGAGCTAATGCAAAACTGGTAACACTTCATGAGGCTTGGGCCTTTTTGGCCGGCGAGCTAGCTCTTGCTTGCGATCCTTGCCCTGTAAAAATTGGTTATAACGTGGGTCAGCAAACGCTGACCTCAAACTGTGTAACAAACACATCTCCTCTCGGCCGCCCCTAACGGACCCCGGGGTACCCCTCCAACCTGCAAGACAGCACTTCGTATACAATATACATAAACAAATAAAGCGCTAAAGAACAGGCTTGGATGTCTCAAACAACATACACGTTCTCTATTGTTGTGGTTGTGCATATAATGAAAAGGGTCTACTATGCAACATGTATGCAAAACTCGGGTTTCACCCAAGGCACCCTATCGCGTATGCATCTAGCACATCATCAAACATCTGGGTACTCACCATTTCTCCATTGGCATTAAGCCGCAAACAAAGGGGTACTGCAATTCCCCCAACGGCATACAAGCTACCACACGGAATTCTTGTCAAGGCCCCACCCGCTCATGGTCTTAGACCCAAGCTTGCCTGCAAACTCTGACTTCTCATGTCAGGATTTCGTCTAACACACTGACCGATTCTAAGAACCCTTGCTGGACCTCACCCGCTCATGGCCTCATTGCCCGGGCTTGCCCCATGCTTGGCGTTCTCGTCAGTCTCACAGAAGGGGACTAGTCTCGCTGGGACACTCTCCACACATGACTTGCACGTCACGGGATAGCCAGCCGACCACGGAGACAAAGGCACGTCTTAGCACATCACAGTCCAATAATATTCCCACCCTAATCCCTCATTTGTACTGCTACGTCACCACGCACCAAGGAAACCATCTACCGCCAATGTGGAGCTAACCTTGTCCACCAAGGAAACCATCTACCGTCATTGCGGAGCTAACCTTGTCCGGTTCCGGCTACACGTACTCACTCGAGAAAAGGTGGAAAACACAAACATCACAAACGGCATCTTGCCGCAACGGATTTCTACAAAATCCTTAAAGCTCGTATGCAACATCACCGAGTCGGACTAACGGTCGCGACCACGGCTTAACCCACAATGCCTAATCTGCTAACGGAGCGGATCTCTAATGCAAAAACATGTCGGGGACGGACTTAATCGACCTGGAGGTTCCTCTTGAACCATGGCGAACCAAACCCCTCATTTGAGAGTTTGGTGCCCAAAACTAGAAAGAAGAGATGCTAAACACGCATCCTAAAACCAAGAGCAGAAGTGTCGTTACCTTACGACCCCTCTTCCTAGCCATGGAAACTTAGCCGGATGAAAACCTTCGCAACGGTCTTGCCTCCAGGATACGGACTCGGCTCGCGATTTGGGGCCCCGAAGCGTCTCCGGCAGCCGGATCTCTCCTTCACCTTCTTCCTTGCTCTCCCTTCTCTCTAGAACTTAAAAAGAGAGTACTTGATGAATAATAAGGATTTCCAAACTCTATTCCCGGACATAACTCAGCAAGGAAAGTCCTGCACCATCAGATCTTACTAGAAGGAAACGAACGGCCACGATCCGAACTTAAAACCAAAACACCTGGGCCGAACACGGCTTGCGACACGCCCGTGTCCAAGGCCGTGTGCCTCAATCGACGCCGAAACCGTTGCACTCAGAAAAGGACACGGGCTCCGAACACGCCTGTGTCACATCTGACACGCCCCTGTGCCTGGGCGTGTTCCTCCATCGACACAGGACCAAACATAACCCGAGGAGAACACGGGTACTCGACCCGCCCGTGTCACATTTGACACGCCCGTGTCCAACACAAAAACGCCTGAGCTCCAGGCCGTGTCTATCCTCTCACATGGCCCGGCCAACAACCCGAGCAGGACACGGCCTGGGACACGCCCGTGTCTCAGGCCATGTTCAAAGTCTCGACGATCGTCGACTGCCTTTGTGTCGACTTCGCGGAAAATTCGTCGAACACGCGCACGACACGGCCTTGGACACGCCCGTGTCCCAGGCCGTGTTCCCTGTCTCGACACTTCGTCGAGCGAAAAATGTCGACTCTCCGGGCTCTCGACGAACCCGGGCACGACACGGTCATGGACACGCCGGTATCCTATGCCGTGTTCACTGTCTCGACACTTCGTCGAGACCAGTTCGTCGACCACCCGAGTTCTTCGTCGAACCCGAGCATGACACGGCCAGAGACACGCCCGTGTCTCAGGCAGTGTGACCCTCACCAAGACCCAAACTTGGCTCTGAACGTTGTCCGTCCCTCTTTCGAATTTTTGGGGCGTTACACGTCGCATCAGTAATGAAAAATATACTTATATTGTGAGAAGTATGTAACAAGAAGACCAGAAAAAAAAAAAGGTTGGCATCAAAGATTTTAGGAAGAACATAGATACCAGTGGTACATGACTAGAAGTGTGTAAATATGTATGCCCAACATGTAGCACCAAATGCAACAGATAAATGGAGAATGAGGATTCATAAGCTAACCCCAAATATCTTGAAAAGACTAATGATGGGTAAATTGATTTCGTGAACCCTGATGCAGAATGCAAAGGTGGAAAGCAATGAGGTAAGAAAGAAATATAACACTGTATCTCTCACTCTCAGACAATGCTATTTATAAAGACCATTAAATGAAGAACAACTTCAACATTCTAACTTCAACTACTCCGCTATCATATAACTCTAGCGGGCAAGAGCGAGAATCTTCTGGACAAATAATGACCTAAACTAGATTTTATAAAGGGCAGCCCGGTGCACAAATCACCGCGCAGCGAGGGTCCAACCATATCTTATAATTGAAGATTTTACTCCTAAAGTTTTTTTTGAGATCCAAGTCCCCAACATTTGCCTCCTTTTGATTTAAGTCCCTAATTGCCTCTACCGTTAGCTCACCTGTTAAGTTCCTGTACGCAACTAGATCTCCCGTGATAGGGTTTCATTTTTCCACTATTGTGTGCGGCCTTTCTCTCTAGCGAAAACCGAAGCCTGTTTCTTCTTCTCGATCCAGAGGAGCTCTCAATCTCCAGCTGTCGATCCAGGAGAAGCTCTCGATTTATGAAGATCTGGCTGGGCTTCGATCAAGGAGGAGTTGATTGGCCGTCCATCAAGGAGGAGCTCACTGGCCGTCGATCAAGGAGGAGCTCACTACCCTAGCTTTCAACTCCTATGGCGGCGGCGTTTCTAGAGATAAGGTTTTCTACTGACTGCCCTAGGTGTCGATTTCTGCCAGATGAAATGCTAAGCCGATTATTCCAATGTTCTTCAATAATGCTCGATTTAGGGTTTTGGCTTGCAAATTTTGATCGCTATTTAAGTTAATTTCTGCTCCGATTTAAGGCTCGATTTCTGCCACGATAAGGGCTCGATTTCTGCCCGATGTAGGGCATTCCTGTTCTTCAATTTCTGCGCATTTTTTGACCAATTTAGGAATTAATTTCTGTCTGATTTTAGGCCTCCTGTTCTTAAAGAGTACTGATTTATGGCTTAAAATGTTGTTCCTCAATTTCTTGAAGATGCTTTAAATTTCTTATGCTTCAATTATTAGTATTTGTAAATAAAAATGACTCATGTGCTCTGCGGTTTACTTTCAGTGGTATTGATTTTTACAAATATGTTACTCTTAACTTAGAAAGGGTTATAACTTACTTGGTTACTGTTCTTTCCTTCTAGACTATAAAGTGATAACATCAGCTATAATAGATTTGGCTTATTTGACTAGCAAATTGATACAACTTTGGATTCTTGAAAATGTGGTCGGCAAAATACACAGTTTTGCTGATTTTTTAGGCTTTTGATTCGTTATCCTTTTTCAATAATTAGTCTAAAGTTAATAGTTTGTAAAGCGTTTTTGTGTTGTAATGATTTAGGGCTTAAAATGTTGGTCCTCAATTTTTGTTGCTTATCTTAGATGAGCTCACCAGACATATCCACAAGCAATACCTTGGTGTTTATTGTTTGTGGATGATATCGTTTTGGTCGATGAGACGCGCAAGGGTGTAAACGCAAAACTTGAATCTTGGCGAGACAGGAAACACTGTAGAAAAGAAGGGTTTTAGGCTGAGCAGGGCCAAGGAGTATATGGGCTTAAATTTAGCAGTGCAAGAAGGACGGATGACTTTATTATTAAGTTGGGTGATCAAATTATTTCTCGTGGTGAGTGTTTTAAATATCTTGGATCTATAGTCTATGTTGCACTGACACCGACACGCAACATGCAATACAACACGACACGACTCGTGACTGGTAAATTCTCAAAAAATATAATATTTCGACACGTTGGGACACGTATATTAAATAATTATTTTTATAATTATGAAAATCCTAAAACATTTAACAAAAAATTAAAAATGAACAAATAACAAATTTTCAAATAAACTAAGACATGTTTAAATATTACTCATCAAATATTCAAAAGTAAAACTTAACCAAAGGTCAAAAAATGATAGAACATTAACACATTAGCTCTTCTTATAGTTTTTTCACATCAAACAAATCACTCCTTAAGACTTTTACACATTTTTCAATTCGTTTTCCACCAATGATTAACAAATGTGTTTTCACTCTTGTATATGAACTTTTAAAATATTTTTCAGAAAATTGCAATTCCAAGACAATTGTCTCCCCTCTCACCGTGAGTAGCTAGCTTAGGGACACGTGTGTCTGATTGAGAGGGACGCGCGTGTCGAATTGAGCGGGACACGCGACTCCCACGTGAGCCAGCGTGTCGGACTTCCGACACGAGTGTCGGAGAGTGTCGGAGAGTCGGACGAGTATCGGAGAGTCCGACACCGACAGGCTGGGCATTTTGAAGTGTCGGTGCTTCATAGTCGATAGTTCAAAAAGATGGAGGTATTGATAAAGATGTGACACATAGAATCCAAGCGGGTTGGCTGAAGCGGAGAGGCGCGTCAGGGATCTTATGTGATTGTAAAGTGCCTTTAAAACTTAAGAGCAAGTTTTATCGTACTGCAATTAGACCATCGATGCTCTATGGTTCAAGTGTTGGGCAATGAATTGTGTACATAAGCAAAAAATGAGAGTTGGGGAGATGAGAATGATTAGGTGGATGTGTAGACACACGAGACTAGATAAAATTCGGAATGAATGTATCAGGAATAAGACAGGAGTAGCACCAATTGCAGAGAAGATGTTAGAAGCTCGACTAAGATGTTTTGGACACGTACAAAGGAAACCATTAAAGACACCTCTTAGGCGGTGTGAGAGTCTAGTCACTAGGAATGTTAAACGAGAAAGGGGTACACCAATAATGACTTGGAATGAAACTATAAATGAGGTACACCAACAGTTCCGAGTCTTTTTGATATATCACTTCAATTATTTCATGTTGTATTTGGCACCCGATCGGCCCGAACATTATTAGTCGTCTGATCAGGGTGCCTTAGTTCTTTATGTTCCCTCCCCCCTATATACATGTGTGTGGCTGAATTAGGGATCGAGAGTTGCAGTTTTTGCAACCCGCCGGTCAATCCCTCGGTGGACTCCGAGCGGACCCTTCACTGTGCGCCCTTCTGTCGTCAGCAGCCGCCCAGCGAGCCTTCCCCAGTACCCTCTGGCGCTTCCCCTTCCCCTTTCGACCTCATCCAGACTCCCCACTACTATCCCGCCGACGTTTCTTTGTTTCCCTGTCACGACGAACCACCCAGCAGCCCCGTTGAACTCTTCATGCCCCCATCTCCCCGCCCATCAGCCCACCTCCAGGCCTGCACCGCCAGTTCAGCTACCCCCCAGTCCTGGCAACCCTCCCCAACCCAACCCCCCCCCCCCACACACACACACACATCCTCCCCTACCCAGATCGGCTAACCCCCCCCCCCCCAACCCAACCCGTCGGCTCCCTTATCTGCAACCCTCCACCTCACAAATTACACCCCATATCTACCTCGTCGAACCATTGCATCCCGTCCGTGGAGCCACTCATCGACCCAAGGGTGACACCGTTGTCGACTTCCTGTCCCTAATCACGTCTCCACATGCATGGGTAAATCTAGGTGTGGATGTTATTGTTCTCTTTGTTGAATGCTTCGGTTATGCACTGTTGTCGTGGAATTTGAAATTCTCTTATGCGTTTGATATTAATATTCATAGTTTGATTTGCAGGACACATTTGATGCACTTGAATAGTATTTGCGCCTTATTGCGGTGGCAATCGTAACCGATCTTTAATCGACTTAACTCGTTATCCAATTGTGCAAATTGTTTAAAAGCTTATTAGATTTTAATTATTGTTGATTTGATCTGGAATCGAATTGTTGGCACGGTCGTAACTTCATTCGCATGTGTTGTGTAGTCGCTTGCATTGCACTTTGAGTTAGGGCATTGGTCCCCCTCCACCTGAAGACTCGTGTTGCATCATTTGGTATCAAAGGCGATGTTTTGTTAGCGCCTCAATTATATACACAGTAGTGGAGTCTATAGGTAATATCTCATGGCATATTATTACGATGATCATCCTTATTTGCATTCCGCTCATTCCAAATATCGTGTTGGCCCTTCGCCAGGATTTGCTATAGACGATTGTTATGATTCTAACACTTCATGTTATCGTCACTATATCACGCCACGACTTGATGTTGGTAAAGTTGAGTATCTTCGTAGAATCCCTCCGGAGAGATCTACATACTATTTTGATGATCACCCTTGCCCATCGCCACGTGCGCGTAGGGATCACATTCACCCCCTGACACGTTGTGAGTCTATTAAGGATGAGTATTTTGATGATTATCTAGATCCCTATAGAGGACACCAATATGTGGGTAACTGCAAGCGTTTGGATCGCCCTAGTGTTCCACCAATAAAGATACCAGAAGCCGAATTTCAGCGATTGGTTCTTGATCAATTTGATCATGTACATGCTCAAATGGATCGCTTGAAATCTACCTTTGGGGGAACCTACAGAGCGACACATCAGGATTTAAGTCAAACCATCGATGTGTATAGTACTCCCATAAACATGAGTGATTTGACATCTGATTTTGGTACTCCTCGTGATGAGCCTCGGTGCCCGCGCAAATTTGAAGCAGACTCTGCATCTGGCCTTGTATTGCAGGTGGAGAGTGTCATTAGCATGTCTAGTGAGTTTCTTCACGAGAGTGAAGTCAAGCGACCCAGCAACAATGTGATGGTCTATCCATCTTCTATACCTTATGTTTGCCTTGTTACCCCCTTGGTTATAGACCCACTTCTTGACACCCCGCCGGCTAATCCCCACTTGAGTATGAATTCTTCTCATTCTGCCCTTATCCTTATTTCGAGTCATTTCATGACCGAGAGCCTCGAGCCTAATGTCAATATCTCCGTGGTTGTCTCACCCGCTTTTGTGGACACTACCCTTATTAGTAGTATTCACTTGGAGGATCATGACCCTACTGATAGGTTATTTAATGATCCCCCTAACAAGCCTCTTGATGAACCACCACTTCCATGTGAGATTGACATCCTGATGAGCGAGTCATCTGTGAGCGCCGACTTATTGACACTTCTCCAAACTCTCGTCCCTTATTTTGCTTTGTAGAGCGGGTTTTGAGTGCAGCATTGAGTATATAGGACTTTCCTGGGGCACACTTGAGCATCCTCACGATGTATTGAGAATTGAGCATATGATCCATCACACTCGTGATGAGTTCTTAAACATACTACATGTTGTGTAACACCCCAGTTTTCTAGAACTTGAGGCTCAGGGAGCTACCGCGCGGCGGTAGGAAGCTATTGCCCGGCAGTAGCCTTCTTTCGTCGAGATCATTGAGTGGTAGCGCGCGGCGTTAGTTAGCTACCGCTCGATGGTAGCCCCTTTTTGTCGAGACGAAGCTTTGAGACGAAAAGCATTGAGTCGAAGGCGTTGAGAGGCTACCGCGCGGCGGTATCGCTAACACTAGCGGTAGCGGGGCGTTCTGTAGAGGTAGGCGGCTCTGTGAGCTACCGCAGCGTGGTAGGTAGCTACCGTCCGACGGTAGCAGGAGAAAGTAGTTTCGTAAATGGTGAGACTAGGACGTTCGATCTTCTTAGAAATCGATCCTATGGCCCAGAATCGTCCGTCCTTGACCTTTAAGTAGGGCTGAGAGGTTCATCTTCCTCATTTGTTCTCATCCTTTTAGGGTTTTGAGGGAGAGTTTGGAGGAGGGAGAAGGAGAGCACCTTCTGCCATTGACGAAGCTTCGGAGCTCCATTCGTCAATCCGAGTCTAGATCCGTGGAGAGGACTTGAAGGCGCACACTTTCATCCGTGCAAACCAAGATCTTCATGGCTAGGAAGAGGACTCGTAAGATAACGATATTTCTCCTCTCAATTTTTAGGATACGTGCATGGCATCCGTTTCGTTTTGTTTTCTTTCAAGCATTTAGGCACTTGATTCCTCAAATGAGAGGGGTACGGGTTGTCATGGTTCAAGAGGAGCCACCGAGTCGATTGAGTTCGTCCCCGGCATGTTGTTGCACTAGAAATCCGCTCTGTTAGTGGATTAGGCATTGCGTGTGAAGCCGTAACCGCGACCGTTTGTCCGATGCACTGATGTTGCATGACGAGCACTAGGGATTTTGCTAGAAATCCGAATGCGGCGAAGATGCCGTTTGTGATGTTTACCCTCTTTTTCGTGTGAGAACGAATGGTTATTTAGGGCTGATTTTGAAGGCTAGACTTGGTCTCTGTGGTCGGTTGGCTATCCTGTGACGTCGCAAGTCATGTGTGGAGAGTGTCCCGGCGAGACAAGTCCCATTCTGTGAAACTGACGAGAACGTCAAGCTTTGTACAAGCCCGGGCAATGAAGCCCACGCGCGGGCGGGGTCAAGCAAGGGTTCTTAGCATCGGTTTGTATGTGTGACGGAACTGACATGCTAGTCAGAGCGTGTAGGCAAGCCCGGGTTTGAGAACCATGAGCGGGTGGGGCTTAGGGAAGAGTTCTGTGTTGCGGCTTGAATGACGTTGGGGCAAATTAGAAGTAACCGTGTGGATGATTTTGGTATGTTATGCGTGATGATTTGTTAGATTCATTCGCGATATAGGGTGTCTTGGGTGAAACCCAGATTTGCATACATGCAGCATTATAGACCCATTTTATTAAATGTTCAACCTAGAAAATAGAAACGTGTTTGTTGTATGAGACATCCAAACTTATTGTTTTACTCTATGTTTATGTACATTTGCATATGAAATACTAACTTACAGGGCGATGGAATGCCCCGGGGTCCGCTAGGGACGGCCGGAAGGAGATGTGTTGGTTACACAGTTGAGGTCAGCCTTTGATGACCCCACATTACAACAAAACTTTTACAGGGCAAAAAGACTCATGAAGTGTTCTCTCTTCTATTAGTTTATGAAGTGTTGAATGTTTTGTTTCGTGAACTGTAATCCGGCTTGCACGCCGAGGGAGCCTAGAAGTGCTAAGGCACATTGCTCTGTTTGTTGTTGATACAGTTTTTGGCATTTGATTGTTGTAAGGTCGTAAGGCCATGTTGAACTCCTATGGATGTGGATAACTTTTGTGCTGGTTGTGTGTTTTCACTGTCTTGTTGTCTGTGTTTTGAGATGCGTAGTTCTTTATATCACTTTTAATACAAAAGTTGTGACGTATATATGTTGTAGGGTCCCGGCCGTACCCATATTATATGGTCATTACAGGGGAGAAGTTACAATTTAAGCTCAATTGGTGATGAGATGCGAAGTACTTCATAGTTAAGCGTGCTCGGGCTAGAGTAGTCTTCGGATGGGTGACCTCCTGGGAAGTCCCCGTAGGGGAGCTTAACTTGACTTTCCCTCATCAAAGGGAGGTTGAGGCCACCAACAACCCACATGTGGGCCTGGAGATGGGTTGGGGGTGCATGGTCTGCAGACTATTTGAGACTGAACTCTTTCGAGCGTGGTGCTGGGGGTGTCGGCGGTCGTCCTTTCGAGCCGTAGGCTGGGGACCCCGTGACAAAAAAGTGCACTTTTTATTGTAACGACCCTAGCCGATCCAACGTGACAACGACACGGCTCCGCTCTAGGCGACGTTACCGTACTGCAGCCCAAGCACCCCAACCCCTCTCCATGGACTGCCTCAATCGGCACCTCTGCCCACTGGCGGGTTGTTGGTGGTCATAGCCTCCATTTGTTGAGCGAACTCGATAGTTAAGTTGGGTTGTACGGGGACTTACCAGAAGGTCACCCATCTCAGTACTACTCCAGCCCGAGCACGTTTAACTATGGTGATGAGATGTTGGAAAACTTCATAGTTAAGCGTGCTCGGGCTGGAGTAGTACTGGGATGGGTGACCTCCTGGGAAGTCCCCGTACGACCCAACTTAACTATCGAGTTCGCTCATCAAAGGGAGGTTGTGGCCACCAACAACCCGTCAGTGGGCAGAGGCGCCTATTGAGGCAGTCCATGGAGAGGGGTTGGGGTGTTTGGGCTGCAGCCCGGTAATGTCGCCTAGAGCGGAGCCGTGGCGTTGTCACGTTGGATCGGCTAAGGTCGTTACATGCTGACCCCCCAGAGGAGTTCTTTCTTATTAGTGGCACACGCCACGCTCGAGTGTCACATCGTATTATTGATGTCCTTGTTACTCACTAAGATGATCGTTGCCTTCGCGACGAATTTTCATACGTACCTCCTGGTGAGCCGCCTAATGTGTCATATTCCTTGAGGGATAATAGGAACCCTATGAGTTTGTATTGGAGTGTTGGTGTCTCACACTATCATTTTGACACTCATCGCACACTCATTGAGTTTTATTACACTCCTCCCGACGAACCTCCCAATAAACCACTCATTCAAGGAACCTTCGTCACATGGAGCTTGTTGTATATATGTGTACCGTGTCTGTCATGTTTCTCATGCATCATTCATGCGAGCATGTCATCTTTTGGGTTCAACATTTGCAAAAATCTGTTGAATCGTTTGTTCATCATTCACATGTACTTCATGAGACAGTGCGAAGAAAGATCACCGTTAGTCATGGTTTTAAATATCCTCCGACATGTCTGACATGTCTCCCGACATGTCATTTTTAGGGGCAAAACAATATTTTTTTCTAAAAATATAGATTAATGTCCTTTTTGTAAAATATAGGCAGACATGTTCGGTTTTTTTTGATATATCGACAGGCACGACTTTTAAATACATCGTTCGCTATTCTATTTTATGTTATATTAACAGACTAACAGCAGCATATGTTTAAATCACATATACATATTATATTATGCATATAAATTGATTGGACTTATTGCTTTGATTTTTTTAACGTTTTATTTTTATAATCAATTTTGTATAATTGTTTCACAATTTTTTAATTTCATATTACAAAAAATATAAAAAAATCTAATACATTTATTAGTTGATTGATTGCATGTATTTAATATAAATTTATAAATCTGAAAAAACGTATAATCAATTAAAGATTTTTTACTTTTAAATCTTCATGTTTATCTTCATTATCAGCAAAAACCTTATTGTTATCAAAATAAAATTATTGTATATTATTAAATATATTTTACAATGTATCATTTTGTATTTGTTAATAATATTTTATCTTAAATATTATTTGATTTTATTTTGTAATATAAATGGCTCATCTTTTATCTATTTATATATTATTTTTTAATTTTTATAACATATAATTATATTTAGTATACATAACAATAAAAATTTTATTTATAAAACATGAAAATCCGATATTTTAAAATCTCAGACACGTCTCTGAGCGACATCTGACATTTAAAAATTCAATCTAATATGTAGCCGACATCCGATATAACATTACAATTGGTAATGAAATTTATAAAGCACGGGCCGATTTGCACGGGAGGGAGCAGGTTTTTTATGTTGGAAAGCCAGTTATGATCCGTCTTCGACCTGAGAGGCTCCCACAGAGGGTAGCGAAGAAGTTAAGTGTCCGCTGAATGGGCCCCTAACAGTCATTCGAAGGATTGGTACGAACACTTATGAGGTGGATATTCCCCCGGCAATGGGAATTCACCGGGTATTCAATGTAGAGGGCTTAACTCCTTACTTCAAGGAGCGAGTGTATGAGGATCCACTATCTCCAGCTACCCCGGAGCCACAGCTTGCCCCATCCCTCCCTAGCGCTTTTACACCTACCATGCCCAGGCAGTCGCGGACGAGTGAGCACCGCTCGGAGGACCATGCCACCCCACCGGCAATTCTACTAGTACCACTTACAAACAGAGATACATTGCTTCGACAGTCGTCTACGCCTACCGAAGATGCACTACAAATCATTAGTGACGACTTCATTACGATGGGCGGTCGGATGGTTCTACGAAACCTGATTCATTGGCTCGGTCGTCTGGTGTTTGACGACACTTAGATTTTTGTTGAGGAGCTCGAGAGACTCGCCCCAGACTTACGCCGAGACTATGATCATCTTCACTCGCCAGAGATGAGTGTTTTCAAGTCGGGGGAGTTGTTGGCGATCGATGACACGCGCGTTTATTCCCACAGGAGGCAGTGATTGGCGACCCATTTGGGTGATCCGAGTCTGCGGATGCGCCCAGATGGTTGTTTCGAGTCTTTTTGAAATATCACTTTATTTATTTCATGTTGTATTTGGCACCCGATCGGCCCGAACATTATTAGACGTACAATCAGGGTGCCCTAGTTCTTCAAGTTCCCTCTCCCCTATATATTCATGTATGTGTGGTTGAATTAGGGATTGAGAGTTGCAATTTTTGCAACCCGCCAGACAATCCCTCGGTGGACTCCGAGCGAAGCCTTCACTGTGCGCCTCTCTGCCGTTAGAAGTCGCCCATCGAGCCTTCCCCAGCACCCTATGTCGCTTCTCTTTCCCCTTCTGACCTCATTCAAACCCCATACTGCTATCCCGCCACTGTTTCTTTGCTTCCCTGTCCCGACGAACCACCCAGCATCCCCGTCGAAACCTTCTTGCCCCCATCAGCCCACCTTCAGCCCACCACCGCCAGTTCTACTACCTCCCCAGTCCCGACAACCCTCCACAACCCAACCGTTGCCGCCCACATCTTCCCCTACCCAGATCAGCCAACCCCCCAACCCAACTCGTCAGGCTCCCATATCTGCAACCCTCCACCTCACAAATTACACCCCAAATCTACCTCGTCCAACCCCTGCAGCCCGTTCGTGGAGCCACTCATCGACCCAAGGGTGACATCGTCATTGACTTCCCATCCCTAATCATACAGCCACATGCATGAGTAAATTTAGATATGGATGTTATTTTTTTCTTTGTTGAATGCTTCAGTTATGCACTATTGTCATGGAATTTGAAATTCTCTTATGCATTTGATATTAATATTCATAGTTTGATTTGCGGGACACGTGCAGTGCACTTAAATCGTAACTAATCTTTAATCGTCTTAACTCATTATCCAATTGTGCAAATTGTTTAAAAGCTTATTAAATTTTAATTATTGTTGATTTCATATGGAATCGAACTGTTGGCACCATCGTAACTTCATTCGCATGTGTTGTGTAGTCACTTGCATTGCACTTTAAGTTAGGGAATCGGTTCCCACCACCTGCAGACTCGTGCTGCATCACAAAGACTCTTGGATTTGATTCTTATCTAATCTAATAAGAGATATTGGACATGTAGGTATTACCTACAATTCAAATCAATAAAAGGTTTTCATTTATGTTTTACTTATATCAAATTTTAAAGCTTTTTAGATACAATTGCATATCTCGTGTTATAACTTCAATTTTACATTGTAGGGATTAGTTCAAACATTCAAGGAGTTACAGCGATCTGTGGATCATCGTTTTTGTGTGTCATCTCTACAAAAATTTTAGGAAGAAATATCCAAGTTGTACAACCTCGGGCTCGCGAGAGACCCTCAAGATGCGGATACTCGGGGCAGGCGAGAAGGATAGATAGGCGAGTGGGACCATGGGGGGTCCACTCGCGTGTGGCGAGATGAGCGGTACCTATAATAAGCGAGACTTCCAGCTTAGGGGCGCAAGAAGACCTCCCGCGGCGAGATGACCTCATGACAAAGGATTCCAGCGAGAGGGGTAGAGGGGTCCGTCTCGCCAATAGGTGCTCTTCCACTCGCCAGGAAGAAAAGAAGTCGTTTTTATATTTCCATGTCAACAGGAGATTTTCCTCTTCTACCCCGGGCTTTTTTACCCTTTTACCCTTAGTGGTCTGCATATAGCTCCTCAGAACAGCGGAGTTTGGCTGTTGGCAGACCCAGCCAGGGGTACCCTGGTAATTTCAGACCAGTACAGTTTGGTTATTGGCAGCTCAGATTCAGAAATCTATAAATTGGTCCATAGGGGTTCTTCAGAAAGACACATTCTTCACTCCCGGGGATTTGTGGCATCATTTTCTGTGCTTTCTGAGGAGCTCCAAGCCCAGCTTTTGGCTTTGGAGGGGAAGCTCTCAGTGATCTTGCGGGTAAGCGGTGGGACCTCCATGCTGCTGCTTTGGGCCAGTTTTCTAGTCCTTCACGACCAGTCGGAGGTCGGAGCTTGGGCCAAGTAGGTGTCGGCTACGCCCCTATTTTGCGAACATTTGTCGAAGTCGAATTTTGGCTTCAACAGTTCTGGTGCGGTGAGGGTGGAAGGTAGCTGATACAAGAAAAGTTTGAGTTTGGTCCTATGGCAGGAGGTGAAGGTGAAGGATCTGGATCCGGAGGTTCCCCCTCCCGGGGAGAAGAGGCGACGAGGAAGATGCTGGAGGACTTCAGGCGAGAGGTCCTGCAGACCATAAGCTTGGCCTTCTCGGCAAGGAGCGAGTGGGTGACGCCTCAGGTCCCGATAGAGGTGGTCCCGCTCTTAGGCGAGAACGCCCCTGGACAGCGCCCGGGAAAGGAGGTCCCGGCGGAGGCTGGCGAGAGGGACGTGGCGGCGCGAGAACTCTTCCCAGGCCAGCATCCCGGGAAGGAGATCCCGGCAGAAAACGGCGAGAGGGAGGCAGCTGTGCGAGAGCTCTTCCCTGGGCACGGTCTCGCGGATCGGGCCAGACAGCCGAGGCCGCGAGACGTGCCCTCTCGGCAAGCAGGTGGCGAGAGCCCGTTCAGTGAGCTCGTCATCTCGGCTCCGGTGCCGAAGGGGTTCCGGGAGCCCGACATGTCCTACTACTCGGGAAAGGATGATCTTGTACAGCACGTACAGTGGTTTGAAGACGTGGTTTCGATAAGGCAGATGACGGATGCCTTCAAATGTCGGCTGTTCGCCATCACCTTGAAGGAAAAGGCGCGGGACTGGTTCCACCAGTTGCCTGCGAGATCAATCTACTGTTTCGAGGATATGCGGAGGGGTTTCTTGTTGAGGTTCTCAACATCGAAGAAGCGTAAGAATGAGGCGGAGTGCCTGTTTTCGGTGAGGCAGAAGCAGGATGAGACGTTGGGACACTACGTGGATCGGTTTCAGGAGGAGATCCTACTGGTCCAGGAGGTCCCTGAGTATAAGCTGATGCTTGCGTTTACAATGGGAGTGAGGTCAGGCTTCTTTAGTATGGAGTTGAAAAGGGTGCCCCCCCCCCCCTCTCTTTTAAGGAGCTCATGGAGAGGGCGGCAAAGAAGACGGATTTTGAGAGGGCCAATCCGGCGTTTGCGAGGAAATTGACCTGGTTGGCGGAGGACGATGTGAAGGAGTCAGGAGCGGGAAAGCAGAGGGAGCAGAGAGAAGAGAGAAGAAGAGAGGAACCCCGAGGTTAGGGGCAGCAAGGACAGCATCATCAGGGGGCCCGAGAGCCGAACAACCGGATAGGTTGGAGGCCTCAGGAGGGTCGCCCCCAGGAGTTAGGAGGAGGTTTCCAGGGAAGGGATAACTTCCATGAGCCAAGGAGGTTTGATCAGCCAGCATGGAGACAGGGGGCGAGGGATCGTTTTCAGCATCAGCAGGAGGCAATGGGGATCGGTCGAGGCAGAGGAGGAAGGAGGGGAGCTCGAGGAGGAGCTGGAAGAAGGGAGGATGGAGAAGGAAGAAGGGGCCGGGTGGCGTTGCCTTTTTGTGACTTCCATCAGGAGGAGGGTCACGCAACGGCCACCTGCCCAGAGTTCTTGGAGATGAGAGAGGCCAGAGGATTGAGGAGGCAGGATCCGCCAGTAAGGATCGTAGAAGTGCAACAGGGGGAGACGGAGGATAGGTGCGAGGACCGGGTGGATGTAGGAACCCGGGGAGGAATCGGGGCAATCCATGGGGGGATTGGGATCGAGGCCACCCGAAAGGGGAGCCTCCAGACCATGTTCCGAAGGGGGGTAGCCTCGACCTCCCAGGCTCCACCCCCGAAAGAAAAAATTACCTTCTCTTCAGAGGATATGCCAGAATATGAGGATCCGTTCTGCGATGCCTTGGTGATCCAGACGGCGGTGGAAAACTTTACGGTCTCCAAGATCCTGGTGGATAATGGGAGCTCTGTAAACGTGATCTTCAAGAGGGCCTTCGATGAGATGCAGGTGGAGACCAAAAGGATCTTGGCCTCGGATGGACCGTTGTTCGGGTTCTCCGGAGAGAGGAAAGAAGTGGAAGGGGGAGTAGGGCTGCACGTAAGGTTGGGGGGCGTGTCACGGAACTGCAGGTTCGTGATCGTGGACGCCCCGAGCAGCTACAGTGTCATCTTTGGGCGTCCACTCATCAGTGTCTTTCGCTGCGTCCCCTCCTCTTTTCATCAATGTCTCAAGTTCAACAACGGAGGGGTGCAGGTCATGGTCAGAGGGGACCCAAAGGTGGCAAGGCAGTGCTACGTTACGGCGGTCAACACCATATCTTGGATGGCAGAGGCGGAGGAGTTGGAGAAGGAGATGGCGGCGCGTGAAGTAGTCAGGGAAGAGGAGATGAGCCCGGGAGAGGCGAGGAAGGAGATAGCAGAGGAGCAGGGAGAAGCCGAGAGGGAGGCCCAGAGGGGTGCAGAGGTCGAGCAGCAGTAGGAGAGCCCGGAGGGGGCAATGGAGATTGAGGAGGAGCAGAGGGGAGGAGATGTGCAAGAGGTCCGGAGGGACGGAGAGTCGGAGCCGCAGGAGAGACGGCAGGAGGAAGTGGAAGGAGAAGGAACTGAGGAGGAAGCCCAGAGAAGCAAGGAAATTGAGCAGCAGCAGGGTGAGGCGATGGAAGTTGAGAGAGCAGGAGGGGAGGAAGAGTTTGGGCAAGAAGAAGAAGACCGGACCGGCTGGGAACAGTCACGGCTGGAGCCGGCGGAGGAGGTGGTGGAGATGGAAGTCTTCACCAGCGTCAGGCAGGTGCAGAGGGTGCGAATCAGCGGGGGCTTGAGTCCCGAGGACCAGGAGCGAGTGCGGGCCTGCATTCAAAGCAACATCGACATCTTCGCTTGGAGCGCGGCAGACATGTCGTGCATCGATGCGGACGTGGCCTGCCACCGCCTGAATCTGGACCCCCGGACGCGCCCCATACGCCAGAAGATGAGGACCATCGCGACAAAGCTGGAGGAGCCAATACGCGAGGAGGTCAAGAAGCTCCTAGAGGCTGGCTTCATCTCAGAGATCCAGTATCCAGGCTGGATCTCCAATGTGGTAATGGTGAAGAAGGGAGGTGGAAAATGGCGAATGTGTATTGACCTCTATTTATTAAATAAATCGTGTCCTAAGGATTGCTACCCCCTGCCTCGGATCGACGCGCCGGTTGATTCAGCCGTCGGTTTTTCTATTATGAGTTTTTTGGATGCTTTTTCAGGTTACCATCAGATCCGAATGCATCCTCCCGACGTCAAGGACGTCTCCTTCATCACGAGGGAGGGGTGCTTTAGCTATAACATGATGCCCTTTGGGTTGAAAAACACAGGGGCTACCTACCAACGGATGATGGATCGGGTTTTCCAAGGCCAGAGGGGCCGGAACCTAGAGGTCTACGTTGATGACCTCATGGTAAAGAGCAAGGGGGTGAACTCGCATCTTCGGGATCTGGAGGAGACGTTCGCCACCTTGAGGAAGTTCAAAATGAGGCTGAACCCCTTAAAATGTGTTTTCGGGGCAAGCCGTGGGAAGTTCCTTGGGCACCTTCTGACCCCGACAGGGGTAGAACCTAATCCAGATAAAGTAAAAGCCATCCTAGAACTAGAATCACCGTGAAACGCTAAGGAGGTGCAGCGTTTGACAGGGAAGTTGGTCGGCCTTAGCAGATTCCTCTCCAGGTCAGGGGAGAAGTGCTCACCTTTCTTCAAAGTGCTACGAGGGAACCAAAGGTTTGAGTGGACCGCGGAGTGTGAAGAAGCTTTCCAAAAACTGAAGGAGCAGCTCTCTCTGGCTCCTCTGCTTCAAAGCCCAAAGGAGGGGGAGGATCTAACCTTGTACCTAGGGGTAGGAGCAGAGGCGGTGAGCTCTGTCCTGGTCAGAGAAGAGGGGAGAAAGCAGCTGCACATTTATTATGTTAGCAGGATCCTAAAGAAGGCGGAGCTTCGTTACCCTATCCTAGAAAAGCTGGCATACGTCTTAATCGTTTCGGCCAGGAAGCTCCGGCCATATTTCCAAGCACATTCGATCAGGGTGGTGACGGACCATCCTCTCCGTAAGATTTTTGAAGGAGTGGAGCACTCGGGTAGGCTGGCCAAGTGGTCTATCGAGTTGAGTGAATTCAATATTTCGTTCGTGCCAAGGCTCTCCATTAAGGCACAGGTGGTGGCCGACTTCTTGGCAGACTACGTTGCAGAAGTCGGGGCCGAGGAGTCACGGCCACAGGAAGCATGGAAGATGACGGTTGACGGGGCCTCGGGAAAGCACTCCCTCGGAGCGGGGGTGGTATTGACAAGTCCTCAAGGGGTGACCATAGAACAAGCGGTCGTTTTGCATTTCCCCGCGACCAACAACCAAGCAGAGTACGAGGCGGTGATAGCCGGCCTCCGTTTGGCAAAGGAGCTCGAGATCAAGTACGTTGAGGCTTTCACGGATTCATTGGTGGTGGCATCCCAGATTCGAGGAGAGTTCGAAGCCCGGGAGCCCACCCTTGTGAAGTATTTGTCCAAGGTGAGGGCAATCATCGGGGGGTTCCGGACGTTCTCCATTCAACACGTCCCCAGAGGAGAGAGTGTTGCTGCCGATCGATTGGCTAAGTTCGGACCTCGGGGAGGGGGTACCTTGACTGATTTATTCCATCTGGCGATCGAAGAGGGGGAGCTAATGGAGGTGGATCGGCAACCCTCGTGGGTCGATCCCTTTGTTACCTTCTTCATGACAGGAACCCTCCCTGAGGGGATCAAGGAGGCAAAAAACTTCCGGCATAAGGCAGCTCATTATCTCATGCATGAAGGAAGATTGCACGGGAAGATGCTTTCAGGCCTCCTAGCTCGATGCGTGACGGAGGAGGAGACCCGACATGTTTTGGAGGAGGTGCACTCCGGGGAATGTGGTAGTCATTCCGGCGGAAGGACATTGGAAGCAAGGGTGGTCAGGCAGGGGTACTTCTGGCCCACCCTGAGGAAGGACGCGGCAGAGTTTGCGAGGAAGTGCCGAAAATGCCAGCTCTACGCCCCCCTCCAGCTCCTGCCGGCTCAAAGGCTCCGAAGTATCACAGCACCATGGCCTTTCGCCATCTGAGGGATGGATTTAGTTGGGCATTTCCCTCCAGCTAATGGGCAAAGAAGGTTTCTCCTGGTTATAATATATTACTTCTCCAAGTGCCTGGAGGTTAAGGCGCTAGCAAATGTGACCTCCCAACTCATCAGGAACTTCGTCTGGGGGGAGATCATCTGCAGGCACGGGCTGCCTCAGGCCATCGTCACGGATAATGGTCCACAGTTTGCTAGTGAAGAGTTCATCAGCTTCTGCACTCAGCTGGGCATCGACCTCAGGTTTGCCTCCGTCCACCACCCCAGGAGCAACGGTCAGGTCGAGGCGGCAAACAAGATTATCGTAAACCTGCTCAAAAAGGTGGAGAATTTGAGGGGGAGTTGGGTAGAACAGCTCCCCTCGGTCTTGTGGGCCTTGAGAACGACCTCGAACATGGCCACCGGCGAGACTCCCTTCAAGCTTTCCCATGGATGTGAGGCGGTCCTGCCCGTGGAATTCGAGGTCCGGTCCCCACGAGTTGCGGCTGCAGGTGATGGAGACGAGGCTTAGAGGATGGAAAATGAAGAAAGCTTACGCCTCTCGCTAGACCTGGCAGAGGAGCTGCGAGACGTGGCAGCCATCAGACAAGAAGAGATCAAGCGTCGAATGGCAAAGCACTTCAATAAGCATATCAGGATAATGCAATTCGCGGAGGGAGATCTGGTATTAAAGAAAGTTGATGCGGCAGGAAGGTCTGCCCCGGTGGGAAAGCTCAATCCAAACTGGGAGGGGCCCTATATTGTGGAGAGAGTACTGAGAGCAGGAGGTTACTACCTCCAGGATGCGGAGGGTAGGACCTTGAGCCACTCCTGGAGTGGGGATGACTTGAAACGCTTCTACCCATGAGAAGAGAGCAGAAGATGTGTACTCAAAGCATGATCAATATAATATATTTTTCAAACTACTTCCTGTTTATTGTCTATTGTGAAGTCCTAATGGCAGGAAGATGGAAACTTCATCGGCACCCCGAGCTCGGCTCGACCCCAGGTAGACCCGCTGCGCAGGCTCTCATCTAGCAGGCAGGTCCGAAGGCTCGCCTGTGAGGGATAGGTTTGGATTGAGAAAACTTCATCGACACCCCGAGCTCGGCTCGGCCCCAGGTAGACCCGCTGCGCAGGCTCTCATCTAGCTGGCAGGTCCGAAGGCTCGCCTGTGGAGGATAGGTTTGGTTTGAGGAAACTTCATCGGCACCCCGAGCTCGGCTCGGCCCCAGGTAGACCCGCTGCGCAGGCTCTCATCTAGCTGGTAGGTCCGAAGGCTCGCCTGTGGGGGATAGGTTTGGATTGAGGAAACTTCATCGGCACCCCGAGCTCGGCTCGGCCCCAGGTAGACCCGCTGCGCAGGCTCTCATCTAGCTGGCAGGTCTGAAGGCTCGCCTGTGGGGGATAGGTTTGGTTTGAGGAAACTTCATCGGCACCCCGAGCTCGGCTCGGCCCTAGGTAGACCCGCTGCGCAGGCTCTCATCTAGCTGGCAGGTCCGAAGGCTCGCCTGTGGGGGATAGGTTTGGATTGAGGAAACTTCATCGGCACCCCGAGCTCGGCTCGGCCCCAGGTAGACCCGCTGCACAGGCTCTCATCTAGCTGGCAGGTCCGAAGGCTCGCCTGTGGGGGATAGGTTTGGTTTGAGGAAACTTCATCGGCACCCCGAGCTCGGCTCGGCCCCAGGTAGACCCGCTGCGCAGGCTCTCATCTAGCTGGCAGGTCCGAAGGCTCGCCTGTGGGGGATAGGTTTGGTTTGAGGAAACTTCATCGGCACCCCGAGCTCGGCTCGGCCCCAGGAAGACCCGCTGCGCAGGCTCTCATCTAGCTGGCAGGTCCGAAGGCTCGCCTGTGGGGGATAGCTTTGGATTGAGGAAACTTCATCGGCACCCCGAGCTCGGCTCGGCCCCAGGTAGACCCGCTGCGCAGGCTCTCATCTAGCTGACAGGTCCGAAGGCTCGCCTGTGGGGGAGAGGTCTGATTCTTAAAGTCTTGGCTTCTGGTTCCTGGGAATGGTACTTGGAAATATTACGCCACTTCGAGCCTGGTTCAGTCTCCGATGGACCCGCTGCTCAGGCTCGCATCAAGCTAGCAGGACAGTAAACTCACTTTGGCAGAATAATGTGGACAGTCTCCTTAAAGCAACATCGCAACTTAACATCTCGGCTTAGCCCTATGAAGTGAAAAATAAACTAAGAAAAAAGGCTTGTAGTAAGGCGAGTGGCGGCACTCGCAGCGGGCGGTTTCAAGGATGGTCTCTCCGTCGGCGAGGGGACACTCGCGAGACATGACATAACATCGTCTCGTGGGCGTAAGTACATCAAGGAGTCGTCTCGCGCTAAACAGAAAAAGGCAAAATACAGAAAAGGCAAGGTGGCGAGACGGAGGGGTAGCACCGTCACGCAGGCCGAAGCAAACCAATAACTCATTTCGCAAAGTGAGGAACAAAAATAAACTGGACAAAATATGAGTATTCGCTCATTACTATGACAGGTATCACAAAAATATTTTTTAAAAAGTTTACAAAAGCGAAAGGTGGAGGAGAGAGTGATTCAAGATCTTGGAGTCGGCACGTCAGTCCTCCTCGCCAGATGAAGAATCATCGCTCTCCTTGCTGTAGAGCTCGGGAACCAAGTCGCGAGCGGTCACTGTTTCAGAATCATCCTTCACAACTCCTAGGTCCTTCATCATCTGCAACACTAGCTCTGCCGCCCGAACGCCAGCGTCTCGACACTGCTCCTCGACTTCCTCATGAGAGTAGTGCGGAGGAGGCGTCTGGAAGGGCTCGCGGCGAGACGACGACGCGACGTCAGCCTGAAGACGCGTGTTCCCAATTTTTAATTCCCTGACCTCCTCCTCCAAAGCCGTCACGCGCGAGCGCAATTGCTCCGCCGTATCGGCATCCTGCGAGACGACCCATCAGTTAGCCAAGAATGATTGAAAAAGAAAAACCTAAGAAAAAAGTCTAAGCATTACCACACCGCCTTGGGCCTTCGCGAGGAGGGACTCGGCTTCAGATAGCCTTTTCGCAAGACCGTCGGACTTCTCTCGCTCCGCCACCAGGCTCTCCTCACTGTCTTTCCATTTTGCGTTGATATAAATAAGGCGGCGAGAGGAGCGGTGCGAGAACTCCAAGGCTCGCATTTGGTGGTGGGAAGTCTTCAGCACGAGATCCCTGGTGGACTCGGTTTCAGGCGAGACGGCGTCAAGGCCGCCGTAGAGGTCATACCCCACGGCGAAGGCATGGCTGGTGGGGACCTCTTGCTCCTTCCAAGAAGTAAGGAGAGTGGAGATGGACACGCGGTTGGCATCCCGCCCCCACAGCAGAACTGGGTCATCGGCGGCATCGTGGACCACGGGACCCGGGTTATAGTTCATGTGGGAAGAGGGGGCGGGACGGCTGGACGAGGTGCCTTCGCGAGAGGAGGTGGCAGTCGGCTGGTCGGGAAGAACAGCTGGCGGGTTGGACGCAGTAGCAGGCAGGTTGGAGGCAGCAACCGGCTGACTGGGGATGACAGCTGGTTGATTGAGGAGTACCGTCTCGCGAGTAGGCGAGACGGCCTGGTGATAAGGCGAAAGGGGCGGTGGAGATTTCCCTACAAAAATGGGGCTCCCTTGGGGAGCTTTCTTCTTTTCCTTGGAAATCACTATGGCTTTTTTCATCATTTTTCTGGGAGGGCTGGAGCGAGAGGGGGCAGGCTTTTTTCATCTTTTTTCAAGGATGGTTCTCGTGTTATAACTTCAATTTTACATTGTAGGGATTAGTTCAAACATTCAAGGAGTTACAGCGATCTGTGGATCATCGTTTTTGTGTGTCATCTCTACAAAAATTTTAGGAAGAAATATCCAAGTTGTACAACCTCGGGCTCGCGAGAGACCCTCAAGATGCGGATACTCGGGGCAGGCGAGAAGGATAGATAGGCGAGTGGGACCATGGGGGGTCCACTCGCATGTGGCGAGATGAGCGGTCCCTGCAATAAGCGAGACTTCCCGCTTAGGGGCGCGAGAAGACCTCCCGCGGCGAGAAGACCTCCCGCGGCGAGATGACCTCATGACAAAGGATTCCGGCGAGAGGGGTAGAGGGGTCCGTCTCGCCAATAGGTGCTCTTCCACTCGTCAGGAAGAAAAGAAGCCGTTTTTATATTTCCATGTCAACAGGAGATTTTACTCTTCTACCCCGGGCTTTTTTACCCTTTTACCCTTAGTGGTCTGCATATAGCTCCTCAGAACAGCGGAGTTTGGCTGTTGGAAGACCCAGTCAGGGGTACCCTGGTAATTTCAGACCAGCACAGTTTGGTTATTGGCAGCTCAGATTCAGAAATCTATAAATTGACCCATAGGGGTTCTTCAGAAAGACACATTCTTCACTCCCGGGGATTTGTGGCATCATCTTCTGCGCTTTCTGAGGAGCTCCAAGCCCAGCTTTGGGCTTTGGAGGGGAAGCTCTCAGTGATCTTCCGGGTAAGCGGTGGGACATCCCTGCTGCGGCTTTGGGCCAGTTTTCTAGTCCTTCACGACCAGTCGGAGGTCGGAGCTTGGGCCAAGTAGGTGTCGGCTACGCCCCTATTTTGCGAACATTTGTCGAAGTCGAATTTTGGCTTCAACACAAGTAAAAATTTAAAAGGTTTGTTATGGAGAACCTCAAATACAACATATAAAGAGGTGTGGGTTAGAGCAATGCAAGAGATCTGATTATCATAGAGAAAACACTATGGTGTGAGCATGCCTTTAGTGGTCTTCCACGTTGTGATGTGGTAGTAAACAACATGTCTGAGGTTTTTAATCGCATGAAATTAGATATGCGAGATAAGCCCATACCGACTATGTGTGAGAATATTCGACCCTATATGATGAACTGTTAGGTGGATATTAGGGAGAGAGTGGATAAACAAACTAACAAAGTTAATCTTAAGATATGCAAGAAAATAGAAGAAGAAGCAAAATTGAGTGGAGGATGGATGTCTCTGTGGAGTAACAAGTTGTTTGAGGTGGTACAACTTCCTGATAAATTTATAGTTTACTTTGAAAATTGGTATTGTTCTTGCGGAAAGTGGCAAGTTAGTGGTCTTCCATGTCGCCGCTCAATAAGTTGCACGCATTATGTGAACATTGATATCGATTTTTTTGTGTCCGATTGTTTCAAAAAATCGGTTTATTCTCTATGTTTCAAACATAGTATTTGGCCAACCAATGGACCAAATTTTGGGGGGAATAAAGGAGATACTCAGATTCTTCCACCTATTCGTCGACGAGCTCCAGGTAGACCAAAAAAGAAAAGAAGCATGGAAGTTGACGAAGAGAAGAGTCAAACTAGGGCATCGCGCAAATTTGGCACGATTGAGTGCTCAAAATGTGGTAGTCGTGGACATAATAAGAAGAGTTGCAAGTGAGCATAGTCTTGTTTATGTGAAATCATTTTTATATCAAAATTGTTATTATATATTGTCTAATTCAAAAAAAAATTGAAAATAGGAATTAAGGAGCATGAAGGGTACAATCAAGTTGGATGAACAAGAATGTATGGATGGGGATGTTGAATGGTTTTTGAAGGGATGCATAATGGTTCTTAACTGTTGCACAAGGGGTGCATATTGGTTGGTAGAATTTTTGAATGTTTATGTTGAATTGTGGAAGTTTTGAAAGTTGGATGCATAATTTATGATAGGTAGAATTTCTGGATGGGGTTGTTTAATTTTTGAATGTTAGTTTCTTAAAATGTGCGAATTTTGGATGTAGCTGTTGTTGGATGAACAATAATTTTTAAAGACTGTTATTTAAATGTTTAAATTTAATATTTGGATGGTAAATAGATGAACAATAAATTTGTTTGAATATCACTAATAGTAAAACAGATTTATATGGCGTATGCTTCTCAACCATGATGTGTTTGAATGAAGATCAGCCATTAACTTCAATAAAACATTATATTTAAAAATCAGTTTTCATATATATCATTTTTTTGGTATTTAAAATAAGCTATTTCTGTTGCATAGGTGTTTAAATGGGGCTGAAATCAAGTTAGGAAAAGTTAGGAACTGAAATCTTAAAGCAAAAAAGTTTGAGACCGAAATCTTAAAGGAGCTTAAACTTAGGGACTGATTTGATAGTTTAGCCAAAAAAAATTTAATTCATCGTAAAACAAATATGAATCAGAGCAATACAACATGAACTTGAAATCAAACGATGTCTCTGAATTCAAATCAATATTATAATGGAAAAGCAAACACTTACAGCATAGAAAATGGCACTGTGGGGTTCAAACCCTAAAACTATAATCGAGATAAATAACTCTATGAAACAAAGCGAATTAGAAAACACACAGCTGTAGTAGTTACAGAAGGAAGAGAGGAGGTTTTCCCATACCTTCGGATCTTATTGCCCTGGCCGACCTGATACATGCCGTAGGAGAAAGCGCCCAAGACAGCGAGGAACATTGCAACGGCGCTAGGTCCCTTGGTGGGGATCCGTCTTGCATACCTCACCGGTGCGAATCCACCTGCAGGGGGACCATCCTGCAAGATGGGCATATCATGCACGCTCACCATCCCCGGTTTCTTCCTTATCGCCGCCTCGGTCATCCTTCCGGTGAGTGCGATCTCCCGAAGTGCTTCTCCAAATGGAGATGATCTTTTCTCAAAAAAAAAATGGAGATGATCTCGATCCGGTCAATCCTTAGCCCCTTCGATCAATTACCAACGCGTCACTTATCCAACAATCGAAGCTTCGGAGGGGTGAGCGAAAAGTGAGGTTTTTTTAGCATGAAATAATAATAATAATAATAATAATAATAATAATAATAATAATAATTGGCTATTCGTATTCCAAAAATCTTAAAAATCAGACTTTTTTTCTTTGGTTCGCTTGGTGTAACCACAAACCCAGTTTTACCTTCAATAGTCTCCTTTAACCGCAAACCAGCTTCTCAACCTTCTCCAAAAACATTGTCGGAGGGGGAGCTCTACCCATGAGCAACGATCAGCGATGGTTTTGCTCTCCTCCTTCACCTCACTCCAGTGATCCAATTTCCCTGCAAAACACCCCCATGTGTCAATTAAGATCCAAGAAACCAATTCTCATTCTACAAAAAATGTTTTAATTTATTGGCAATCAAATTTTAAATCAGTGTCATCTTGGGACCATTCAACAGATTCTTAAACTTGTTTTCCCACATCCAAATTCTCTTCGTTTACATGTCATTTAGAAGAAAGGAAGTAGAAAAACATAGAAACACTTATTAAGGTCAGACTAGAGTATCATATATGAAACTTGCACTGATAGAGATCGTGGAGTTCAAACGGTATAGGTGAGCCAAAAAACTATATCAGATATACTCAAAATCGTTAAAGCACACAACCCATAACTTCTATAAATACACAAGTCATGCTCTATATTTAGTTCGTTTGACTGGGCTCCTCTAGCACCATCAAATTAGAGAACTGTGATTTTTCCTATAGAAAGAATCCAAAACACTACTCTTAAAATCTATTATAGAAAGCAGAAAAGCAAGTGAAAGTGTCTTCTTGAAAAAAATTCTAATATTTCTTGGAGAAAGGTTGGGACGGAGGTGGCCGAGAAGAAGCACATGTTGCAAGAGAATGCTACCCCCACAAAACTCTATTCCCGTTTGAGGGACCAAAAGGGGAAAATAGTAGCCCTAACTCTACTACTTAAAGAAAGAGGAACAAAACGAGAAGCGGGGAAGGAAGAATACTTCAGAGAAACAAACGATATTGCTGAGGTGATTTCATTCCTCGCAGTCTCCTTTCCTCACCTCGTGATATTGTGATCTCCTTGTGATATCATTCCTTACAGAGCTCCGCTTCTAAAATCCCCTTCCCAAATAATAGACATGGCCAATGTGGACCTTATGCCTAGTGTAGCTACCATGCAGTTGTGCTAGCACACGAGCTAACCTCTAGTACATGTTGCCTACCCTGCCTGCAACCTTCATCACATAACATGACAACTATAAGAGGAAGACTGAATACACAGGAAAGTACCATAGCCAAGCACACTAAATCATCATGAATATACAAACATTCACAATATCTAATACAATGGGAAGCTCGAGCAAAGGCATGCCCTACAATAAGTCCATCAAATCTAAAGAACGATATGATAATCATCTCTTTTGCCATATTATGGAGGTAATTGGAACATCAGCTACAGGTGCCATCATCATCACCCCTTGCATCACAAATGTCTCATGCTATACTCGCAGTAGGGCTGCTACAACTACTATTATAACACCTGATACTATAAGAAAATAGACTTTTGGCCAGGGTAAATTGCCCTGGTAAGAAGTCCAAAACCGTGGCTAAAGATCTTTTGCCACTGTCTAGCCACGGAAAACTTTTGTGGCTAAAGGTAGCGTGGAGAAAGGTCTTTCGTCGGGGATTGGCTGTGACAAATAGTATTAAGCACGAAAAAAATATTTTCGTGGTTAATACCATTGCTTTTAGCCAGGGTTTCAGACCCGGACAAAAACTTCTCCATAACGTTAAAACGGCAAAGTAGCCACGCTTTCGACCGTGGCAAATAATCTGACTATTAGTCACGATTTCAAACTCTGGCTAATAGTAAGTTCAATATTTAAAAAACCATTTGACACGGTTAAAAATCGCGGAAAATAATAAATTATGTATGTTTTAAAAAAATATTTGTCTGGGTTTAAAAGCCTCTGGCCATATATGAGCAAATTCCAGATTGGCTCATGAATCGAGAGGCATCAGAATCTCATTTCTTATATTCATTAATTTTTTTATAAAGAAATCCAACCAAAATCTTTTACGATGTATCAAACCAAATCAAAATCATATTTTGACTAGGGAAAAAGAAATTCCAAAAATTTATCACAACAACCCGACACAGATTTAAGCTATTTGGAATCAACCAGCATACTAAAACAAAAACAGATATCCATGAAGAATAATGTCTACTAGTTCCTTTAAATCAATAGCGTGGTTCCATTTGTTAATACTTTAGTGTTGTTTTTCTTGTAGAGCTTTTTACTGCTCTTTCCTCACTAACTCAGAGGACTCTATATGTGTAAGACCCCCCCCCCCCTCCCCCTTATCAAGGAGGGCTACCGGGTCTTACAAACTGGTATCAGAGCCAGGTTCTGGAAATGCCTCTAAAAGGCCTAAATATGACATGCAATGTGACTGTATATTTGTGACAGAATTACACTATTCAACAAATTTAAAATTAAATCATATTATTACATGTGCATGAATCCTAAAGCGGGAATGGATGGGATCGGGTTATCTCCTACCTCCAGCCAACGGCTGAGATCGAGCCGACCTGGAGCAACTTTGCTGGCCTTTTCCGGCCAGCTGAGGCGGCGCCACCCCCGGCCAACGGTGATGGGGCGGCGGGAGACGGCGGCGACGGCGATCCTGAGGGGTTAAGGAAAGCTTGGAAAAATCACTCTTTTCTCCCATGGCATCGGGCTCAATTGAGCCCGATATCTCACCTAATCGATCTAGGATCCTAGTACGGGTAGAGGTGAGGTGAAACGGACCTGGATTGGGGCTTGGCGGCGGTTCAGGCGGCGGTTTGCCATGGTGGTGGTGCGCCGGCGAGCTCCTCCCCGATTTCTTGATTCTCCACCAAAAGCTTTGATCCAGATATCGAATTTCACTCCTTTCCACCTTCTGAAGCTAATGGTGTAGTCAGTTTGAGCTGAGGATGGCTGTATAGGGAGATATTATCTATGTGAGCTCGGTTTGAGCTTTGGTTGTGTCACCATGGGTGCCATGTGACCAGCATGCTACCAAAATTCCCTGGAATAATCAGAGGAGGTCGGCCAGCAGGTGTTGGGCTGATGGAGCCAAGTCTATGTGGCTTCTTCCTCTTAACTCACCTTCTCTCTCCTCCTTTGGGTAATTTCTCTAAAATGCCCTCATGCATGCACTCTCTCTCCTAATTCAGAGGGGTAGGGCTGGTCTTGTTCACTTGGGTTGGCCATGGTCCAAATTTGGTGGGCTTGGTCCAAGGAGAGTGAGCTTAGCCTTCATTTTCTTCTTTTAGGTCAAATAGTTAACTTGTTGACTTGGAGAGTTGATTTAGTCAACATGATGAGTGGGCTGACCCCATTTGATGGTCATGAGCTTAGTGGCACCACCCAACTTGGGTTGGGTCAAGGGGGTGTCTTACTTAGGCTAATTGGGCTTATGAGTGTGGGTTTGACCAAATTATGCCCAATGTTGACTTTGGTCAATTGGGGTCAAAGTGTTGACCTAGTGACATGCCCTAGGGTCCACTTAGATTGTTTTTAGTGTTAGGGCAATGTGGTGGGGTCATGGTGTGGTTTGAGTTCCTATTTAGGCTAGTTTGACCTAGTTTGACTTTGGTCCAATAGTGGGCCCCACATGGCTACAACCCACTACCTAGGGTCAACCTAGCTAATTTCCCTAAAACCCACCCCATGCTTGACCCAATTTAAGTTGAGGGGTCTAAAAGTAACATGGGATGTTACAATATGACAAATTAAAGAGAATAAATTAATTAACTCAAGTTGCATCCATAAGCACAAATTACGAAACAAAAAATAAGATTTTAAAATGATGTAAAAAAGTTGACTCCTCAATATGCAAGCAAGATAATATGTTATCTCTTCTTTTTCTTTCTTCTGCTTTGTCTTTGTCAAAATAATCACTTGAACCAAATGTTTCATCATTACATGAATCAATGACATCTTTGCCAGAAAACGGTGCATCCTAATAAAAAAGCATAACCTAGAATCATAAACTGCATCATATAAATTGATATAGTGATATCAATAAACTTTGATTTATACTAAGTTAAATCATCATCTTCAGATCAATGACTAAGTTATGTCATCATTCAGAAAGGAATTAAGTCAAAAAAGACAATATATGGAGGAGACCAATTTATAAACAGATCATAAAATAATGAGACAATTGGTTATTACAATGTATGGAGGAAATAGACAACCACAATATAGTTTTTTTCCCGAATCATGGAGACTTATACCATACAAGGTCGTGGCGGTCTATGTCATACTTGCCATATAAACTCTTTATCGAATTGGGGGATAAACCTCTCATTCTCCAAGAAATGTAAATGTATGAATAAAAACTACAATTCCAAAAAGTCAGAGGTGATGAAATGGAAGAGAGGTTTTATGCAAAAATTGAGAACCAGAAAGGCAGGGGTGAATCGGTTGAGGGGAGAAGATACCTGGCAGAGGCGATGGTTGTGTCCTCGAAGAGGAGAACTTTCTAGAACGGGAAGGGGGGAAATGGAAATGGAGAAAGGGTCAGAATGATTTATGGGATGGGAGAGTGAGCGGGAAATGAAAATTGCCGTAGGAATAGGTTTTATTTATAGTTTCATTAGCTATAATATTACTTAATAAAAGCAAATATTCCATTTTTTGACATGATTATAGTTTCTCATGGCTAATACGTTAGTATTAGCCACGTTTTTTGCCACCCTGACAAAAACATGACTATTAGCCAGAGTTTTTTCAATCGTGGCTAATAGTGGTGTATTAGCCACATTTTTTAGACCATGGCAAAAAAAGTGTAGTTAATACTTATTTTTCTAGTAGTGTGGGGTCTTGACAATGAACAGTTAGTCTAAAAGACATTTGCTCCCTCCCTCCCCCTATACCATCCTAAGGCACCAGAAGGAAAGATAACAAATATTAACACAGATGTCATATTAAAATATAACAATGACAGAGTATAAAGGCTATCAGTATAAGCTATATAAAAGAAAGCTAAGCAACAAGTATTGCAATATAACAATAAAATATAACTTATCATATATGAATGTCCATATAAACTTAAATGTTAAGAATCTGGTACAAGTAAGTTACTCAACGTATAAAAATGCCCTACAAACCTATACGTTAAGGATATGTAGGTGTTATTGTTGGGTACATTGGTTCTAATTTACCTGATTTGAAGAAGCCTCACCCTACTCAATGATATACATCAAAATGTATTTGATGTATTTTGAGTTACCTTGTGCAGGTTAAGTATTTGCAGGAAAAGATGAAAAAGTTTCTAAGTCCATGTGTCGACACCCAGAGGGAAAGTGCCGACACTTAAGAAGACTTGTGTCGACACCCATGCAAGCAGTGTCGACACTTGGAGTACTTGTGTCGACACTAGGGATGCAGAGTCGACACCAGACAGAAAGTGTCAACACAAGGAGCTGTGTCGACTCTCAATGAAGAAAAGTCCAGTGAAGCAGTGTCGACACTTAGCAGTTGTGTCGACACCTAGTGAAACTGTGTCTACATCAGAAAGTGTCGACACTTGGAGGCTGTGTCGACACTCAGCAAAAGTCAGCAGAGTCTAAGTATAAGTGTCGACACCCAGAGCAATGTGTCGACACATAGCAAAAGAGTCAACACTTGAAGAAAGTGTCGACACAATAAAGAATGTGTCGACACTCAGCAGAAGACTCAACACTTGAAGAAAGTGTCGACACAAGAAAGAATGTGTCGACACTCAGCTGAATACTCAACACTTGAAGAAAGTGTCGACACAAGGAGCTGTGTCGACACTTAGCAAAGTTCAACAAAATTCTAAGTACAAGTGTCGACACAAAGAAGAAGTGTCGACACTCAGCCAGAGTCTCAACAGAAGAAGAATGTGTCGACACAAGGAGCTGTGTCGACACTCAACAAGTATCAACACAGAAGGCATATGTCGACACCAAGAAAGATGTGTCGACACTTAACAAATTCAACACATGAAGATGTGTCGACACAAAGGAGTTGTGTCGACACTTTCAAGAATTCAACAAAGTACTGAAGTACAAGGAATTGTGTCGACACTCAATATCAGTGTCGACACATGAAGAAGAAGCTGTGTCGAGAAGTGCATTCTACAACACAAGGAGTTGTGTCGACACCTTGTAGGCTAGTGTCGACACTTAGTCAACTTGTGTCGACACTTAGTCTGTAAGTGTCGACACTTAAAGACATACAGTCTCGACACTTTCAGACAGTTACAGAATTTTCAAGAACTAACTGGATGACTTGACAGCTGTCATTCCAGCCGGTCTACTGCACCTATCAGAATTGTCAGAAATCAGTTATGAACCGGACCAACCGGTTACCATGAAGAAGGCCTATAAATAGGCTTATACTGTCTACAGAAACCATGACTAATTGATGTTCAAGTGATCAAGTAATAAAAAGAAGATCTAGCTATTCCTTGAAGAATCAAGTGAAGATCTAAGAAGTTGGAGAGAGAGAGCTCCATCCAAGAAGACAGCCGTTGGAACCAGGCTGAGAAGAAGGGTTCAGATTTTGTTCTGAATCTTAAATAGCAGAGATCAAGGATCAACTGCAGAGGAGATTAATCTTATTGTGTTCTACATTCAAGAAGCTTTGAAGAAAGCCAAGTCAGATTGATCTCAGCTGAGTTCTTCCAAGAACTCATCAAGAAACTCACAACTCTTCTCTCTTTTCTTTGAGTTGTAGGGTTTACATTTAGTATTCATATTATCTTGTAGGATCCTTAGGGATCCGAGTTTATAAGCCTGTAATTATAAAGGCTGAGTGTAGGGCCTATGTGCCTGAGTGTAGGAGATTTGTATCTCTGAGTGTAGGCCTGTTGTGGCTGAGTGTAGGCCTTGGTGGCTGAGTGTAGGCTTTGTGAAGAAGCTGAGTGTAGGCTTTGTGAATAAGCTGAGTTGTAGGGCCTTGGGCCTAAGCTGTAGGAACTTGTTTTGGGGTTCTGAGTGTAAGATCTGAGGATCTGAGATAGTGGAGGAGTTTGGCCGAATCTAGTACACTGCTAAATAGACGAAGGGGGAAGTGGATGTACCCAAATCTTGGGGAACCACTATAAATCTGGGTGTCTACTGTGTGCTTGTGTAAATCTGTGATTGCTGGATGATTGCTGTGCAAAAGTAGATATAATTACGTGTTATAATCTGAATTTTGCCTAAAAAGTTAAAAAGATTTAAGTCACCTATTCACCCCCCCTCTAGGTGATTAGGTACAATATCTTTCAAGTGGTATCAGAGGGAGGTTACTCAAAAAGGGACATAACTGTCTGAGTAGATCCTATTGGCAAATTCAGTCTAAGTACATTACAGAATCAAGAAAATCAAGAACCATGGGTTCTACTGAGAATCATAAGGAATTGGGATCCATGAAGCTACCTATTTGCAGAAAAGAAATATTTGGCATCTGGAAGGAAAGGGTGAGACTGTTTATGGAAGCCTCAGACCCTAGAATATATATCACAGTGAAAGAAGGGCCCTATGTGCCCATGAAAGTTTCAGTTCTTGATGCAAATCAGAGAACACCTAAGGATTTCTCTGAAATGACAAAGGATGAGATAATTCTAACCACAATGGACAAGAGGGCTCAAAATATCATTGTGAGTGCTATAGATGATGCTACCTTTCAGAATTTGATACATTATAAGACATCCAAGGAGATGTGGGATACTCTTATTGTGTACATGGAGGGTTCTGAAGAAGTAAGGCAAGACAGAAAGTCCTTATTAAACCAAGAATATGAAAGCTTTATGCAAGGTAGATCTGATAGCATAACTGAATGCTATAAGAAGTTCTATAGGATTGTGAATGAGCTAATGTCCTATGGCAGAGAGTTCAGTAATTATGAGCTTAATGATAAGTTTCTAAGGTCCCTAACAAAGGATTGGGACACCAAGATCTGTGTCATAAGGGAAATGACAAAGTTAGCAGAAATTCCTCCTCCAACTTTGTTTGGAAAATTGCTATCATATGAAATGCAATTGGTGGTGAGGAAAGAAGAGGAGAAGACTACAAGAAGTGAACATAAAGAAAGGACAGTGACATTTAAATCAGAAGCCCCCAGAAAATACAGAAGTAAGTCTCCTTCACCACCTCCAAAGGTAGCTGAAACTGAGTCAGATGAGTCAGCAAGCAGAAAGTCTGAAAGCAGTGAAAGTGATGAGGACTTTGCTGCCTTCACAAGACATTTTCAGAAGTTCTTAAAGAAGAAATAGTGGAGGACAAAGCCATCTACTTCACAGGGTAAAGAAGACTATTATCAGAACAAAAAGTCATCAAAGAAAGACAGGAAAAAGACCAAGTCTAGCAAAGCAACTCTTTCAAAAATTATTTGCTATTGCTGTAATAGACAATGACATGTTATTGCAGACTGTCCAGAGAAAAGAAAGGAGTCTAATGATAAGAAAAAGACTCAATTCAAGGGCAATAAAGAAAGATCTTTTGTTGCCAAAAAGGATAAGAGCCTGTCAGACATTTCTTCATCAGAAACTGAGTCAGATGCTGAAGCATACATAGGACTGTTTGTTGAGGAAGAGGAAGAAGAGTTCATCCAGATCATGAACTCTATATATGAACAAGAGGACAGTCAGTGACAAGGACTGATGGCATTGACAGAAAGTGACAAAATCCAGGAGCAGCCTGTACCTAGTAAGGTACAAAATTGTTCTTTCAGTTCAATTTCTTGTGCTAGTTCAGAATCAGATTCATCATCATCAAGTGATGAGAGTGCATCTGAGTCTGAAGAGGATATTCATCAATTGATAGATGAATGTAAAGTTCTGTTGCAAGCTTATAATGAGAGCAAGTCCCTAGCCAAGAGTCAGACAAAGGAAATTGCTAATCTCAAAGTTGCTGCAACTGATTTTGAGAAGATGATTGATCAAAAGCTAAATGAAATAGCCAGACTGAAGCACATAACTGTGATTCAGATGTGGACTATATCATTTAAGAATGATTAAATCAAAAGTCTGGAGATTAGTCTTCAGAAAGAGAGAGATTTAGTTGCTAGGTTTTCTAAACCAAAGTCTGTTCTACCCTTAATTGATGAATGTGTTCATCAAAAAGGTAAAACTGGACTGGGGTTTACTAAACCTGCAAGGATTGTTCAGTCCAAGTCCAAGGGAAAAGCCCCAGCTCTCAACAAGCCAGCTGTAGATAAAACATCTAAGAATGTACCTAAGCAAAGGTACAATAGGTTTGAGTGTTGGTGCTGTGGCAAGGTAGGCCACTTTGTCATGGACTGTTGGCACAGTGCAAGTGCCAAAGTAAGTAGCAAACTGCCTGTTGGAAAACCTGCAGGTAGCTTTGTTAGGAGCAAACAAACCAGTACCAAGAACCCAAGAATTCTTTGGGTTCTAAGGTTCACTAATCTGTTTTGCAGGTGAGTCCAAGTGGTCATGCCCCAATATGGTACTTGGACAGTGGATGTTCTAGGCACATGACTGGAACAAGAGAATTGCTAAAGGACTACACACCCATCAAGGATGGTCCAAAAGTCACCTTTGGTGGTTCTGAAAAAGGGATCATCAAGGGTTTTGGTAACATTTCTAGCTCCCATATAACTATTACTCAAGTGACTTATGTCAAAGGTTTGAAACATAACCTTATTAGTATAAGTCAATTGAGTGATGTAGGATATGACATCTCATTTGTCAAAGATGGTTGTCATATCAGGAGGTCAAATGATCAAGAGATCATTTTGACTGGTTATAGAAAAAGGAATGTCTACTGCCTAGACATTATGATTGAGAACAATGGTTCTCCAGTGTGTCTTGTAGCTGATGAGAAAGTCTCTCATTGTGTCAAATGGCACAAGAGACTAGCCCATCTCAACTACAAGACAATTGACAAGCTCTATAGTAAAGAGTTATTGAGGAATGATCCTCAAGTTAAGTGTATTAAAGATGAAATATGTTCAGCTTGTCAAAAGGGCAAGCAGACTAGATCCACCTTTAGTAGCATTGAAAACAAAGATGCTGTGACGTGCTTATACCTCTTGCATATGGATCTCTTTGGTCCTATGCCAGTTCACAGCCTAGGTAGGAAGGTCTATACCTTTGTGGTTGTAGATGATTACTCAAGGTTTTCCTGGGTGTTTTTCCTTAGACAGAAATCTGAAACACCTAGTATCTTCCATAGCTTTGTCAAACAAATTCAGAATGAACTAGACAGTACTGTGGTCAAGATAAGAAGTGACCATGGTACTGAATTTCAGTCTGATAGTATGACAAAACTATGTGAAGAATTTGGGATATTTCAAGAGTTTTCTTCACCAAGAATACCTCAGCAAAATGGCATTGCTGAGAGGAAGAATAGAACCTTGATTGAGGCTGGTAGGACCCTATTAAGTGATACATCACTACCAGAATACTTCTGGGCTGAGGCAGTGAATACTGCATGCCATGTAATTAATAGGGCTACCATTACTAAAAGCCACAACAAGACCCCCTATGAGATTGTGAAAGGCAGAAAACCAAACCTATCCTACTTCAGGATCTTTGGTTGTAAGTGCTTTATACTTAACAATGGAAAGTCTTACTTGACTAAGTTTGCTGCCAAGTCCCAAGAGAGAATTTTTGTTGGGTACAACAACAACAATAAGGCTTATAGGGTCTACAACTTGTCATCTCAAGTTGTAGAGGAGTCTGTACATGTAGTATTTGATGAAACTAGACTTATTAACAATGAGTTGTCTAGTAGTATATGCAGCTCCACAGGTATAACTAAGAAGATGGACCAGCTCACTATTGAAGAAGAACCTACTGCAAGACAGCAGGTAGAAGATAGTGGCTGTTGTCCAGGGGGAGTACTACATGTACCTAATGAAGAAGAAGTTCAAGGAGTGCAGCAAGATGAAGAAGTTGAAGAAGTTCAACATGAAGCCAGGATGCCTCCAGCTAATAGGCATCTAAGAGATCATCCAGCAGATCAAATCATTGGTGATCTAAGACAAGGGGTACAAACAAGGAGCAGAAATCTGAGTGCATCACTCTACTCCAGTTTTCTATCCCAAGTAGAGCCAAAGAAGTTTGAAGAAGCCATCCTAGACCCTCATTGGATTGAGGCAATGCAAGAAGAGCTGAATCAGTTCAAGAGATGCAAAGTCTGGGAACTTGTTCCTAAACCTAAAGACCACAACATAATTGGGACCAAGTGGATCTTTAGGAACAAGATGGATGAACATGGAGTCATCATTAAGAATAAAGCAAGATTGGTTGCTAAAGGATATAGGCAGGAAGAAGGTATTGACTTTGATCAAACTTTTGCTTCAGTAGCCAGACTGGAAGCCATAAGGATGTTCCCGGCCTATGCAACCTTTCAAGGATTTAAAGTTTACCAAATGGATGTAAAGTCAGCCTTTCTGAATGGTAATCTAAAAGAGGAAGTCTATGTGGAGCAGCCATCAGGTTTTGTTGATTCAACTCAACCTAATCATGTTTATAGACTTAGGAAAGCATTGTATGGGTTAAAGCAAGCCCCTAGGGCTTGGTATGAAACCATGTCTAGTTTCCTCATTGAGAATAAGTTCACAAGGGGGAAAATAGACAAGACTCTATTCCTTAGGGAATCCAGAGGCAAAGTAATACTAGTCCAAATATATGTAGATGACATAATATTTGGGTCTACTGAAAGTAGTCTTTGCAAAAAGTTTGCAAAACTAATGCAAGGACAATTTGAGATGAGTAGTATGGGGGAACTTAAGTTCTTCTTGGGTCTCCAAGTTAGACAGACTGAGAATGGTTTATCCATATGCCAGTCTAAGTTCACCATAGAACTCATAAGGAAGTATGGTATGGATTCATCCAGTACCATGAAGACTCCTATGGGGTCAAGTATGTCTCTTAGCAAAGATGATGCAGGGAAACCTGTAGATGAGACTTTGTATAGAGGGATAGTTGGCTCCCTACTCTATTTGACTGCAAGTAGACCAGATATCATGTATGCTACATGTGTCTGTGCTAGGTATCAAGCATGCCCTAAGGAGTCTCATTTGACAGTAGTCAAAAGGATATTGAGATATCTAAAGGGCACTCCTTATCTAGGCCTTTGGTACCCTAGGAATGGAGACTTTGATCTAACAGATTATTCAGATGCAGACTTTGCAGGATGCAAAGAAGACAGAAAAAGTACAATTAGAACCTGTCAATTCCTAGGTGGAAGACTGATTTCATGAAGTAACAAAAAACAAACAAGTGTGGCTATCTCCACTGCAGAATCAGAATATGTGGCTGCAGGAAGTTGTTGTGCTCAACTTCTTTGGATACAACATCAGCTTGAGGATTATGGAATTCAGGTAAGTAGAACACCACTATTTTGTGATTCTACTAGTGCTATATCAATTGCAAACAATCCTGTTTCCCATAGTAGAACTAAACATATTGAAATAAAATATCATTTTCTTAGGGAACATGTAGAAAAAGAAGATATTTTACTGGAATATGTTAGAACAGATAATCAACTAGCTGATATGTATACTAAGCCTTTAGAAGAAACTAAGTTCAATAGGTTTAAATATGAACTAGGTATGATAAACTTAGAATAAGTTTATAGAAATGGCTAAGTAAAATAGTGTCGACACACAGAGTTGTCTGTGTCGAGACAGAAAATTGGTGTTGACACTTCAGTGAAAAGGTGTCGACATATCTAGGAAGTTGGTGTCGACACTTCAGAAAATTAGTGTCGACACATGATAAGTAGGTGTCGACACATCCAAGGTGGTGTCGACACTTAGAGATTACTCAGAATTATCTAAGTAAGGTCTCGACTAAATGTCGAGCTGAGTGGTGTCGACACATAAACAAGTGTCGACACATATATTCTGTAGACTAAACTTGTGTCGACACATAGGTGTCGAGACATTATAAGTCTGTGTCGACGCTTTTCAACAGTGTCGACACAATTTAAGTTAGTTAACCCGCCCTTTCATCTCTAAGCTTAGAAAGGTATAAATAGGATTTCTCCATTGTCTGTCGACACGTTCTCTAAAGTTTCGAGACCAAACTTGTGTGTCGACACCTCTCTTCTCTCCAGTCAAATTCTTCAAACCCTAATGGCGCCAAAGCTCGAGGAGAACGTCAATGAAGGCTACGAACTGGTGCGAAACGCGTTTGATGATGCAGACCCGGAGATCAAGAGTGTGGTAACCCTAGTTGCAGACTCGGGGTTAGAATTTCTTGTTTCAGAGCCGACTAAAATCTGGAAGAAAGAAGTCTTAGAATTCCTGAATGAAGCTAAAGTAGATGAATCTGGACTCAAGATCAAGTCTAGGGTTCATGGTGAAAAGGTGAAGGTATCACCTAAAAGTTTGAGAAAAGTTCTAAATCTACCAAGGACAAAAGAAGAGGATGAAGTAACTGCTTCTAAGACCAGAGAAGCATTGACATGGTGTGGTCTGGATTCAAAGATGAAAATTGGATCTGTGTTTAATAGGAAAGACATGAACAACCGGGGAAAATTTCTATCAGAAATTGTTGGAAAAGTAATCTTGAGTAAGCCGGAGGGCATGACAGGGTATCTGCCCATATGTTCAACCTTATGACCAAGATAGTCTTCACAGTGAACACAGATTAGTCTGTTGTTGTCTTTGAGAAGATTAAGGAGAGTCTGAAGAAACCCAATTTGGGTAGAATAATAAGTTTATACCTAGCTGGTAGTATACCAGAGGTTATGGGTCAAGCTGCTGGAACTAAGATCAACCATATGAGAAAGATGGACATGAGGATCTTCTCCAGATGGGACAGAGTTTTAACTAAGGAGATGCCTACTCCTGAGAAAGTAACACCACTAAAGAAGAAGAAGAAGAAGATAGCCCCTGTGGCTCAAGAGTCAACTAGCAGCTCTGAGGAACAAGTGGTCTTTACACATGATGAAGAAGACACTGGAACTGTTAAGAAGTCTCCAGCTCAACAAGATGCTGCAGAGAGGCAGGGGGAGCTACCACAAGCTAGCCCCTTACAGCAGGATCAAATCCAGGGGGAGCCTCTAGTTGTGGAAGAGCCAACTCCACTGGAAAGTGAGCAAGCAACCCACACTATCCTTGAGGTAATCTCAGAAAACAATCAATTAGATTTTCCTATAGAGGATACTGTTTTATCTGATCCATTAAGTAATGTTAATCAGCAAACTCAGCTTGATAGCCAACTCTCAGATGTTGTCATGGAGGATACATCTGTTGAAGTTCAAGTTGTATCTGATCCAGTGGTAGATGAGCCAAGAGTTACTCCAGCCCATTCTCCACAAGAATTTACTATGGAAGATCTCTTCCTCAATCTAGATCAAGCAGATCTTGAGAAGGACAGTGCTGCTGCTGAGGGGGAGAATGCTCATGTTGAGGGGGAGCAAGTAGTACTTGTTGAAGAACCTACAAGGCAAGAACCTGAGAAGCCCAAAGAAGTTGAGGAGCTACCTAAGGAGAGGGTAGATATAGCAAGCACATCAGCTTCAGAAGATGAGGAAGCTACAAGGGCAAAGAAAAGGAAGTTTCAAGTCTTTAAAAGAAGAAGCCAGACTTATAAGAAGGCTTTGCAAACTATAGCACCACAGCCTGCACTACAGCCAGCATCAACTGTAGATTACAGTGCTTTAATGGTTGTTATGCAAATTAAACTTGATGAGCACAGGAAAGCCATAGAAACATATGTGGATGAGGGTCATAAATCTCTACAATTTGACCTAGCTCAAGATATTAAATCTATTAGATTTGAGATGAATCTCAATAAGAAGGAAATGACTGACTGCTTCCACAAGGGAGGGAATGCAGTGGTGTACTTGGCTACACATCAAGAGAAGATCAAAGCTCAAGTGGATGAACTTGAAGTCAAGCAAGGCTATGTACTGGAAAATCAAATCAGGATGAATGATAACTTGACAGCATCTCACAATGCTATTGTCACTGAGCTTAAGAAAATAGCAACTGCACAGAATGCTGCCCTGACTACTGCCAAAGAGGAATTTGATAAGGAATTGCAAAAGAGTTTAACTGATGTTACTTCTGCAATTCAAGACTCTCAGAAGCTGATAACTGAAAAGCTCCAAAGGTTAAAACCTTTCTTTAAAGATGGAGTCAACTATTTAGATGCTCAAGTAAGATTTCAAAAGGATGATCTAAGAGATCACATAGAAAGAGAAGTCATAAAGGGGGAGAGGGTGTTAGTCAAAGCCAGCTCTGATCATGCTAAGTGGATTTCAAATTCTATCAGAGTAACTCTTGGTTATCCTCCTTTATGTGATGATGACAATGTAGCAGAATCTGGAATTAACCCTGCATATCTTGGAGGTGAGCAACCTGAAGTAGCTCAAGTTATCTATCCTCCACCAGATTTTGACATGGTACAAGTTGAGATCCAGACTATGTATAGCCCATTTGAGGGTAAGCAAAATGTTATTCTAGAAAAGGTGGTTCAGCCAGTATCTGAGGCTATGCAAGAAGCTCTACAGAAAGAACAAGAAGCCAAATTGTCTAAAAAGAGGTTCAGAGAGCAAGCTGAACAAAGACCAGACTTTGAGCAGTGGAGCCCCACTTCAAGAAATATTATTTTGACTGCTTGGAAGGCTGCCAAAGATAATATACAAGACAGAAATAAATGGTTTTCCAAACTAGAATGGAGGAAGCATGAGACAAGGCAAGAAGCCATAGTGCAATACAGGAGAAAGGCCAAGATGGGAAAGCTACCTCCTACTGCTCAGGAGCCTAGCAAGTACTTTCCCAAGCCTTATCATTATTTTGAGAGGCAAAAGATTAAAGCTGAAGAACAAAAGAAAAAGGATCTGAAAGGCAAGAAGCCTGCTGATACTGAAGTTGCTGAAGCCCCTGTACAAGCCAAAGTACAATCAGGAAAAGGAATTGTGATTAAGGAGGCTGATCAGAATTAGAATAGATTTATCTTAAGTTTACAGTTGTAATATGCTAATTTTAAAACACTCTGTAAATTTTTGAATGATGAATATGACAAAGTGTTAGAACAATATGATGTGTTATAAATCTATTTCATAATTGTTCTGAGATGATATCTGTGTTTACATGTTTTGATTAATACATGTTTAAGTTTGCCCTGTTATATAATCCTGCTTTACATCATTTTGTAATTTTATTATGAATGGTGTATATCATTGACTAAGGGTTATGACTTCTCCAAATAGGGGGAGATTGTTGGGTACATTGGTTCTAATGTACCTGATTTGAAGAAGCCTCACCCTACTCAATGATATACATCAAAATGTATTTGATGTATTTTGAGTTACCTTGTGCAGGTTAAGTATTTGCAGGAAAAGATGAAAAAGTTTCTAAGTCCATGTGTCGACACCCAGAGGGAAAGTGTTGACACTTAAGAATACTTGTGTCGACACCCAGGCAAGCAGTGTAGACACTTGGAGTACTTGTGTCGACACCAGGGATGCAGAGTCGACACCAGACAGAAAGTGTCGACACCAGACAGAAAGTGTCGACACAAGGAGCTGTGTCGACTCTCAATGAAGAAAAGTCCAGTGAAGCAGTGTCGACACTTAGCAGTTGTGTCGACACCTAGTGAAACTGTGTCTACATCAGAAAGTGTCGACACTTGGAGGCTGTGTCGACACTCAACAAAAGTCAGCAGAGTCTAAGTATAAGTGTCGACACCCAGAGCAATGTGTCGACACATAGCAAAAGAGTCAACACTTGAAGAAAGTGTCGACACAAGAAAGAATGTGTCGACACTCAGCAGAAGACTCAACACTTGAAGAAAGTGTCGACACAAGAAAGAATGTGTCGACACTCACCTGAAGACTCAACACTTGAAGAAAGTGTCGACACAAGGAGCTGTGTCGACACTTAGCAAAGTTCAACAAAATTCTAAGTACAAGTGTCGACACAAAGAAGAAGTGTCGACACTCAGCCAGAGTCTCAACAGAAGAAGAATGTGTCGACACAAGGAGCTGTGTCGACACTCAACAAGTATCAACACAGAAGGCATGTGTCGACACCAAGAAAGATGTGTCGACACTTAACAAATTCAACACATGAAGATGTGTCGACACAAAGGAGTTGTGTCGACACTTTCAAGAATTCAACAAAGTACTGAAGTACAAGGAATTGTGTCGACACTCAATATCAGTGTCGACACATGAAGAAGAAGCTGTGTCGAGAAGTGCATTCTACAACACAAGGAGTTGTGTCGACACCTTATAGGCTAGTGTCGATACTTAGTCAACTTGTGTCGACACTTAGTCTGTAAGTGTCGACACTTAAAGACAGACAGTCTCGACACTTTCAGACAGTTACAAAATTTTCAAGAACTGACTGGATGACTTGACAGCTGTCATTCCAGCCGGTCTACTGCACCTGTCAGAATTGTCAGAAATTAGTTATGAACCAGAACAGCCGGTTACCATGAAGAAGGCCTATAAATAAGCTTATACTGTCTACAGAAACCATGACTAATTGATGTTCAAGTGATCAAGTAATAAAAAGAAGATCTAGCTATTCTTTGAAGAATCAAGTGAAGATCTAAGAAGTTGGAGAGAGAGAGCTCCATCCAAGAAGACAGCCGTTGGAACCAGGCTGAGAAGAAGGGTTCAGATTTTGTTCTGAATCTTAAGTAGCAGAGATCAAGGATCAACTGCAGAGGAGATTAATCTTATTGTGTTATACATTCAAGAAGCTTTGAAGAAAGCCAAGTCAGATTGATCTCAACTGAGTTCTTCCAAGAACTCATCAAGAAACTCACAACTCTTCTCTCTTTTCTTTGAGTTGTAGGGTTTACATTTAGTATTCATATTATCTTGTAGGATCCTTAGGGATCCGAGTTTGTAAGCCTGTAATTATAAAGGCTGAGTGTAGGGCCTGTGTGCCTGAGTGTAGGAGATTTGTATCTCTGAGTGTAGGCCTGTTGTGGCTGAGTGTAGGCCTTGGTGGCTGAGTGTAGGCTTTGTGAAGAAGCTGAGTGTAGGCTTTGTGAAGAAGCTGAGTTGTAGGGCCTTGGGCCTGAGCTGTAGGAACCTGTTTTGGGGTTCTGAGTGTAAGATCTGAGGATCTGAGATAGTGGAGGAGTTTGGCCGAATCTAGTACACTGCTAGATAGGCGAAGGGGGAAAGTGGATGTACCCAAATCTTGGGGAACCACTATAAATCTGGGTGTCTACTGTGTGCTTGTGTAAATCTGTGATTGCTGGATGATTGCTGTGCAAAAGTAGATATAATTCTGTGTTATAATCTGAATTCTGCCTAAAAAGTTAAAAAAATTTAAGTCACCTATTCACCCCCCTCTAGGTGATTAGGTACAATATCTTTCAGTTATGCATTGCAATTGTTGAAATTTGTGAAGTAAAAGTGGGTAATGGGCAGGTCGGGCGGTCTGGGCAGTCTGGGCGGCCTGTGTTTGTGGCCTGGGCGGACTGGTGTGCGGCCTGGGCGGACTGGTGTGCGACTTGGGTGGTCTGTGGCCAGGGAAGTCTTGGCGGCTTGGGCGTCTAGTGGAGCGGCCTGAGCGGACTGTGCTTGGCGGTCTGCTGGCAGTGCTCAGCTTGATCTGCGGCCTTGCAGTTAGCCAGTTCTTGGGGTAACCAGGCGGATTGGAAGTTGTATCCGCGGTGTTGTAGCGGTCTTGTTTTGCGTCCGTGGAGTCCGCCTTTGCGGAATGGCTTTGGAGATGGGCTTTGGTTTTTGCCGAGCTCTCCGGTGATGCGATGGATGTTAGCCACATTCTTGTGGAGGACTGTCCTGATGATTGGCGGTCTGGGCCTTTTGTGTCCGCCATGCTCGCGCTAGTTGCTTGATGGGCTGCTGGACTTGGTCATTTTCTGTGACAAGTCCATGGTGTTCGCAGTGTCCACAGAGTCCGCTGTTGATGGGGCGGACTGCCTGTTGGTCGTGGACTCGTGGCGGACTGTGGCGTCGTTTTCGAGCTGTGTGGACTGCCACTTCGTCAACGTATAGTGTGCGGACTGATGCAACATGAGTTGTGGCTGTGTCCGCATGCTGTGTCGAGTGGCGGACTGGAGCTGTGCTGTGTTGTGCGGACTAGCATTGTGTCTGCATGGTGGCAGACTAACTTTGACTTGGCGCCTGTCGGGTTGTTTGAAGTCTGGCCAAGTCCTTGCGGACTTGGCGGACTGGGATATGTTAGCGCGTGAGCTGGGGAGGTGACTCTATTCACTAGGGTGGTGAGCACACTCCTCACACCGCCTATAAATAGACCCCCCCAACACATCTACAGTAACTGAGTGAACAGTAAGTTAAGTCTTGGTTAAGTGTTGTGGTCTGGTTTTTCCTGTCCGCGCGGGTTGAAGAGAGAACTGTTTGTTGTTTGCAGGTTGCGTGGCTAACACTGAGGAGCCAGGAGTTTGACTTTGACTACGGCCAGCATTAGTGAAGTTTGCGGTTTCAATCGTTGGTCTCAGCAGGTCGCTTCTGTGGCTTGTCAGTTTTCTCTGCTTCAGCTTTTACAAGTTCAATAACCTGTCTGCCAGACTCGTGCGGGTAGGCGGTTTGTTCTTCAGTTCAGCAGCATCTTGTAGCAGTCAGTGAATAACAGTGTATCCGCGCGACCTCACAGTCTCGGCGGACTCCGTGTTCTATTCGTCTTCTAGCAACAGCAGCAGTTCGGGCGGCCTCGGCGACTTTGGCGAACTGGGCGGTCTCAGCGGTCTCAAGTTCTGTCCGCTCGAATTGTTTTTCTTGTAATTTTTTCTATGTTCCTGTGTACTGGCGAAATCATGTCTCGCCATGTATACCTCGCTTTGCAAAGAAGAAATAAATATATGATCTATTTTCCCATGTGGTTGCTTTTGGTTGTTTAGCTAGCTTTCCTGGTTTTCACATGATCAAGGTGTGATCTTGATAGTTCTGAGAATATTAATTTGGCGTCAGACTATCTCATTGACCACTTTGAGAAAATTCAACATGGTATCAGAGTAAGGTTTAGTTGCTTGAGCGGTGATCAACTTATGCTTTGCTCTATGCTTCTGAAAGCTTAACCAAGGTTGCTGCAATGGAAGGGAACTATACAAGAGGTCTGGGTATTGAACTCTTAACCACGACTAACTTTAAAAAGTGGAAGTCGTGCATGAAGAGTTTTCTTCTAGGTGAGGAGCTATGGGAGGTCGTCGGTGGTGATGACAGGCAGGAAGTTACTGCTGCTTTTGGGACTGCTGAGCAGGTGAGAGTCTGGGGGAAAACTAACACAAAGGCTGAGTTTACCCAGAAGAGGGCTGTTTCACCAGAGCTGTTTGATCACATCATTGGATGTGAGCCGGCTGCTGATATTTGGACAACTATTGATGGGTTGTTCAACAGGAAGAATGTGGCGAGGCTATAGTTCCTGGGGAATGAGTTGGCTAGGATGACTCAAGGAGACCTGATCATCTCTAAGTTCTTTCTGAAAATAAATAGTTTGTGTGTTGAGATATCAGCGCTTGATCCTGATGAGTCCATCTCTGATGCCAAGTTGAAAAGACACATTATCCGCGGCTTGCGGAAGGAGTATGTTGCCTTTGTAACCTCTGTTCAAGGCCGGGCCACTCAGCCATCTCTTTTGGAGCTTGAGAACCTGCTTGTTTCGCAGGAAAGTTTGGCTAAACAGATGGCTGGAATCACTATCTCTGAAGAAGGTAGTGAAGCGCTGTTCACAGGCAAGAAGAAAAAGAGATGGGAAGTGAAGAAGAAGAACACTGTTGCGGAAAATGAGCCTTCAACCTCTTATCCGCCAGAGAGGAGCGCTGCTCCTAAGAAGGATTGAAAAAGAATTTGAAGTGTTATATGTGTCATCAGCGGGGACACTTCAAGCATAACTGCAAGGTCAAATAGCAATCTCAGCATGTTGCAGGCAAGGAGTAAGCTTGCTCTAATACTGAGGAAGCTGGATGGGGTGGAGCTTTCATGACGGGCACTTGTGTCTGTGCATTGTCCGCTGTCGACTTCAACGATGAGTATATCGTGGACTGCGGGTATGGTCATCACCTCACCGAAGACAAGTCGAAGTTCTACTCACTGCAAGCTTACTCAAGTAACGAAGTTATCATTACTGCTGATAATACTGTTTATGCAGTAGAGAATGAGGGGGTTGTGTCCTTGGGTAGTGATAAGGGGACACTCACGTTAAGGAGTGTGTATCACGTACCGGGCATGAAGAAGAACCTCTTCTCTGTGACCAATGTGGTAGACACAGGTTATCACGTTCTGTTTGGGCCAACAGAAGTGAAGTTCCTTCACAACGTATCAGCGGTAAATGCTGATGTTGCTCATGTTGGGAGGAGAGTTAAGAACTTGTTTGTTCTTGCAACAAATTCTTACGTTGATCGGATGAGGGCCAATGATAGCACTGTTATATGGTATGAGAGGCTGGGGCATGTTGGAATGGATAAGTTGAAAGCTATGACAAATATGAGCCTTGTGAGAGGCTTGCCTAAGCTATCTTCCTTTGATGATGGTCACGTTTGCGCGGGGTGTCAGTATGGTAAGGCTCATCGCCTTCCGTTTGATAAGTCACAAACGAGGAGCAAGAGACCATTGGAGTGTATCCATGGTGACTTGATGGGACCAATCGTCACTGCTATCCTTGGTGAGAGCAGATACATGCTCATTCTGATTTATGACTACTTAAGATACACTTGGGTATATTTCTTGAAGGAGAAGTCAGAAACTTTTTGGTTGTTTGTGGAGTTCAAGGAGCTAGTGGAGGGCCGGCTTGGCTTGTAGATCAAGAAGTTTAGATTAGACAACGGTGGTGAGTTTGTCTCCTCCGAGTTTTCTAACTTCTGCAGGAAGCACGGGATCTAGAGAGAGCTTACTTGTGCTCATACTCCACAACAAAATGGAGTAGTGGAGCGGAAGATCCGTCATCTGACGGAAACCTGCAAGTGTTGGCTTCATGCGAAAGACATTCCTAGGTCATTCTGGGCAGAGGGGATGTCTTGTGCTTCTTATGTCATTAATCGGATGCCACTCAGTCCTATCAACATGAAGTCTCCTTTTGAGATGTTTCTGAAGGAGAAGCCAAGCGTAGAACACCTTCAGGTGTTTGGATCAACTTGCTATGTGCATATTCTGGATGCTTCAAGGACAAAGCTTGATGCAAAGGCAAGGAAGCTTATTTTTGTTGGCTATGATGAGCGGAAGAAGGGATGGAAGTGCATGGATCCTACGGCGAAGAAGTTTGTTGTATCAAGAGACGTGGTATTTAATGAACTGACGTCGTATGGAGGAGGCTCGGTTGAGCTACCAGAGAGCAATGTTGATGAAGAGCAGAAGGTGGTTGCTGAAGCTCTGGAAGAGGAGCTTGTTGTATCACCAACAACTCCTGTTGCTTCAAGCTCTGAGGTAGAGGATTCTGGTTCAGGAAGCAGGGGGAGCATTTCTCAAAGCGTGCCCAGGAATGGAGCTGATCCTGAAGAAGCAACGGAGGTGGTGAGCAAGGAGCAGACCCTTCGGAGATCAAAGAAAATTGTCAAGCCACTAGCTCGATACTGCGATGGGAATACAATGAGTTTTGTCTCCTACTTCTTTGCAGGTCCTCTGGACGAGCGAGAGCCTGCAAACATCAATGAGGCCACTGGAGTCAAGGAGTGGGAAGATGCCTTGAAAGAGGAGATTCTTGCTCTCAAGAAGAATGAAACCTGGGATCTTATGCCCAAGGTTGATGACATTACTCCAGTGACTTGCAAGTGGGTGTACAAGTTGAAGAAGAAGGCTGATGGGAGCATTGATAGATACAAGGCTCGCCTTGTTGCTCGAGGATTCTCACAATAGTATGGACAAGACTATGAGGAGACATTTAGTTCAGTTGCAAAGATGACTTCGGTTCGGGTGGTGATCGTCTTGGCTTCTTGCAAGGGATGGAGAATGTGGAGCTTGATGTGAAGAACACTTTTATTTACGGAGAGATTGATAAGGACATCTTCATGGATCAACCACTTGGATTTGTCTCTGAAGTTCATCTGGACTATGTCTGCAAGCTCAGGAAGGATCTCTACGGGTTGAAGCAGGCTCCAAGAGCTTGGTATGGGAAGATAGCAGAATACCACCAATTCTGCAGATATCTTTCTTCCAACTCAGATTCAAGCTTGTTCATCAAGAAGAAGGGGGAGCTTCAAGTCTTGGTCCTACTGTATGTTGATGATATGATCATCACAGGGAATTCAGAGGAGGAGGTAGCTAGGCTGAGGGCTGAGCTAACTATTCGCTTCGAGAAGAAAGACTTGTGAGAGCTTCATCACTTCCTTGGTCTTGAAGTGGAGAGGAAGCAGAGCGGGATACTCATCTGCCAGAAAGGATATGCAGATCGTATTGTGAATCGATTCAGCATGAAGGAAGGGAAGAGTTGCTCTACTCCTCTGGATTTTGGTCTGAAGCTTCGACGAGATGAAGGAAGGATTCTTCCTGATCCCTTGGTGTTCAGAGCTCTAGTGGGGAGCTTGATCTACTTAACGATTACAAGGTCAAACATTGCTTATGCTGTTGGCTGAGTAAGTCGATTTATGGCTGAGCCAAGGAAGTCTCATCTTGTAGCGTGTTAAAGTAGCAAAAAAACAAGCCAGAATTTTGAATAATACAAAGTTTTATTATCCAAAAAGATATCTATTACAAAGGTATGCCCTCCCTTATATAGAATGGAGGAGAGATGAGAGAATACAAATAAGAGATGTGAGACTAAAAATTTACAGGACTAAGCGGACTATACAGAACAAACCGCACAAGCCGCGCGATTAGACAGAAGGGCTAACCGCACGGCTACCACCAGAGAGAAAGAGAGATCGCCAGGGTAGACCGCTAGACCGTCCGGTCTCCAAGCTGGCTGAGACAAACCGCCAGACCGCCCGGCTACCAAACAGCAACAGCACAGCAACCAACCTGCTGAAGGGAAACCGCCAGACCGCGCGGTCTCCAACCCGCCAAGACAGACCGCCAGACCGCCCGGTCACCAACTTCAACACTTCCCCTCAAGCTGGAGCATATATATCGATCATGCCCAGCTTGTCACAAATATGAAGAAACGAGGCAGAAACTGGCTTGGTGAAGTTGTCAGCCAGCTCTTTATCAGAAGTGACAAAAGGAGTGCAAATTTGTTCCTTTAAGATCTCTTCACGAATGAAATGACAGTCGACCTCAATGTGCTTTGTTCTTTCATGGAAGACCGGATTTTTGGAGATGTATATGACAGCCTTGTTATCACAGAACATAGGTAGAGGATGGTTGTAGACCTCTCCTAAATCTAGCATGAGAGCCCGCAACCATTTTAACTCACAAGTGGTCGACGTCATACTACGATACTCAGCTTCTGCACTGGACCTGAAGACAACAGACTGCATCTTGCTCTTCCAGCTCACCAGATTTCCCCCTACAAAGGTGCAAAAACCTGAGGTTGACTTGCGATCCACTTTGTCATCAGCATAACTTGCATCAGAGTATGCTTCAACCCTCAGATGACCATTCTTCTGAAAAAGTAATCCTTTCCCAGGCGCTGCTTTGACATACTCCAAGATCCGCAAGGCGGACTGTAGATGGCACTCCCTAGGTGCTTGCATGAATTGACTCACCTTACCCACAGCATAGGAAATGTCGGGCCAGGTCACTGTGAGATATATGAGGTTGCCAACCAGACGCATGTACCGCGAACTATCTGAAAGAGGAGGCGAATCATCTGTCCAGGTTTTGTCTTCTCCAGTTGCCATGGGGCATCGGGCAGGTTTTGCTCCAGTCAATCCTGCCTCTTTTAAAAGATCAAGGGCATACTTACGCTGAGAGAGAACTAAGGAGTCGGGCTTCCGAGAGATTTCGATCCCCAGAAAGTACTTTGGAGAGCCCATATCTTTTGTGATCAGATGTTGATGAAGATGTCGCTTTGTCAAGGCTACCCCGTCCTGGTCATCGCCAGTGAGAAGAATATCATCGACGTACACAGCAAGAACAACCAGCCCCGAAGAGGTTTTGCAAATAAATAGAGAGTGATCGGCAGAGCTTCGCGCAAAACCAACGGCCTCCATGATGCCGCTGAACTTGTCAAACCAATCTCGAGGGCTCTGCTTGAGGCCATAGATTGCCTTCTTCAGCCGGCATACTCGTGTCTCCCCCTGAGCAACATACCCAGGAGGTTGCTTTATGTAGACGGCCTCCTGAAGATCACCATAAAGGAAGGCATTCTTGATATCCAACTGGGAAATCGGCCAATCCCTATTTACCGCCACAGAGAGAAGGACCCGGATAGTGCTGAGACGAGCCACGGGGGAGAAGGTGTCAAAGTAATCAACCCCATAGGTCTGAGTAAAGCCCTTAGTGTTGAAGTATTAGACCGGGCGGCTTAGCGGTCTGATCCAGAGGCTTGTTGACCGAGCGGCTTAGCGGTCTGTTCCAGCGGTTTGTTGACCGAGCGGTCTGGCGGTCTCACTCTGAAGCCTGGAGACCGGGCGGTCTATCGGTCTACCACTGCGGCCTGTTCTATCCTGCTGGAGTTGCCGAGCGGTTAACCCATCTGACTAACCGCGCGGCCTGTGCGGTCTCCTTTATTCTAGCCGCTCAGTACTGTAAATGTTTAGTCCCACATTGTTTGTATACTCTCTTTCTTATCTCCTCCATTCTATATAAGGGAGGTCATACCTTTGTAAATGATATCTTTTTTGGATAATAAAATTTCAATTATTCAAAAGTTTATCCGCTTGTTCTCTCTTTTTCGCTACTTCCTAACATGGTATCAGAGGACACGGTCATTTCCTCCTGATTCTGTGCGCTCTCTGTTGTTCGCAGCTTGTTTTCCGCTTCCTGCGACCTGTCTCGTGACTTGCCTTGTTTCTGTCCGCTGCCCTATTTGCGCGGCTTGCTTCTTCTTGGTTTTCTTCTTCTCCTGCTCTTTATCGCAGCGACCTGTTTCCTTGTCGTCGCGCTCCTTGTTCCTTCTTGCCTCTCCGACTTCCTAGTCATTGCGGTCTGTCTCTGTCCGCGTGTACTGTCTCTATACTCACGGTTTGCTACTGTGATCTGCCTGACCGTGCAGGTTGTTCCTTTCTCACCCGCATCTTGGTCGCGGTCACCTGCTCTTCTCCTCTCTTCTGTTCGCTCGGCCTTTTCAGTCTGCGCGACCTCTTCCCCGCTTTGCCTTTGACCGCTTTCTCGCAGCTGCTGTGATCTGCCTGACCGTGCAGGTTGTTCCTTTCTTACCCGCATCTTGGTCGCGGTCACCTGCTCTTCTCCTCTCTTCTGTTCGCTCGGCCTTTTCAGTCCGCGCGACCTCTTCCCCGCTGTGCCTTTGACCTCTTTCTAGCCGCTGCTGTTCGAGCGGCTTCTTCTATTTTCTAACCGCTACTGTTCGCGCGGCTTCTTCTGCTTGCCGGGTTCTATGACTACCTCCAGTCTCACCACTACTCCTGCAGCTCCTTCTCCTCCTCCTCCTTCGGGCAACCTTGGCACCCTTTCCAAGCTTGTTGGCTCCAACTATCCCGATTGGAGCGTTTCTTTCACCTTTCTCCTTCGTTCTCAACGCAAGCGTCATCACCTCACCGATGACCCTCCTCCTCGCACCTCTCCTGAGTTTGATGACTGGGATGCGAGTGATGCTCTTGTTCGCACCTGGCTGGCCAACAGCCTTTTGATGAGTGCCTTCCCATCATTCGCCATGATGAGACGGTCAAGGCCGCCTGGCTTCACCTCGCTGCTCTCTATTCTAAGGGGGGCCAGACGTCCCGCATTTATACTCTCTATGCGGACCTCTTCGCCCGCCCTTCCATGTCACCGGCTGCGGCTTATCAGCAGGTTCAGGCTCTTGGTGCTGAAATCCTCCAGAATCGCCCCTTCTCCGCGGACTTGGCCGACCAGCACAAACACTTCCAGGAACTCCTGGTTGTTTGTTATCTTCTTCGTCTTCCCGACTCTTATGATATGATCCGCCAGCAGATCTTGGGTGAGGCGGAATCTCCTACTTTGGATGCCACTGCGGCTCGCATTGCCGCTGTTACTTCGCTCCTCCAGTGGCCTCTGTTGGCCTCCCCCCCTTCCCAGGACTCCTTTGCTCACCAAGCTCAGAGGGGGGGCCCTAGTGGCCGTGGCGCCTCTGGCGGACGGGGTTCCTCCCGGTTCCTCTGCTCTCACTGTGGTCGTACTGGCCATACTGTTGACCGCTGCTGGCAGAAACATCCTCATCTTCGCCCTTCCGGTGATGCTCCTTCTTCGGCCTCCGCCTCTTCTAGGCCGTCTGCCTCTGTGGCCACGACGTCAGGTAGTGCCCACGTCGTTACCCAAGGTAAATGGCTGATTGACTCCGGTGCCACCAATCATATGACGGGCAACCCTCATTGCTTCTCCCGTCTTGAGACCCATGACCGCTTACCCCCAGTTCGTGTGGCGGATGGTTCCCCGTCCCCGGTTCATGGGACGGGCATGGTTCAACTCACTCCATCGCTTTGCTTGGAGGATACCCTCTATGTCCCGAAGTTCCCGTGCAATTTGTTATCAGTTACTACTTTATGTCGGCAACTTCAGTGCTCCGTCTTATTCACTCCCACTACTTGTTCTTTTCAGGACCCGAGGACCCAGCGGACGATTGCTACTGGGACTGAGAGCGGCGGCCTCTACTTCCTCGACGATGTTTCCGCTCTCTCTGCCTACTCCTCCTCCACCGATCTCCTTTAGTGGCATCTTCGTCTTGGCCATCCTCCTCCTCGGCTCATTCGTCAGCTTCTGCCCCACTTACCTCCTACCAGTTCTCCGCTCAACTGTGATGCGTGTCAGCTTGGCAAGCATCATCGCTCCTCCTTCCCACCGAAGCAATGCTGTGGCTCCTCTCGCATTTTTGATCTTATTCATTCTGATATATGGGGTCCTGCTCCTACCCTCACAGTTGGTCGGGGCAGTTCCTATTTTGTCACTTTTATCGATGATTTTACTCGATGTACCTGGGTGTATCTATTAAAAGATCGCTCTGAACTATTTTCTGTTTGGCAATAATTTTACTTTATGATTAAGACTCAATTTGCTAGTTCTATTAAAGTCTTACGTTTTGATAATGCCAAGGAGTATCTGACTCATGAGTTCTCCGCGTTCTTTCGCCAACATGGCCTCCTTCATCAAACGACTTGTGTTTACACCTCCCAGCAGAATGGGGTGCCGGAGCGTAAAAACCGTCACCTACTTGATGTTGCGCGTACTCTCATGACGCAGATGTACGTCCCTCGCTCCTACTGGGGCTACGCTGTGCTCCTCGCCTGCTATCTCATCAATCGTCTTCCCTCCGTGGTTCTCCACGGCCAGACTCCCTTCTCCCTTCTCTACCCCCACCAGGAACCTTTTCCTCTTCCTCTCCGTGTCTTTGGCTGTACGGCCTTTGTTCACACTCCATCCTCTACCCGCGACAAGCTTTCCCCCCGTTCCACCAAGTGTGTCTTTTTGGGGTACTCTACCACTCAAAAAGGCTATTGCTGCTTTGACCCCCTTCTCCGCAAGCAGTTTGTCTCCGCAGATGTGACTTTTTTCGAAAATGCTTCCTATTTCTCTCCTCCCTCTTCTCTTCCTTCTCTTCCTTCTGATATCTCCGTTCCTTCCACACCTCTCCACGTTTTCCCACCTTCGTCTCCTCCTCCACCCACTCCTTCCCAGTCCGTCTCCCCACCCACCCCTCCACCCTCCTCTCCGCTGCCGTCTCTCTCTAGTCCCGGGCCAGCCTTCTCCGCCACGGACGCTCCGGTCGCTGACGCTCCCGTCGCCGACGCTCCCGTTGACCTGGATGTTCCCATTGCCCTTCGCAAAGGGGTGCGGGCGTGTACTCAACACCCGCTCACGGCTGTTGTTTCCTATGATCAGCTTTCTCCTTCTCGCAGGTGTTTTGCCTTGGCTATCTCTGCTACTTCTACTCCCCGTACCTACCAGGAGGCTCTTGCTCTCCCTCATTGGAAGTCTGCCATGGATGAGGAGATGGCTACTCTTACTGAACGGGGTACCTGGACCCTAGTTCCTCCTCTCGTGGGCACTGATGTGGTTGGCTGTCGCTGGGTCTTCGTTGTGAAGTTTCGCCCCGACGGCACTGTGGATCGCTACAAAGCCCGACTGGTGGCCAAGGGCTTTACTCAGACTTACGGCGTTGATTACTTTGATACCTTCTCTCCGGTTGCTCGCCTCAGCACCATCCGGGTTCTCTTTTCTGTAGCTGTTAACAGGGCTTGGGCTATTTCCCAGCTTGATGTGAAGAATGCCTTTCTCTATGGCGATCTTCAGGAGGACGTCTATATGGAGCAACCTCCTGGGTATGTTGCTCAGGGGGAGACACGTGTCTGTCATTTGAAGAAGGCCATATATGGCCTAAAGCAAAGCCCTCGGGCATGGTTCGACAAATTCAGTGGTATTGTGGCTACCATCGGCTTTCAAAGGAGTTCGGCCGATCACTCCTTATTCATTCGCAAAACGGCCTCGGACTGGTGGTTTTGGCCGTATATGTGGATGATATTCTCCTTACTGGCGATGACCGAGATGGGGTGGACTTGACGAAGAAGCACCTCCGTCAGCACTTGGTCACGAAGGATATGGGCTCCCCAAAGTACTTTTTGGGGATAGAAATCTCTCGGAAACTTGACTCCTTGGTTCTCTCTCAACGAAAGTATGTCCTTGATCTTCTACGAGAAGCAGGATTGACAGGTGCCAAACCAGCTCGTTTTCCCATGGCTGTTGGAGAAGACAAGACGTGGACGGATGATTCGCCTCTTCTATCTGATGTCACACGGTACAGACGTTTGGTAGGCAAACTCATCTATCTCACGGTGACTAGACCCGACATTGCCTACGCTGTAGGCAAGGTCAGTCAGTTTATGCAAGCTCCCAGGGAGTGCCATCTTCAGTCCGCCCTGAAGATTTTAGAGTATATTAAAGCAGCACCGGGTAGAGGGTTACTCTTTCAGAAGAATGGTCATCTGAGGGTTGAGGCCTACTCAGATTCAAGTTACGCGGATGACAAAGGCGATCGTAAATCCACATCAGGTTTTTGTACCTTTGTTGGAGGTAATCTCGTGAGTTAGAAGAGCAAGAAACAGTCTGTTGTTTCCAGATCCAGTGCCGAAGCAGAATATCGGAGTATGGCGTCAACCACGTGTGAGTTAAAGTGGTTGCGGGCTCTCATGCTTGACCTAGGCGAGGTATATGACTGTCCTCTCCCTATGTTCTGTGACAACAAGGCCGCTATACACATATCCAGAAATCCGGTCTTCCATGAGAGAACAAAGCATATAGAGGTTGACTGTCACTTCATTCGGGAAGAGATTTTGAAGAAACAGATTTGTACTCCTTTTGTCACCTCTGACAAGGAGTTGGCAGATATCTTCACCAAGCCGGTTTCTACTTCCTTCTTCTGCATTTGTGACAAGCTGGGCATGATTGATATCTATGCTCCAGCTTGAGGGGGAGTGTTGAAGTATTAGACCGGGCGGCTTAGCGGTCTGATCCAGAGGCTTGTTGACCGAGCGGCTTAGCGGTCTGTTCCAGCGGTTTGTTGACCGAGCGGTCTGGCAGTCTCACTCTGAATCCTGGAGACCGGGCGGTCTATCGGTCTACCACTGCGGCCTGTTCTATCCTGCTGGAGTTGCCGAGCGGTTAACCCATATGACTAACCGCGCGGCCTGTGCGGTCTCCTTTATTCTAGCTGCTCAGTACTGTAAATGTTTAGTCCCACATTGTTTGTATACTCTCTTTCTTATCTCCTCCATTCTATATAAGGGAGGTCATACCTTTGTAAATGATATCTTTTTTGGATAATAAAATTTCAATTATTCAAAAGTTTATCCGCTTGTTCTCTCTTTTTCGCTACTTCCTAACACTTAGCAACAAGGCGAGCCTTATACCGATCCACAGTGTCGTCTGGGCCAAATTTGACCACAAAGACCCCGCGACAGCCAACAACATCAGTACCGAAGGGAGGAGGAACAAGAGTCCATGTACCCCGCTCGGTTAGGGTCGCCATTTCCTCATCCATGGCCAGCTTTTAATGAGGAATAACAAGGGCCTCCTGGTAGGAGCGGGGTGTGGCAGTGGCAGAGATTGCTAGTGCAAATGCCCTGCGAGAAGGGGTAAGACGATCATATGAAACAAAAATAGTAAGGGGGTGTAGGGTACACGTCCGCACCCCTTTGCGAAGAGCTATAGGAAGATCCAGGTCAGCGCGTCCCTCGGCATCCGGAGCATCCGTGGCAGAGAAAGCTGGCCCGGGAGTAGAGAGCGACGACGGCGGAGATGAGGGAGACGGTGGCGGAGATGAGGGAGATGGTGGTGCAGAAAGAGGAGTGGGTGGAGACGGTGTAGGGGTGGAGATCGTAGTAGGAGATGAGGGAACAAAGGGAACGGCAGGAGAATCAGAAGCTGGGAGAAGAGGAGAGGAGTCATCCGAGAAGTAGGAGGTATTCTCGAAGAAGGTAACGTCAGCAGATACGAACTGCTTACGAAGGACGGGATCAAAGCAACAATAGCTTTTCTGAGTGGTGGAGTACCACAAAAAGACACAATTGGTGGAGCGAGTGGAGAGCTTATCACTGGTGGCCGAAGGGGCATGCACAAAGGCAGTGCATCCAAAGATTTGGAGAGGGAGAGGAAACAGCTCCTTGCCTGGATACAGAATGGAGAATGGGAAACCGTGGAGGGAATGCGATTGATAAGGTAGCAGGCAAGGAGAACAGCATAGCCCCAATAGGAGCGAGGAACATGCATCTGGGTCATCAAGGTGCGAGCGACATCGAGGAGGTGACGGTTTTTGCGTTCTGCCACACCATTCTGTTGTGAATTATAGACACAAGTAGTTTGATGAATAATCCCATTTTGCATGTAGAATGTAGAAAAGTCATGACTGATATATTCTTTGGCATTATCCGATCGAAAAACTTTGATAGAAACATTAAACTGAGTTTTGATCTTGAGATAGAAGGACGTTCATACAGAGAATAATTCGGAGCGATCTTTTAACAGATACACCCACGTACAACGAGAGAAATCATCAATGAACGTGACAAAATATGAACTACCTCGACTAATGGTAAGAGTAGGAGGACCCCAAATATCGGAGTGGATGAGATCAAACGGACGGGTAGATCCACGAACGTGCTTTGGAAGGAAGGAGGAGCGGTGATGCTTGCCAAGCTGACAGGCCTCACAGTTGAGCGGAGGACTGTATGGAGGAAGTTGGGGCAGAAGTTGACGAAGAAGACGTGGAGGAGCATGACCAAGGCGGAGATGCCGTTGGAGAATATCTGTGGATGTGGAGGAGAAGGTGGAGAAAGCAGAAATGTTGTCCAGGAAGTATAAGCCGCCACTCTCAGTCCCAGTAGCAATCGTCCGTTGGGAGTCCGGATCCTAAAAAGAGCAAGAAGTAGAAGTAAATGTGACGGAATACTGTAATTGCCTGCATAGAGAGGTAACAGATAATAAGTTGCACGGGAACTTGGGCACGTATAGAGTATCTGCCAAGTGAAGAGACAGAGTGACATGAACTATCCCCGTCCCATGGACTGATGATGAAGAGCCGTCAGCGAGAATAACCGGGGGCAACCGATCATGTGTTTCTAGGAGAGAAAAACACTGGAGAGTGCCAGTCATGTGATTTGTAGCACCGGTGTCGATCAGCCATTTTCCTTGAGTAACAACGTGGGCACTACCAGAAGACGTGACCACCGAGGCGAACAGCTTTGAGGAGGATATGAAAGCCATGAAGGGAGGAATAAAAAACTGCAGCGGTCACAATGACAGCACACTAGCGACAAGAAGGGCCACGACCAAGGTGCAGAACAAGGAAAAGGGGAAGAAGAGGGAAGCACAAGCCGCGCGACTTAACAGGAGCTCGCGACGACGAACAGGCAGGAGCGGCTAAAGGAAGAAAGGCAGAGAGGCCGCCGAAACAAGGAAGAACCCGCGCGAACAGATTGAAAGCACAGCGGTTAGGAGAAAGAGATCTGTAGCGGTCACGATGATAGATACCAGCGGCCAGAAAAACCACGACCAAGCCGCAGAAGCAAGCAGAGGGAAAGAAGTCGAGCGGCTAGAAATCAGCCCGCGCGAACAGAAGAAAGAGACACCACGCGAACAGAGAAAGGTCCGCTGGGAGGCAAACAGGGCGCAGCAAGCAGAAGGGGAAACAAAGAGATCGCACACACAAAGGGCAACGACAAGGAGAGAAGAAGCCGCGCGAACAGGGCACAAGCAGGCTGAAGAAACAAGCCACGAGGACAGGCCGGGAGTAGAAAAAGCAAGCCGCGCAGACAGGTCGCGATTGTAGAGAGGGCGCACAGAATCAGGAGGAGAAAATCGAGTCCTCTGATACCATGTTAAAGTAGCAAAAAAACAAGCCAGAATTTTGAATAATACAAAGTTTTATTATCCAAAAAGATATCTATTACAAAGGTATGCCCTCCCTTATATAGAATGGAGGAGAGATGAGAGAATACAAAAAAGAGATGTGGGACTAAAAATTTACAGAACTAAGCGGACTATACAGAACAAACCGCACAAGCCGCGCGGTTAGACAGAAGGGCTAACCGCACAGCTACCACCAGAGAGAAAGAGAGATCGTTAGGGTAGACCGCTAGACCGTCCGGTCTCCAAGCTGGCTGAGACAAACCGCCAGACCGCCCGGCTACCAAACAGCAACAGCACAGCAACCAACCCGCTGAAGGGAAACCGCTAGACCGCGCGGTCTCCAACCCGCCAAGACAGACCGCCAGACTGCCCGATCACCAACTTCAACATAGTGGCAAAGAATATCTTGAAGTATGTCAAGACGACTTCTGATATATGACTCCTCTATAGAAGGGACACAAGCTTTTCTTAGCTTGGATACACGGATGCTGATTATGGTGGTGACTTGGATGATCGAAGATCAGCTTCGGGTTATGTTTTCACTTATGAATCAGCTTGCATCTCGTGGTGTAGCAAGAAGCAGGACTCCGTGTCCGTGTCTACTACGGAAGTAGGACTCTATGTCCGTGTCTACTACGGAAGCAGAGTACAAGGCTTCAGCCTTGGCTTCTCGGGAAGCCATCTGGCTAAGGAGGCTTGTAGAGGACGTCCATGAGGAAGTGCAAGGTCTTACTTTGCTCCATGGTGACAATGAGAGTGCTCTCAAACTAGTGAACAATCCAATGTGTCATGCATGGACCAAGCATATTGAGATCGAGCACCACTTCATAAGGGAGAAGGTGTTGGAGGGATCTCTTATGGTCGGGCATGTTCGGAGTGAAGATACTCTTTCTGACATCTTCACAAAGCCACTGTCGAAGGGGCCATTTCAATGGTTACGAGGTTGCTGGGCTTGATCACCACTTCTCACTTCAAGGGAGAGTGTTGAAATTTGTGAAGTGAAAGTGGGTGATGGGCAGGTCGGGCGGTCTGGGCGGCCTATGTTTGCAGCCTGGGTGGACTGGTGTACGGCCTGGGCGGACTGGTGTGCGGCCTGGGTGGTCTGTGGCCAGGGAAGTCTTGGCGGATTGGGCGTCTAGTGGAGCGGCCTGAGCGGACTGTGTTTGGCGGTGTACTGGCAGTGCTCAGCTTGATCTACGGCCTTGCAGTTAGCCAGTTCTTGGGGTAACCGAGTGGATTGGAAGTTGTATCCGCGGTGTTGTAGCGGTCTTGTTTTGCGTCCGCGGAGTCCGCCTTTGCGGATTAGCTTTGGAGATGGGCTTTGGTTTTTGCCGAGCTCTCCAGTGATGCGATGGATGTTAGCCACATTCTTGTGGCGGACTGTCCCGATGATTGCCAGTCTGGGTCTTTTGTGTCCGCCATACTCGCGCCAGTTGCTTGATGGGCTGCTAGACTTGGTCATTTTCTGTGACAAGTCCATGGTGTTTGGAGTGTCCGCAGAGTCCACTGTTGACCGAGCGGACTGCCTGTTGGTCGTGGACTTGTGGCGGACTGTGGCGTCGTTGTCGAGCTGTGCGGACTGCCGTTTCGCCCGTGTATAGTGTGCGGACTGATGCAGCATGAGTTGTGGATGTGTCCGCGTGCTGTGTTGAGGGGCGGACCGGCGATGTGCTTGTATTGTGCGGACTGGCATTGTGCCCGCATGGTGGCAGACTGACTTTGACCTGGCACCTGGCAGGTTGTTTGAAGTCTGGCCAAGTCCTTGCGGACTTGTCAGACTGGGATATGTTAGCGCGCGAGCTGGGGCGGTGACGCTATTCACTAGGGTGGTGACCACACTCCTCACCTCGCCTATAAATAGACTCCCCCAGCACATCTACAGTAACTGTGTGAACAGTAAGTTGAGTCTTGGTTAAGTGTTGCGGTCTGCTTTTTCCTGTCCGCGCGGGTTGAAGAGAGAACTGTTTGCTGTTTGCAGGTTGAGCGGCTAACACTGAGGAGACAGGAGTTTGGCTTTGACTGCGATCAGCATTAGTGAAGTTTGTGGTTTCAATCGGCAGTCTCAGCAGGTCGCTTCTGCAGCTTGTCAGTTTTCTCTGCTTTAGCTTTTCCAAGTTCAATAACCTGTCCGCCGGACTCGGGCGGGTAGGCGGTCTGTTCTCCAGTTCAGCAGCAGCTTGTAGCAGTCAGCGAATAACGGTGTGTCCGCACGACCTCGCGGTCTCAGCGGACTCCGTGTTCTATTCGTCTTCTAGCAGCAGCAGTTCGGGCGACCTCGGCGACTTTGGCGAACTGGGCGGTCTCATGGTCTCTAATTCTGTCCGCTCGAATTATTTTTCTTGTAATTTTTTCTATGTTCCTGTGTACTGGCGAAATCATGTCTCTCCATGTATACCTCGCTCTGTAAAGAACAAATAAATATATGATCTGCTTGCCCCTGTGGTTGCTTTTGGTTGTTGAGCTAGCTTTCCTGGTTTCCGCATGATCAAGGTGTGATCTTGATAATTCTGAGAATATTAATTTGGCGTCAGACTATCTCGTTGACCACTTTGAGAAAATTCAACAACAATTAATGTCATGCTAATTAAACATACTTATGTCATTCCCATATACCTATTGGTGTTACCGTGGTGATCTGGAAGTGGTCAAACAGGTAGTCTCATTGTCAATGCGATATGAGCCTATAGGGTCGCATATAAGAGCGTGTCGGTGAAGACCAATAACTTGGCATATTGGAATTCGTTGAGAGATGAGCTGACTCGTCGAGACATCTTGTTGATTCCTTGAGTCATCAGCTGATTTGTCAAGTGCGGTTAGTGCATCGACACCTCTCAACGATTCGTCGAGTCATTAGCTAATTCATCGCATGCGTCAGGACCTCTCGATGATTCATCGAGTCATCGGCTAATTCATCGAGTGCGTAGAGTGCGTCGAGAACTCTCAATGATTTGTCGATTCATCTCATCCATTCGTCAAGTCATCTCTGTTAATGATTTATCGGATTAATTCCATTAGTTCTGGGTCTGCGGATAACGACGGTTCAAGCCTATTTATGCTCTTGGGTATTTATATTTGTTGCCTTAGTGTTTTTGTAGAGGGTTTAGGGCGAACCCAAAACTAACAAAAAGTGTTTCCCGAAGTGTCGATCACGTCGCTCCCGTATGCCCTGATTCTGGTGCCCGCCGCCGCCGCCTCTCCTAGTTCAGACCTAGCAGTCTGTGGAGATGCAGAGGGCTTTCGATTCTCTATCAAGGATCTTGTTTAACAAGTTGTTGGTGTTCTACCCATTCGTGTGGATTCCTAAAGAGCGGCAAATCCATTTTTGCGTGAACTCACCCGCTGGCCAAGAACTGTCCTGGAGCATCTTGATTGAGTGCCGACTCAATCCCACTCAGTTATTCTCTTATTTTGTTTTGCAAAAATTTTTATCAATGTTCATCGCAAGATCCACGTTTCTTTTTAGGGTTTTCTTAAACTTTATTCCGCTAAACACATTTGATGTGCTATATACTAAAACCCTACAGTGGTATCAGAGGGAGGTTGCCAATGATCATTATTTCAGAAGTTTTCTGCATCTAGTGCGTATTAATTTGGAGATTTAGAAGTCTTCTAAATGCTAGATCTATTACCGGAGCATTAAATGTTGATGGTTTTGAGTGAAATTGGTGGTTGTTTTTTTTAAAAAAATTGGTCGGGATGCTGCCCCGCACCCCGCAAGGTCTATACCGCTTGACCCCACTCGTTGATCGATCATCGAGACCACCGCCAGGGGCGCTGCCCCTTGGACCCCATTAGGGCCACTGCCCCTAAGACCCCGCCAGGGGCGCATACCCTTGGAAGCCCGCCAAGAGCACATGGGTTGTAAAGAGATTGACGAGCACCTTAAGAAAATTTTTCAAGGGTAACCTCAGCGGGAGAGGTTTGGCATCGCTAAGTCATTGTTTCAATGCAAAATAGGAGCTTGAGACCTAGTAGGGACTCACATACTCAAGATAATTGGGTATATAGAGAACCTGGAATGACTAGGCTTTCCTTTGGTTCAAGAGTTGGTTATTGATCTGATCCTGCAATCATTATCGGACAGCTATGAGCAGTTCATCTTGAACTACAACAAGAATGAGATTGACAAGACGTTGCCGGAGCTCCTAGGCATGTTAAGAACTATCGAGATCAATAAGAAGAAGGCCAAGTCTGCTAACCTCATACTGATGGTGCATAAAGGCAAGGGCAAAGCCAAGGGGTTCAAGAAGACTAAGGTTGGATCTAAGTCTTCTCTTGACCCCAAGTCTTCACCACTGAAGAATAAGGGTATGGTGAAGAAAGGGAAATACCGCCACTGTGGCAAGACTGGTCATTAGAGGAGGAATTGTCCTTTTTGCATTAAATGTCTATAGAAGATGAAGGGATGTATGAATTCTGCTTCAAGTATTTATGTTATAGAGATAAACCTTTCTACTCTATCTTAGGTATTGGATACCAGATGTGGTTCTCACATTTGTACAAATGTGCAAGAACTAGGAAGGAGGAGATTGTTGGGTAAATGGGAGGTGGACTTACGTGTTGGAAATAGAGCAAGTGTTACTGTCATTGCTGTTGGTGTCTGGCATCTTTCTTTGCCCACAGGGCTTGTAATAGAATTAGATGACTGTTATTTCGTTCCTTTCATAACTAGAAACATTATATTTGTCTCATGTTTAAACATGAAAGGATTTTCATTTACAATTAAGAACAACTGTTGTTCAATTTTTATGAATAATGTTTGTTATGGTGTAGCCCAAATGTTTAATGATTTGTATGTTTTGAACTTAAACCATCCGATCTATAACATAGAAAATACTAAAATACTAAGAATGAATGACTCAAATCCTACATACCTTTGGCATTATCGTTTGCGCCATATAAATGAGAAACACATATCTAAGTTCCATAAAGATGGACTACTGGACTCATTTGATTCTGAATCATTTGAGAGATGTGAATCTTGTTTATTAGACAAGATGACTAAAGTCCTTTTCACTAGTCATACTGAGAGAGTTGATGATCTCTTAGGTGTAATACATAGTGTTGTATGTGTAACACCCCCATCCGTCGCATGACATATAACAGAAGGTCCAGCTGGAACCCGACGTCATATACCACAGACAGTCTGAAGGGTTACATAAGAACATACAAACTATCCAATTAAGACTACTCGTCCTACACAGAGCATTCTAGCGGAAGCTTTTAAAGTTGAAAGAACCCAAAACTTAAATCCAATAAACATGAATGTCCACAACACACTACAGGAATGAAACCCAAAATACACTGAAAGGGGAACATGGCCTTATGGCCTTACAATAGTTCACTTAATAAATAGTGTTTTCCATACATCGGCTCGCAGGCCGGCCACACATGACAAAAGTAAAGTACAACTATTCTTTACGGCCTTATAGGGCCAGCACAGCAACATGGGCTCCAACCCGCTATTTGGTACTCGGCTCCGCAGCACCTGCAAGCACAATCCACCGCACGGTGGCAAACAAAGCAACGGTCAGCCAAAATCCGACCAAATTATAACGACCCCGCCCCTAGGTCGGGACGTCGGTGCTCTTTCCTTGTATTACATTAGCCCAGCTAAACAATAAAGTGCAACTATATATTTCGCCACAGGTGTAGGCTCGCACGACCAAACACCCCGTACACTCAGGGCACATTAACGGTGAATCCTGTCATTACAGCGTCTTCACCACCACCCCCAGGATGGCAACAACATGTGAGCATTTAGCCTTTCTGACCACCGTCTAAGGCTCCCGACTATGCCAACGGCCAGTCCCCATCGTCGGGCCTCTCGCACCGAACCACATAGCCTAGGTCCAATTCCACTTGCCCATTGCTCACGCCGCATATACAATTTAAGTCCTACGTGCGGGCCAAGCTTCTCTCGGATCCCAAAATTTCCAAACAATCACATAACCCAGTTATGTTCAAGGCCGGTTCCCAGACCGCCAAGTTAGCAGAACAACGATTCCGCTCAGTTTTCCGGGTGCGCCTTGGAGCTAACATCCAAGGATCCCTGCTGCAATCTAACACGTAGAAACCCGAAAACCCAAAGCACGGAGCCTTCTCCGGCAAAACATAACAAATGCAACATCACCGATCCAAATAATACACGTCCGGGTAGGCTTCACACACAATGCCTATGTCCGTACTTACGATTCCGGACTCTATATGCAACACAAGGGGGACTATTCACATCAACCCCAAGGAACACCACGCACTCACCGCACACTCGCGGGAGCGGGATTCCCTCTCCAGAAAGAAAGAGCTTCACATGCTCAAGTAGAGAATCGTTACTCTTGTAGTCCGTTTTGGCGCCATGGAAAAACTACACGGACAGAACTCTTCGTAATGAACTTTCCTCCACGGATCCGCTCTCCGATCTCAAAATGGTGCTCCGATGCTCCGCCGGCGGCCAGAAAACCCTTCCTTCCTCCTCCTCTTTCCAACTCCTTGAGAGAGAGAATGGTTGGAGAGAAATGAAGGATTAACTCCCCTATTCCCGGCCTTAACAGAGCAGGAAACCATCTGGGCCGTTGGATCTTATTTAGAGAAAATGAACGGTCCAGATCCGCTCAAAAATCTCCAAACCTGGGTCGAACACGGCTTGGCACACGACCGTGTCCCAGGCCGTGTGCCTCGATCCAGGCACGATCGTCGAACACAGAACAACCACACAGGCAAAGACACGTCCGTGTCTCACCTGACACGCCCGTGTCGGGTCTCCCGACACGCCCGTGACCGGGGGCATGTCACGCATAACCGCCACGCCAGCCGACACGACCCAACTGAACACGGGTACTGACACGGGTAGGCACACGCCCGTGTCAAATGACACGCCCGTGTCATGAAGCCGTGTTCCTGGCCGTGTCCTTCTTGGGATGAAAACGACCAAAAATCACCAGCCAGACACGGCCTTAGACACGCCCGTGTCCTAGGCCGTGTACCCCAATACCGGCACCAAAAATCCCTTTTTACGCGACCGACTCAAATACGATTTTCGGGGCGTTACAAATCTCCCCCACTTAAGGAATTTCGTCCCGAAATTAAATAAAGGTACACAAATCTAAATAATACCTGAGTGGAATAACTCGGGGTATTCCTCCAACATAGCTTGTTCTCGCTCCCAAGAAAGCTCCTCCCGTCCGCAGTTATCCCATCAGACTTTAACCATTCGGACCTCCTTGTTGCGGAGTCGTTTGACTGCAACATATTCAATACGTACTGGCTTGACCCTTGTTGTCAACTCATAATCAACCGGTACTTGATTGTCCGCAATGATCTGTGAAGGACCTTGCACCGCCTTACGCAACACCGACACGTGGAACACATCATGTAGCCCACTCAACTCCACCGACAACTTCAATCTATACGCCGCCTCGCCAACACGCTCCAGGATTTCAAATGGTCCAAGGTATCTCGGACTCAGCTTTTTCAAGCGTCGAACCCGCGATACACCCTTGAACGACTTGATTTTTAGATACACCATGTCGTCAACACTGAACTCCACGTTCCTATGCTTGGCGTTATAGTACTTTGACTGTCTATCCTGAGAGATCTTCAACCTTTCTTGAATTGTATGCACCATTGAAGTGGTGTCTTCCACCGTTTGACGTTTATACAACTTTGATTCGCCTGCCTCCAACCAAGACAACGGCGTACGACACTTCTTCCCGTACAGGGCTTTGAAAGGCGCCATACCAATACTCGCCTGAAAGCTGTTGTTATATGCAAACTCCACCATATACAGGTGATCCTCCCAATGCTTTCCGAAATCTAGGACGCACATGCGAAGCATGTCCTCCATAGTCCTGTTGACCCTCTCGGTCTGACCATCCGTCTGTGGATGAAAAGCTGTGCTAAAACTCAGCTTAGTTCCCAACATACTATGCACCAACCTCCAATCCTTCGACGTAAAGCGTCCATCTCGGTTACTAGCAATACTGCGGGGCACACCATGCAATCGAACAATATTCTCCACATAGAGTTTGGCTAACTTTTCCACCGGATCCTCCTTCCTGTTTGGAATAAAGTGTGACACCTTTGTCAACCTATCTACGACCACCCAAATGACGTCATTTCCCTTCTATGACTTCGACAAACCATGCACAAAATCCATAGATATGTCATAGAATTTCCATTCTGGGATAGGTAGGGGCTTCAAGAAACCTCCGGGCTTCTGGCATTCCGCCTTCACCAATGCACAAGTACGGCACTTGGCCACATAAAATGCTACATCCTTCTTCAATCCTGGCCACTAGAATAATTTCTTCAGGTCTCTATACATCTTCGTGCTCCCCGGGTGGATTGAGTACTTGGTATGATGAGCCTCATACATCAACTCCTCCCGAAGATTATCCGCACTAGGAACGCATAGGTGAACGTCCTTCCTTAACAACCCATCCTCAACAGCAAACTGGGAATTTGACCCATCCAATGATTCATCCAAGATCTGCTTCATGCTGTTATCCTGAACCAAAGCCCGCCGAACTCTATCAGCTAGGTCACACTGCACCTCTGTCCAAAATAATTTCGCCCCAGCACTAGACTGCTTGTCGACACAAGATATCTCCAAAGCATCCAACTCATGGACCAATCTCTCATCATGTACCGATAACCAGTTGGCCTGCGCCGGAGTCCTGCGACTCAACGCATCCGCCACTGCATTTCCCTTCCCAGGCACATAATGTACCTTGAAGGTGTAGTCCCCTAAGAACTCCATCCATCTCCGCTGCCTCATGTTCAGATCCTTTTGGTCCAACAGGTACTTCAAGCTCGTATGATCGGTGTAAATATCGACCTTTACACCGTACAGGTAGTTCCTCCAAAGCTTTAGAGCAATTATCATGGCCGCTAACTCTAAGTCGTGAACCGGATAATTTCTCTAGTGAGCCTTCAATTGTCGTGAACCTTAGGCTATCACTCTCCCATGCTGTAGCAGAACACAGCCCAAACCACTGCCTGAAGCATCACTATAGATCTCGAACCCTTCGGTTCCACTAGGCGAACATAAAATAGGCACTGTGGTCAACCGCCTCTTCAACTCTTCAAAAGCCTGTTCGCACTCCGGAAACCACACAAACTTCTGATCCTTCCTAGTCAACGTCGTGAGTGGTAGCGCTATCAGCGAGAAGTTCTCTACAAAGCGCCTGTAGTATCCAGCAAGCCCCAGAAAACCCCAGACCTCTACCATTGTAGTCAAAGCAGGCCACTCCTGTATCGCCACTATCTTCACCGGATCCACAACTATCCCTTCTCCACTAACAACATGACCAATGAACGCTATCGAGGATAACCAGAATTCACACTTGGAGAACTTAGCATACAACTGATTCCTTCTCAACGTCTCCAACACCATGAGTAGATGATTGTAGTGATCCTCCTCGCACTGCGAATACACCAAGATATCATCGATAAATACTATCACAAATCGATCCAGGTACTCTCTAAACGTCCTATTCATCAGATCCATAAACACGGATGGCGCATTCGTCAACCCAAACGGCATGACCGTGAACTCGTAATGTCCAAACCGCATACTGAATGCTATCTTTGGGATGTCACTCTCCCTTATCCTCAACTGGTAGTAACCGGATTTCAGGTCCAACTTCGAATACACCGTTGACCCAACCAACAGATCAAATAGATCGTCAATCCTCGGAATCAGATACTTATTCTTTTCCGTAAGCTTGTTCAATTCCCGGTATTCGATACAAAGCCGCAAGCTCCCATCTTTCTTCTTAACAAAGAGAACTGGTGCACTCCAAGGCGACGAACTTGGACGCACATAACCTTGCTCTAGCAACTCTTGCAGTTGCACCTTCAATTCCGCCATCTCTCGCTGCGCTATCCGATATGGAGAGCGTGACACCGGTTTGGCACCCGGTACCAGCTCAATGGTAAAATCAATCTCCTGCTGAGGAGGGGCTCCTGGGAGATCATCTGGGAACACATCGGGATACTCAGACACAACTGGGATACTGCCAAGACTTGGCTTAGGCATCGAAGTCTGCAATAATGTGACAAACAGCTCTGCCCCAGACCGAACTGCCTTAACCACCTGAAGAGCCGACATCAAAATCTTTCCTGACCCCTTCATGCCTGCAAAAGTAGTCTCCCGATCGGTGTTCAGACCCAACCTAACTTCCTTACGGTTGCAATCAATGCATGCACCCTGCTCTGAGAACCAATCCATACCGAATATTACGTCGTACTATGCCAACGGCAAAAGCGATGCTCGCAAATCAAACTCCTGGTCTCCAATCCGAATCTTCACTACACAGATCCTATCCGCGCGCATTGAGCACCCATTGGGCAACAACACATCCAATTTGTCCTTTGACATCGAGGACGGAACCCCGATGCGTGATATGAATTTTTCGGACAAGAAGGAATGCGATGCTCTCGTATCAAATGGGGCTCTCGCCGGAAACTCAAAGATCAACACAAATCCTAGCATCAACAATAGTAAGCTAACAAATACGAAGGTAACAACTATAAAAGTTAAACCACTGTAATTTAACTCATACCTGTCACCACGTTCGCCTGCTTTATGGCCTCTTGCAGACCAAGGTTGTAGACTCTAGGATGGGCTGGAGCATGATGGGACGCGGTTGACTCCACCGCCTTCCCTTTCTCCTCATAAGTCGCTCCAGACTTCCTCTGGGACTTTGAACGTCCGCTCCAACACTCACGAGCAAAATTTCCCGTCTTCCCACAGTTATAACAAGCTCCTGGGACTCTACTTGTAGTTGCCCCCGATGCACCAGCCAAAGGGGCTGAGTTTGAAGTCTTCTGCTTCTTATTCCACCTGCGGAAACTTGACTTGTTATTTGGCATCTTGAACTCGGGCTTCTTTTCTCCTGGGTCCTTCTTCTCTTGAACTTTCTTAACGACCTTCTCCAACGATCGGGCAGAATTGACCAAGGCTAGGAAGCCTTGCGCCTTAGGCCCAACAAGTAGTAATTGTAGGTCGCCGCGTAGACCCTAATAAAACCGGTTGGTCTTCCGTTCTTCTTCCATAAACGTAGCACCAGTATAACGACCCAACCGTGTGAACTCATGAATATACTCGTCCACGCTTCTGGCTCCCTGAGTCAGCCCAAGGTACTGATTCTCCATCTCCAACTTCTGAGTAGAGGGTACAAATCTAGCTAGGAACAATCTTGAAAATTCCTCCATAGGCACATCAGCAAGCTGCCTACCCACTAAAAGATGAAACTCCAACTCATCCCACCACAATCTTGCTTCACCCACAAAAAGAAAAGTCGCTATGGTGGTCTTCTACCACTCCTCAGTTAACGTGGCTGTCAGAACCCTCTTTATCGAAGAGAGCCAGTCCTCAGATTGAGCTGGCATTCCAACCCCATCAAACCTCGGAGGATTAAAGCCCATTACATGCTTAAGCTGCTTCTCCGTAGCTCTCCTCGGCTCTACCAGATCAACTGCTACGCGCTCCACCACTCTCGGCTCTACCGCCCTAACCGGTTCTTGCTCATTCACAGTAGGTGCGTGACACATTTGCCCTGCAGGTGGGGCATTTATCATTGCAAATACCGCCTCAGCCACCATCCTGATGGTTTCCGCTGAAGGAGGTGTTGTAGGCACGTCCCTTGGTGCAATACTTTTTGCTGATTGCGGACGCTCTGACTGACCCGCACCGCTCTTAGCTGCCTATAGTAGCAAATACACACGATTACACGATAAACAAATTGCTAAAAGCAATCGTTGGAACACTCAGATTCCACAGAATAAGTGTATTTTCATTCCTAAGTGGACATTCATGAGTTCTTTTTGATGCTATAACGATGACGCACACATATGCTCACCACCCCTTAAAAGAATTCGCCCACGAATTCATTTAAGCCTGACCGTAACCAGAAGTCTGATACCAAATTATAACACCCCCATCCTTCGCATGACATATAATAGAAGGTCCAGCTGGAACCCGACACCATATACCACAGACAATCAGAAGGGTTACATAAGAATATACAAACTATCCAATTAAGACTACTCGTCCTACACAGAACATTCTAGCGGAAGCTTTTAAAGTTTAAAGAACCCAAAACTTAAATCCAATAAACATGAATGTCCACAACACACTACAGGAATGAAACCCAAAATACACTAAAAGGGGAACATGGCCTTATGGCCTTACAATAGTTCACTTAATAAATAGTGTTTTCCATACATCCGCTCGCAGGCCGGCCACACATGACAAAAGTAAAGTACAACTATTCTTTACGGCCTTCTAGGGCCAGCACAGCAACATGGGCTCCAGCCCGCTATTTGGTACTCGGCTCCGCAGCACCTGCAAGCACATTCCACCGCACGGTGGCAAACAAAGCAACGGTCAGCCAAAAGCCGACCAAATTAAAACGACCCCGCCCCTAGGTCGGGACGGCGGTGCTCTTTCCCTGCATTACATTAGCCCAACTAAACAATAAAGTGCAATTATATATTTCGCCACAGGTGTAGGCTCGCACGGCCAAACACCCCGTGCACTCAGGGCACATTAACAGTGAATCCTATCATTACAGCGTCTTCACCACCACCCCAAGGATGGCAACAACATGTGAGCATTTAGCCTTTCTGACCACCGTCTAAGGCTCCCGACTATGCCAACGGCCAGTCCCCGTCTTCGGGTCTCTCGCACCGAACCACATAGCCTAGGTCCAATTCTACTTGCCCGTTGCTCAAGCTGCATATACAATTTAAGTCCTACGCGCGGGCCAAGCTTCTCTCGGATCCCAAAATTTCCAAACAATCACATAACCCAGTTATGTTCAAGGCCGGTTCCCAGACCGCCAAGTTAGCAGAACAACGATTCCGCTCAGTTTTCCGGGTGCGCCTTGGAGCTAACCTCCAAGGATCCCTACTGCAATCTACCGCATAGAAACCCGAAAACCCAAAGCACGGAGTCTTCTCCGGCAAAACATAATAAATGCAACATCACCGATCCAGACAATACACGTCCGGGTAGGCTTCACACACAATGCCTATGTCCGTACTTACGATTCCGGACTCTATATGCAACACAAGGGGGGCTATTTACATCAACCCCAAGGAACACCACACACTCACCGCACACTCGCGGGAGTGGGATTCTCTCTGCAGAAAGAAAGAGCTTCACATGCTCAAGTCGAGAATCGTTACCCTTGTAGTCCGTTTTGGCGCCATGGAAAAACTACACGGACAGAACTCTTCGTAACGAACTTTCCTCCACGGATCCGCTCTCCGATCTCAAAATGGTGCTCCGATGCTCCGCCGGCGGCCGGAAAACCCTTCCTTCTTCCTCCTCTTTCCAACTCCTTGAGAGAGAGAATGGTTAGAGAGAAATGAAGGATTAACTCCCCTATTCCCGGCCTTAACAGAGCAGGAAACCATCTGGGCCGTTGGATCTTATTTAGAGAAAACGAACGGTCCAGATCCGCTCAAAAATCTCCAAACCTGGGCCGAACACGGCTTGGCACACGGCCGTGTCCCAGGTCGTGTGCCTCGATCCAGGCACGATCGTCGAACACCGAACAACCACATGGGCAAAGACACGCCCGTGTCTCACCTGACACGCCCGTGTCGGGTCTCCCGACACGCCCGTGACCGGGGGCGTGTAACGCATAACCGCCACGCCAACCGACACGACCCAACTGAACACGGGTACTGACACGGGTAGGCACATGCCCGTATCAAATTACACGCCCGTGTCATGAAGCCGTGTTCCTGGTCGTGTCCTTCTCGGGATGAAAACGGCCAAAAATCATCAGCCAGACACGGCCTTAGACACGCCCGTGTCCTAGGCCGTGTACCCCAATACCGACACCAAAAATCCCTTTTTATGCGACCGACTCAAATACGATTTTCGGGGCATTACAGTATGTCGACCCGTGAGTTCTATGGCTAGAGGTGAGTATTACTACTTCATTACATTTATTAATGATTTTAGGGGATACAAATATGCATATCTTATTAAGTGCAAATATGAAACCTTTGAAAAGTTCAAAGTGTTTAAGAGTGAAGTAGAGAACCAGTGCAAATATGAAACCTTTGGGTTAAAGCACTACGATCTGATTGGGGTGGCGAATACTTAAGTCATGAGTTTCGTGATCATCTAAAAGTGTGTGGTATTATATCACAACTCACTCTACCCAGAACACCACAATATAATGGTGTCTGAGAGGTGGAATCATACACTGTTAGACATGGAGCAGTCGATGATGAGTCATGCAAATTTACCTATTTTCTTTTGGGGTTTTGATTTAGAGACTGTTGCTTTTACATTAAATTGTGGTCCAAAGAAAACGGTGTTGTGTTTTTTCTATACATCACAACACTTGTGCACAACGGAAGAAGGAACAAGAAAAGCCCAAAAGAATTGGATCATGCAATGAACATTGATCAATAAGTAAAGTGTTGTAAATCAAAATTTACCTTTGCGGGATTGAGTCTCTACTCAATCGAGATGCTACAATAAAACCAGTGGACACTTGCGGCTGGAGTTCCGAGCGTGGAATATTGTCCACGCATCTACAAGTGATCCACACGAATGAGAGAACTCTTAGACTCTTGTCACACAAGATCTAGGTTGGAAGAAAGCACTCTGCATCTTCACAGACTGCTAGGTCTGCTCCAGAAGAGGCGGATGCAACAGGCGCCAGAAACGGGCTGAGCGATAGCGACAGGATCATGATCTTCAGAAACACTTTTCGTCAGCCTTTTCCCTTCGGGTTAGCAACTTGCACTTGCTCGTGTTTTGCACACATACTTGCTCGTTAAAACCCTAAGACATCTTCTATTTATACCCAAAGGAATAAATAGTAGAAAGTCGTCGCTATTGGTAGACCCAAAATATATGGAATGTAATTCGTTGAATCAACTCTTGACTCAACGAATCGTCGAGTGGACACAATGCACTCAACGCCCGACAGTGGCCTCTGCACTTGAATCGACGAATCAATATTTGACTCGACGAATCGTCGAGTGCACTCAACGCCTAACTCGGCGAATCAACATTTGACTCGACGAAGCATCATGTGGACTCAATGCTCTCAATGCCTAACTTGACGAATCAACAATTGACTCGACAAATCATCGAATTGTCTCGACGCACTCGACACCAGATTCGACGAATCAAGACTTGACGCAATGAATCATCGCATGGTCTCGACCCACTCAATGCCAGACTCGATGAATAAAAACTTGACATGACGAATCGTCGAATTTTATCGACACACTCAATGCCAGACTCTATGAATCAACACTTGACTCGACGAATCGTCGAATGGTATCAATGCACTCAACTCCTAGTAGTGTGTTCTCAGCACACTGAATGTCTGACTTCTTAGTCCTTCACTCATCGCATGAGTAGGACCATCATAATCCATTCCTCCAATTTCTCAAATGCTCTTATGTGTGACTCTGTAGGCTCATATTGCGTTGGCAATGAGACTATATGCTTGATCACTTCCAGAGCATAATAGTAACACTAACAGTCTCCCACTTAATCTTGAAAGTATTAAATAAAAGCTTCACAAAAAATGAGCGGTATCTAGCAATACATCATTGCTCCCCAAGCAATAAGAGTTCATAAGTCAAAAGCCATTGTGACCAATGTATCAATGTTTTCATGTCTCATCGTCCCTTACATTCAGATAGAACGAGAGGTATAAGTTATGTCACCATCATAATTGTTCAATCTTAGTTTCTTGATCTACAATGGACTTCCAAAAATCGGTGAGTCCAATATCATATATTGACTCAACCAAGCATGGTCATGCATTTCTCAGTCTCATTCCATCAAGGAGGCCCATGGATGCAACGCCTGCCATATAGGTGGACAAATCTCATTTCTATCCACACAAAAACACCCAAATGATTCGTAACGTACCCAATAACCACCTTTATAATCCACGTTTCTCAAGACTGGACTTTTGATATCATCAAAACATGTTCTTTCTCACTTGATGAATGCCGTGATTTCAGATCAAAGGCCCACAAACACCATTGCCACTTGAGCCATACTTGTGACACGTTCATATAATAATCCACAAAGTATTCTCATGGTGGGTCTGTCCAGTACAACTTGTTCACTGACAAGTACCCATATGATTTTTTTTTCACAATATCATGACTTGTGAGAACTGATCATCAGTCAATGCACATGCTAGTCTTAATGTATCATCATCACCCTTAGCTTCTAAGATGACACACTAACTAGGGACCATTTAAGAATGAAGCTTCTCAGAAAATTCGCTCTCACATTCATGTCACAACTTGACACCTATGGAAGCAAACATTCCAAGGGCATTTATTGAGTTAAATTAATCTATCACAGTAGAAATAAATTTACACAATAAAAGAACTTGACAAAACATAAAATTGAAATGCATAGTACTATATTCATCAAATGAATTATTACATCCGACAAACATACAACCTACAATACTCCAACTAGAGTTGATCATTCAGGTATCTTATACTTATTGATCTAACATGGCCATCATGCTTTCTCTGTACGAGAGGCTTTATTAGTGGATCCGCAATATTTTCTTCAGTCGACACTCTGCAGACGTCCACATCTCCTTGATCGACAATCTCACGAATAAGATGAAACCGCTGAAGTATGTGCTTGGAGTACTGATGAGATCTAGGATGCGAAGCAAGTGCAAATGCACCGTTATTGTTACAATAGAGAACTACGGGACCAACAATGCTAGGAATTGCATATAACTCGCCAATGAATTTCCTAATTCATACAGCCTCCTTTGTTGCATTTGCAGCAACGATATACTCGGCCTCAATTACAGAATCAGTAACTGCCTTCTGCTTGGAACTCTTCAAACAAACAACTCCTCCATTTAGGCAAAATATAAACCCTGACTGAGACTTTGAGTCATCCCTATCAGTTTGGAAGCTAACATCAGTATAACCCTTTACAACGAGCTCTTCCTCTCTGCCAAATACCAAGAGCATATACTTAGTACTTCTCAAGTGCTTCAAGATATTCTTGACAGCTATCCAGTGATAATCATCGGTGTTGGGTACATTGGAAATAATGTACCTGATTTGTAGAAGCCCTATCAATTCAATGATATACACAAATTAGTGTTTGATGTATGTTTAGTTTACTTGTGTAGGTTCTATGTTGAAGAAAATAAACTAAGTACAAATATGTCAAGACACTAGACAAGTGTTGACACCTTTGTAAAAGCAGTGCTGAGACAAGGAATCAAGTCGTGTTGACACTCACGACTAGTGTCGACACCCTTATTCAAGTAGTGCTGAGACATGAAGTAAGCTGTGTCAACACCCAGGACTTGGGTCGACACCGTTAGTCAAGAAACTAGCAGTGTCGACACTCAGGACTAGTGTCAACACCTTTTATACAAGTAGTGCTGAGACAGAAAGCAAGCTGTGTCGACACCCAGGACTTGGGTCGACACCATTAGTCAAGAAACCAGCAGTGTCGACACTTAGGACTAGTGTCAACACCTTTTATACAGGTTGTGTTGAGACAAGAAGCTAGTAGTGTCAACACACTTGATTATTATCAATACCCTTATAAGAGAAGTGTCGACACCCAGGATTGGTGTCGGCAGAATCTAAGTACAGAAGTGTCAACACCCAGAACTGGTGTCAACACCTTTATGCAGAAGCTCTCAAGACAGAAATTCTTCTAAGTCCAGAATTCGAAGCCTAAAGTTATGACAACCGTCAGAACTGTCAGATGTTAGTGGATTAACTGGGGCAATCGGTCACTCTTGCCAAAGCCTATATAAGGAGACCAACACGACAGAAACGATATATAATATTTTTCTCATTCTTCTCATCTCAGTCTTTCAGATCAATTCAACAGAATTTTAAAGGTGGAGAGGAGGCAGATCGTGAATCAACTTCAATCTTCTCCAACCAAGTTCAACCCTACCTTCTCCTTCAAGAAGCTTTGAAAAAGCTAAGAAGGGTTGAACTATTTCTTCTCAATCAAGTTCAAGGAAGAAGATTAATCATCAAGATCTGATCAAGAAGAAGTCATATGTTTCTTTCCTGCTGGTTGATTTATCAAATCTCAAATTTTAGTCTACTTTAATTCGTATTTTGTAAGATCTAGTCGTAGATTTGAGGAGTAGGATATATATATATCTCTGAGCTGTAAGCCTAAATTATAAAGACTGAGTTAGGGCTGAGATCCTTTGGTAGGAGAAGAAGGAGTTTCTCTGAGTTGTAGGAATAGTTGTGTTCTGAGGGTGTTGGGTAAGGGTTTGCCTGAGGTGTAGGAGTGAAGGTGCACTCTGAGGTAGGATTCTTAAAGAGAATCTGAGTTGTAGGAGTCAGTAGGGCTCTAAGGTGTAAGATCTGAGGATTTGAGGAAAAGAAAGGAGTTTGACCTAATCTAGTTCATTGCTAGATAGGCGAAGGAGGAAAGTGGATGTACCCATAATTTGGGGAACCACTATAAAATTCTTGTGTGATGTGTTGTGGTTTGTACTGTGAATGTTAGATTAGATCTATGTTGATCTTAGTTTATATGTTTTCTTGATTGCTGTGGCTGTGTTAACTTCCTCACTAAAGAAATTTTTGTGTCCATAAGTAGCCAAGATTTGAATAAATTTGAATTGGACCTTTTAACCCCCCTATAGGTCAATCAGTTTCCTAAAACAAACACTTTATAATTGGTATCAGAGGGAGGTTAACTGTGAAGACATAACAGCCTAGTGAGAATCCTAAGGATTAACTGAGATCTAATCATGGATCAAAGAGAAAACCATTCCATCAAACTCCCAATCTGTTCCTGGACACATGATTGTTGAGTGCTCCGCCAACAAGGTCAATAAAGAGCCTTGCTGGAGAGGAACTATATCTAATGGCAACACGACCTATAGACCTCCAAAAACTGTGATCAATCCTAGGAGACAAGGAATTCTTGGATCCGGGTCTAGTGCATAACACTCATTTCTGAAAGAGAAAGGTGTCAATTCTGCACCATAGCCTTGGTATCTGAAAGTCAACACTAAGTTGCACAAAAGTTCAACTTCAAAGGTGCAACCTAAGAGAAGGTATAATAAATATGAGTGTTGATGTTGTGGAAAAGTTGAGCATTTTGCTCTAGATTGTTGGTATAATCCAACAGGACCCTCATTTAGATCTCAGTCTCATGCATTCAGAAAACCTATTGTGGTTCACACAACTAAGTCTAACAGGAACCAAGGCCGCAAAACTATTTGGGTGCCTAAGGTTAGCTAATTCTGTGATTATATGTAGATCCAAGTACCACAAAAATGCCTATATGGTACTTGGACAGTGGCTGTTCCAAGCACATGACTGGAACCAGGAGTTTCCTGATAGACTATAGATCAGTAAAGGCTGGACCAAAGGTGGTCTTTGGTGGCTCAGAAAGAGGATACACAAGAGTATATGGTAACCTTTCTAATGGTCTAGTGACTATCACAAAAGTTGCATATGTGGAAGGATTGAAACATAATCTGATAAGCATAAGTCAGCTTTGTGATATAAGTTATAAAATAGCCTTCCACAATGATAAGTGTCCGATAAGGAAAATAAGTGATCAAGAGATCTGAAAGAACTAGTGCCTAATCACCTAGAGGGGGGGTGAATAGGTGAACTTAATCTTTTTTAAAATTACAGGCAGAAACACTGAACGGTAATTGCAATTCAACAAGTATCACAGCACAGCAACCATACAAGCATACATTCACAGAGTGCACACAGATTTTTATAGTGGTTCCCCAAGGTCTGGGTACATCCACTTTCCCCCTTCGCCTATCTAGTAGTGTACTAGATTCGGCATAACTTCTCCACTTCTCCTCAGATCCTCAGATCTTACAACTCAGAACTCCAAACAGGTTCCTACAACACAGAGTGATCCCACTCCTACAACTCAGGCACAAAAGCCCTACCACTCAGTCTTCACCAAGACTTACACTCAGAGAACAAAGTCTCCTACAACTCAGGCACTAGGCCCTACCTCAGTCTTCAACAAGACCTACACTCAGAGCAATGATTCTCCTACACTCAGGCTCACATGCCCTACCTCAGCCTTTATAGATTTAGGCTTACAACTCAGATCTATACAAGATCCTACAGAAATTAGAAAATACAAAGTATATAACCACAACTCTGATAGAGAGAGATGAGTTGACTGGCTTCTTGATGAGTTCTTGGAAGAACTTGGCTGAGATCAACCTCCCTTGGCTTTCTTCAAAGCTTCTTGAATTAGAACACAGTAGGGTTGAATCTCCTGAAGATGATCTTTAATCAACTTCTGTCTTGAGATTCAGATCTCAATCTGAATCTAACTTAGCAGCCCGATTCAGCAACTGCACTTCTTAGAAGGAGCTCTCTCTCTCCAACTTCTTAGATCTTCTGTTGAAGGTCTTCTTCTTATTTTGTTGTTTTTCACTTCATTTATTCATTACTTCTGTTGAAGGAGAAAGGTCTTTAAATAAGCTTTCTCCATGGTGACCGGCTGATCCGGTTTCTAACAACTTTCTAATGGCTCTGACAGTTGCAGTTGACCGGTTGAAATGACAGCTGTCAAGTCATCCAGTCACTTCTTGAAATCTCTGTCACTGTCTGAAAGTGTCGAGACAAATAGTCTTTATGTGTCATCACAAATAGACTAAGTGTCGACACAAGTAGACTAAGTGTCGACACTAGCCTTGTTGGTGTCGACACAACTCCTTGTGTTGTTGTAACAGCATCTCGACACTGCTTCTTTAGAATGTGTCGACACTGATTCTATGTGTCGACACAAGCCTTCTTCTTTAATACTTATTTGAATTCTGCTAAGTGTGGACACAACTCCTTTGTGTCGACACATCTTCTTGTGTTGAAACTTGCTTAAGTGTCGACACATCTTCTTTGTGTCGACACATGCCTTCTGTGTTGAAACTTTGCTGAGTGTCGACACATCTCCTTTGTGTCGACACTTGTACTTAAACTTTGTTGAAGTTTGCTGACTGTCGACATAACTTCCTTGTGTCGACACATGTACTTGAACTTTGTTGAAGGTTTGCTGAGTGTCGACACAGCCTCCTAGTGTCGACACATGTACTTGAACTTTGTTGAAGTTTGTTGAGTGTCGACATAGCCTCCTAGTGTCGACACTTTTGTTGTCGACAAAGTTTCTCCGGGTGTCGACACTGCCTCTAAGTGTCGACACTGATTATGTAGACAATTCTTCACTGTGTGTCGACACTGCCTGTATGTGTCGACACTTTCCTTCTGGTGTCGACTCTGCCTTCCTGGTGTCGACACAATTACTCCAAGTGTCGACACAGCTTCTCTAGGTGTCGACACAAGCCTTCTTAAGTGTCGACACTTTTCTTCTGGGTGTCGACACATGGACTTAGAGACTTTTATGCTTTCCCTGCAATTACTTAACCTGCACAAATAAACTCAAAGCACATCAAATACATCTTGATGTATATCATTGAGTAGGGTGATGCTTCTTCAAATCAGGTACATATATTCCAATGTACCCAACAATCTCCCCCTATTTGGAGAAGTCATAACCCTTAGTCAATGATATACACCATACGTAATAAATTCTCAGTATGATGTAAAACAGTATTATATGACAGGGAAAATATTAAACATGTATAACCAAAACATGTATAATCAATTAACTCAGAACAATAAAGTAATAGATTGAACATAAAACATTGTTCTTACAGCTCCAAACATTTTCATTAATCAAAAGTTTACATAGAGTTAAAAGCAAATGATTACAAATTGTAAACTTAAGAAAATTTTTATCCTATGGCTGCTCAGGCTCCCTGATAACAATCCCCTTTGCAGATTGAATCTTTGCTTGAACTGGAGCATCATTGTCATCAACAGGCTTCTTCCTTTTGAGATCTTTCTTTTTCAGCTCTTCAGCCTTTATCTTCTGCCTTTCAAAATATTGATAAGGCTTAGGGAAATACTTGCTAGGCTCCTATGCATTAGGAGGTAGCTTTCCCAGTTTAGCCTTCCTTCTATATTGTACTATGGCCTCTTGCCTATTCTCATGTTTTCTCCACTCCAGATCAGAATACCACTTGCCTCTATCCAGGACATTGTCCTTAACAGCCTTCCAAGCAGTCAATATGATATTCCTGGATGTGGGGCTCCATTGTTCAAAATCTGGCCTTAATTCAGCCTGCTCTCTGAACCTTTTCTTAGATAATTGAGCCTCTTGTTCCTTTAATAAAGCCTCTTGCTCTTTTAGTACTGCCTCTAGCACAGGCTGTACTAATTTCTCAAGAATAATATTCTGATTACCCTCAGGAGGACTATACATAGACTGTACCTCCTGATGTATCATGTCAAAATCTACAGGAGGATATATCACTTGAGCCACTTTAGCTTGCTCTCCTCCAAAGTATGCAGGATTTACTCCAGACTCTGCCACATTGTCATCATCACATAAGGGTGAATATCCAAGGGTGGCTCTGATGGAATTTGAAATCCATTTGGCATGATCAGATCCGGCTTTGACTAGTACCCTCTCCCCCTTTATGACTTCTCTTTCTATATGATCCCTAAGATCATCTTTCTGGAATCTTATTTGAGCATTCAAATAGTTTACTCCATCCTTATAAAAAGGTTTGAACTTCTGAAGCTGGGCAGAAATAGCTTTTTGAGAATCTGTAAGGGCAGTTTTCACAGCAGTGAGACTCTCCTGTAATTTCTTATCAAATTCTTCTTTGGCAGTGGCACTTACTGCAGTCTGGGCAGTAGCTAGATTCTTCATTTCAGTGACAATGGCATTATGTGAAGCAGTGAGATTATCATTCATCCTTATCTGGTTTTCCAAGACATAGCCTTGTTTGACTGCCAGATCATCAATCTGTTTCTTGAGATTCTCTTGATGTGTAGCCAGATAGACTACTGCATTCCCTCCTTTATGGAAGCAGTCAGTCATTTCATTTTTGTTTTGATTCACTTCAAATCTTATAGATTTGATGTCTTGTGATAGATCAAATTACAGGGATTTATGCCCTTCATCCATATACTTTTCTAAAGCTTTTCTTTGCTCATCTAGCTTAATCTGCAAAGCCACCATCAGTGAACTATAATTAGTAGATGGGGCAGGCTGTGGAGCAAGTGTCTGTAGTTCTTTCTTGTAGTTCTGGCTTCTTCTCTTGAAGACCTAGAACTTCCTCTTCTTGGCTCTAGCAGCCTCTTCATCCTCTGAAGCAAAAGTGCTAGCAATATCTACTCTATCCTTAGGACTAGGAGGTAACTCCTTCTCAGTCCTTGGTAGCTTTTCAACATTTCTTTGCTCCTCAGGCTCTATTCTTGCTGTCTCCTCTTGAGACCTAACCTGCTCCCCCTGAGGATCTACCTGCCCCCCCTCAACAGCTGCTTTCTCTCCCTCTAAGTCAGTCTGTATTAGATCAGGGAATAGCTCCTCTAGAGTAAACTCATGTTGAGGTTGGACTGGTGAATCTCTGTGCTCAGGAGCATCGAATGCCTCTCTATCAGCAACTGATGTGTGCTCCATAACCACATCCTGGGGTTGACTATGTATCTATGTTTGCTGATTAACATCAGGTAATGAGTCAGTCAAAACTTCTTCCTCAATAGTGAAATTTAATTGATTTACTTCAGTAATTACCTCTAGAATGGTTTGGGTAGCCCTTTCACTCTCTAATGGAGTTGGCTCATCCATATGTAGAGGCTCCCCCTGGAGTGGATCCAGGTGAATTGGGCTTGCTGAGGGTAGCTTCCCCTGCCTCTGAGCGTCTCCTAGTCTTGCTGGTGACTGTCCAGCATTTCCAGTCTCTTCATCATCAGGACTAAAGACCACTTGCTCTTCAGAGCTGCTGGAGGATTCAGAAGCCACAATGACTTTCTTCTTCTTCTTCTTCTTCTTCTGAGGTGTGTTACCTTTTCTGGAGTTGGCATCTCTTTTGTCAATACTCTATCCCATCTAGAGATAATCCTTACATCCATTCTCCTCATGTGGTTTATCTTTGAACCAGCAGCTTGATTCATCACCTCAGGAATACTTCCAGCTAGGTATAGACTCAGAATTCTACCCAGATTGGGTTTCTTCAGGCTCTCTTTTATCTTATCAAACATGACTGCAGACCAATCAGTATTAAGGTTGAAAATTATCCTTGTCATTAGACTGAACATGTGAGCAGATATTCTATCATGCCCACTAACCTTGCTCAGTATTACTTTGCTAACTATTTCAGACAAGAATTTGCCCTGCATGTTCATGCCTTTCCTGTTGAAAACTGATCCAATTTTCAGGTTTGAGTCTAATCCACACCATTTCAATGCATCTCTAGTCTTAGAAGCAGATACATCTTCTTCCTCCTTTGTTCTTGGTAGTTGAAGTACCTTTCTTAGACTTTTCTGTGTGACCTTGACTTTTGTCCCATGGACTCTGGACTTAATCTTGAGTCCAGTATCATCAAGTGAAGCTGCACTCAAGAATTCAAGGACCTCCTTCTTCCAGATCTTGATAGGTTCTGATACAAGATACTCTAGTCCAGTCTCGGCAATTAGGGTTACCACACCTTTGATTTCTGGTTCTGCGTCATCAAAGGCGTGACGCACGAGCTCATATCCTTCGTTAATGTTCTCTTCTAGCTTAGGCGCCATTAGGGTTTGAAGAAATTTTGAATTTAGAGAAGAGAGATGTCGACACACAAATTTGGTCTCGAGACTAAGGTGAGCGTGTCGACAAACAATGGGGAAAACCTATTTATACCTTTCTAAAATTGAAGGTGAAAAGGCGTGTTAACATACTTGAATTGTGTCGACACTGTTGAAAAGTGTCGACACTTTCTTCTAATGTCTCGAAAATTATGTGTCGACACAAGTATAGTCGACAGAATATATGTGTCGACACTTATACATCTCAGCTCGACACTTAGTCGAGACTCTACTAGACTAATTCTGTGTAAATCCTAAGTGTCAACACCACCCTGGATGTGTCGACACCTACACTGCATGTGTCGACACAAATTCTCTGAAGTGTCGACACAGACTTCCTAGATGTGTCGACACCATTTCTCTGAAATGTCGACACCACTTCTATGTGTCTACACAGACAACTCTGTGTGTCGACACTATTTTACTTAGCCAATTTTTGTAAACTATTCTAAGTTTATCATTCCTAATTCAATTTTAAATTTATTGAATTTGGTTTCATCTAAGGGCTTAGTAAACATATCAGCTAACTGATTATCTGTCTTAACATACTCTAGGGAAATGTCTTCTTTTTCAACATGTTCTCTTAGAAAATGGTATTTTATTTCTATGTGCTTAGTCCTACTATGGGAGACATGATTATTTGCAATAGAAATGACACTAGTAGAATCACAAAATAAAGGTGTTCTACTTACTTGAATACCATAATCTTCTAGCTGATGTTGTATCCATAGTTGTTATGCACAGCAGCTTCCTGCAGTAACATACTCTGAATCAGCTGTGGAGATAGCCACACTGGTCTGCTTCTTGCTACTCCATGACACCAGCCTTCCACCTAGAAATTGACAGGTTCCTATAGTACTCTTTCTATCTTCCTTGCAGCTTGCAAAATCTGCATCTGAATAACCTGTCAGTTCAAAATCTCCATTCCTAGGGTACCAAAGGCCTAGATAAGGTGTGCCCTTAAGATATCTCAAAATTCTTTTTACTGCTGTCAAATGAGATTCTTTAGGGCAAGCTTGGTACCTAGTACAAACACATGTAGTATACATGATATCTGGTCTACTAGCAGTCAGATATAGTAGAGAGCCAACTATCCCTCTATACAAAGTTTCATCTACAGGTTTCCCTGCATCATCTTTGCTTAAAGACATTGTTGATCCCATAGGAGTTTTCATGGTAGTGGATGATTCCATACCATACTTCCTTATCAATTTTAGGGTGAACTTAGACTGGGATATGGATAATCCATCTTCAGTCTGTCTAACTTGGAGACCCAAGAAGAACTTAAGTTCCCTCATACTGCTCATTTCAAATTGTCCTTGCATGAGTTTTGCAAACTTTCTGCAAAGACTACTTTTTGTAGACCCAAATATAATGTCATCTACATATATTTGGACTAAGATAATCTTACCTCTAGTTTTCCTAAGGAATAGAGTCTTGTCTATTTTCCCCCTTGAGAATTTATTCTCAATGAGGAAACTAGATAGGGTTTCATACCAAGCCCTAGGGGCTTGTTTTAACCCATACAAAGCCTTCTTAAGTCTATATACATAATCAGGTTTAAGAGAATCTACAAAACCTGATGGCTGCTCTACATAGACTTCTTCCTTCAGATTTCCATTCAGAAAAGCTGACTTAACATCCTTTTGATATACCTTAAATCCTTGATATGTTGCATAGGCAAGAAACATCCTTATTGCTTCCAGTCTTGTTACTGGAGCAAAGGTTTGATCAAAATCAATACCTTCTTCCTGCCTATATCCTTTTGCAACTAGTCTAGCTTTATTCTTTATAATAATTCCATTCTCATCCAACTTGTTTCTAAAGATCCACTTAGTTCTAATAATGTTGTGGTCCTTTGGTTTAGGAACTAGCTCCCAGACCTTGCATCTTTTGAACTGGTTCAACTCCTCTTGCATGGCCTCAATCCAATAAGGGTCTAGGATTGCTTCTTCAAATTTATTTGGTTCTACTTGGGATAGAAAGCTGGAGTAGAGAACTGAATTTAGATTCCTGCTCCTTGTTTGTACCCCTTGTCTGAGATCTCCAATAATTTGATTTGCTGTATGATCTTTTAAATGCCTATTTGCTGGAGGCAGCCTGTCTTCAGGTTGTACACCTTCATTCACTTCATCTTGCTGCACTTCTTGATCCTCTTCAGCTTCAGGAGTATCTTGTACTCCTCCTGGACAGCAGCCACATTCTTCCACTTGCTGACTTGCAGTAGGACCTTCTGCAATAGTAAGCTTGTCCATCTTCTCAGTTATACCTGTGGAACTCCAAACAGTTCTAGGCAATTTATTGTTAATGAGTCTAGCTTCATCAAAAACTACATGAACAGACTCTTCTACAACTTGAGTAATCAAGTTGTAGACCCTATAAGCCTTACTATTGTTGCTGTACCCAACAAAGATCCCCTCTTGGGATTTGGCAGCAAACTTGGTTAGATAAGACTTACCATTGTTAAGGATATAACACTTGCAACCAAAGATCCTGAAATAGGATAGATTTGGTTTTCTGTCCTTCACAATCTCATAGGGGGTCTTCTTGTGGCTCGTGGTGATAGTAGCCCTATTGATCACATGCCAAGCAGTGTTTACTGCCTCAGCCCAGAAATATTCTGGGAGATATGTGCCACTCAATAGGGTTCTACCAGCCTCTATCAAGATTCTATTTTTCCTTTCAGCAATACCATTTTGCTGAGGTGTTCTTGGTGAGGAAAATTCCTGAAAAATTCCAAACTCTTCACACAGTTTTGTCATACTTTCAGACTGAAATTCAGTACCATGGTCACTTCTGATTTTGACCACTGTACTGTTTAATTCATTCTGAATTTGTTTAACAAAACTATACAAGATACTTGGTGTTTCAGATTTTTGCCTTAGGAAGAACACCCAGGAATACCTTGAGTAGTCATCAACTACCACAAATGTGTAGACCTTCCTACCTAGGCTGTGAACTGGCATAGGACCAAAAAGATCCATATGCAAGAGGTATAAACACCTCACAACATCTTTGTTCTCAAGGCTATGAAAGGTGGATTTGGTCTGCTTGCCTTTTTGACAAGCTGAGCATATCCCATCCTTTATACACTTAACCTGAGGACCATTCCTCACTAACTCTTTGCTAAAGAGTTGGCCAATTGTCTTATAGTTAAGATGAGCCAGCCTCTTGTGCCACTTAACACAATGTGAGACTTTTTCATCAGCTACAAGACAAATAGGAGAAACAATGTTCTCACACATAATGTCTAGACAATAGACATTTCTCTTCCTATATCCTGTCAGAATGATCTTTTGATCACTTGACCTACTGATATGACAACCATCCTTGACAAATGAGATGTCATATCCTAAATCACTCAGCTGACTTATGCTAATGAGGTTATGTTTCAAACCCTTTACATAAGCCACTTGAGTAATTGTAATTAGGTTGCTAGAAATGTTACCAAAGCCTTTGATGATTCCTTTTTCTGAATCACCAAAGGTAACTTTAGGACCATCCTTGATTGGTGTATAGTCCTTCAGCAATCCCCTAGTTCCAGTCATGTGCCTGGAACATCCACTGTCCAAGTACCATATAGGGGCATGACCACTTGGACTCACCTGCAAAACAGATTACTTAACCTTAGAACCCAAATAATTCTTGGGTCCTTGGTGCAGGTTAGTTTGACTTTTAACAAAACTACCTGTAGCTCTTCTAGAAGGTAGTTTGCTACTCTCCTTGACACTTGAATTGTGCCAACAGTCTATGGCAAAGTGGCCTATCTTGCCAGAACACCAGCACTCAAACATGTTGTACCTTTGTTTAGGTACAACCCTGGCTGTTTTATCTACAGCAGGCTTTATGTTTAGTGCTGGGGCTTTGCCCTTAGATATGGACCTAACTGTCCTGACAGGTTTTGTAAACCCCAATCTAGTCTTATCCTTTTGAGGAATAAACTCATCTATCAAAGGTAAAACTGATTTTGGTTTAGAAAAACTTGCAACAATCTCTCTCTCCTTCTGAAGTCTAGCCTCCAGATTTTTAATTTGATCATTCTTAAATGTGATTATGCCCAATTGAATGACAGTAATGTTTTTCAACTTGGCAATCTCATTCAGTTTTTGATCTAACACTTTATCTGAATCAGCAGCTGCCAACTTAAGATTAGCAATTTCCTTAGTCAGTGTTTTGACCAGATTTTTGCTCTTCTTAAGTGCCTGCAATACATCTCTATATTCATTCATCAATTGATGAATATCACCCTCAGATTCAGACCCACCCACATCACTTGATGCAGATGTATCTGATTCTGAATCAGTACTATAATCTGAAAGACATTGTACCTTACTTGGTCCAGGCTGATCCTGGATCTTGTCTCCTTCTGTTAAGGCCATCAGTCCATTGCACTGATTGTCCTCATGCTCATAAATTGAGTTCATTAACTGCATGAACTCATCTTCCTCCTCTTCAGCAAACAGTCCAATATAGGCTTCAGCTTCTGAATCCGTTTCTGAAGATGACTGATCAGTCAAACTCTTATCCTTCTTGGCAACAAAGGATCTTTCCTTTTTGCCCTTGAATTGAGTCTTCTTCTTGTCAGTTGACTCTTTCCTCTTTTCTGGATAGTCAGCTACTATATGTCCTTGTCTATTGCAACAATAGCAAACTATCTTTGAGGATGTATTTTTACTTGGCTTGGACTTTCTTTTGTCATTCCTTGATGACTTCCTGTTCTGATAATAGTCATCTTTTGTATGTGAAGTGGATGGCTTAGACCTCCACTGCTTCTTCTTCAGAAACTTTTGAAACTACCTTGTAAAGGCAGCAAAATCCTCATCACTTTCACTACTGTCTGAGTTCTGGTTCTCTGAATTTTCTGAAGCAGTATCAGTAACTATTTATGGTGGAGATGAAGACTTGCTTCTATACTTCCTAGTGGCTTCAGTCTTGAAGGCCACAGCTCTTTCCTTGTGCTCCACTCTGGTAGTCTTCTCTTCCTCCTTTCTAACCATTAACTGCATTTCATAAGATAACAGTTTTCCAAACAAGTTTGGAGGAGGTATATCAGCTAATTTGGCCATTTTCCTAATGACACAAATCTTGGTATCCCAGTCCTTAGTCAGGGATCTTAAAAACTTGTCATTCAGCTCATAGTTGCTGAATTCTCTTCCATAGGACATCAACTCATTAACAATCCTATATAATTTCTTGTAGCATTCAGTAATGCTATCAGACTTTCCTTGTCTGAAGCTTTCATACTCCTGATTTAACAAAGACTTCCTATCTTGTCTTACCTCTTCAGATCCCTCCATGTAAACTATTAGTGTGTCCCATATTTCTTTTAAAGTTTTACAATGTATTAGGTTCTGAAATGTGGCATCATCAATTGCACTTACAATATTATTCTGGGCCCTCTTGTCCATAGTGGAAAGAATTATTTCATCTTTAGTCATTTCTGAATAGTCCTTAGGAGTTTTCTGATTTGCATCTAGAATGGAGATCTTCATTGACACATATGACCCTTCTTTGACTATGATGTATATTCTTGGGTCAGATGCTTCCAAATAGAGTCTAACCCTCTTTTTCCATATGCCAAAAATCTCTTTTCTGCAGATTGACAATTTCATGGATCCTAGCTCTTTGTGATTCTCAGTAGAACCCATTTTATTGATTCTTGATTATTCGGATTCTTCCTACATGATCTTTACTTAGACTGTTATGTCCTTTTGAGTAACCTCCCTCTGATACCACTTGAAAGAACTAGTGCCTAATCACCTAGAGGGGGGGGGGGGGGGTGAATAGGTGAACTTAATCTTTTTTAAAATTACAGGCAGAAACACTGAACAGTAATTGCAATTCAACAAGTATCACAGCACAGCAACCATAGAAGCATACATTCATAGAGTGCACACAGATTTTTATAGTGGTTCCCCAAGGTCTGGGTACATCCACTTTCCCCCTTCACATATCTAGTAGTGTACTAGATTCGGCCTAACTTCTCCACTTCTCCTCAGATCCTCAGATCTTACAACTCAGAACTCCAAACAGGTTCCTACAACTCAGAGTGATCCCACTCCTACAACTCAGGCACAAAAGCGCTACCACTCAGTCTTCACCAAGACTTACACTCAGAGAACAAAGTCTCCTACAACTCAGGCACTAGGCCCTACCTTAGTCTTCAACAAGACCTACACTCAGAGCAATGATTCTCCTACACTCAAGCTCACAGGCCCTACCTCAGCCTTTATAGATTTAGGCTTACAACTCAGATCTATACAAGATCCTACAGAAATTAGAAAATACAAAGTATATAACCACAACTCTGATAGAGAGAGATGAGTTGACTGAATTATTGATGAGTTCTTGGAAGAACTTGGCTGAGATCAACCTCCCTTGACTTTCTTCAAAGCTTCTTGAATTAGAACACAGTAGGGTTGAATCTCCTGAAGATGATCTTTAATCAACTTCTGTCTTGAGATTCAGATCTCAATCTGAATCTAACTTAGCAGCCCGGTTCAGCAACTGCACTTCTTAGAAGGAGCTCTCTCTCTCCAACTTATTAGATCTTCTGTTGAAGGTCTTCTTCTTGTTGTCTTGTTTTTCACTTCATTTATTCATTACTTCTGTTGAAGGAGAAATGTCTTTAAATAAGCTTTCTCCATGGTGACCGACTGATCCGGTTTCTAACAACTTTCTAACGGCTCTGACAGTTGCAGTTGACCGGTTGAAATGGTAGCTGTCAAGTCATCCAGTCACTTCTTGAAATCTCTGTCACTGTCTGAAAGTGTCGAGACAGATAGTATTTATGTGCCGACACAAATAGACTAAGTGTCGACACAAGTAGACTAAGTGTCGACACTAGCCTTGTTGGTGTCGACACAACTCCTTGTGTTGTTGTAACATCATCTCGACACTGCTTCTTCAGAATGTGTCGACACTGATTCTATGTGTCGACACAAGCCTTCTTCTTTAATACTTAGTTGAATTCTGCTAAGTGTCGACACAACTCCTTTGTGTCGACACATCTTCTTGTGTTGAAACTTGCTTAAGTGTCGACACATCTTCTTTGTGTCGACACATGCCTTCTGTGTTGAAACTTTGCTGAGTGTCGACACATCTCCTTTGTGTCGACACTTGTACTTAAACTTTGTTGAAGTTTGCTGACTGTCGACATAACTTCCTGGTGTCGACACATGTACTTGAACTTTGTTGAAGTTTTGCTGAGTGTCGACACAACCTCCTAGTGTCGACACATGTACTTGAACTTTGTTGAAGTTTGCTGAGTGTCGACACAGCCTCCTAGTGTCGACACTTTTGCTGTCGACAAAGTTTCTCCGGGTGTCGACACTGCCTCTAAGTGTCGACACTGATTATGTAGACAATTCTTCACTGTGTGTCGACACTGCCTGTATGTGTCGACACTTTCCTTCTGGTGTCGACTCTGCCTTCCGGGTGTTGACACAATTACTCCAAGTGTCGACACAGCTTCTCTAGGTGTCGACACAAGCCTTCTTAAGTGTCGACACTTTTCTTCTGAGTGTCTACACATGGACTTAGAAACTTTTATGCTTTCCCTGCAATTACTTAACCTCCTCAAATAAACTCAAAGCACATCAAATACATCTTGATGTATATCATTGAGTAGGGTGATGCTTCTTCAAATCAGGTACATATATTCCAATGTACCCAACAAGATCATCTTGTCAGGCACTAAGAGTGGCAACATTTATTGTCTAAATTTCTTATGTATAAATGAGGATTCTGCTGTATGCCTAGTAGCATGTGAGAAAGACTCTTTGTGTGTGCAATGACACAAGAGGCTACTCACTTAAATTATAGAGATATGAGCATGTTGCTTTCTATGGACTTAGTTAGAAATTGACCCCAACTACAATGCTCCAAAGAAGGCATGTGTCTAGCATGTTAAAGATGCAAACACACAAAAGTATCCTTTAAGAGCATTCTGTCCAAAGACACTGAGAGGCGTCTATACTTACTTCATATGGACCTATTTGGTCCTATGCAAGTTCTTAGTTTAGGTAGGAAGTCTTACACCAATGTGGTTGTAGATGATCACTCCAGATTTGCTTGGGTATTCTTCCTAAGGAGAAAGTCTGAAACTCTGGACATTCTTGCGGATTTTGTCAGACAAATTCAAAATGAAAAGGGCTATTCTGTGGTCAAGTTCAGAAGTGAACATGACACATAATTTCAATCTGAAAGAATGACAAATTTCTGTAAAGAACTTGGGATCTTTCAGTAATTCTCCTCTCATAGAACTCCCTAGCAAAATGGAATTACTGAGAGGAAAAAATAGAACTCTCATTGAGGCTGTTAGAACTATGCTAAGTGACACATCTCTCCCAAAATATCTTTGGGCTAAGGCTGTAAATACTGCCTGTTATGTTTAGAATAGGGCCTTGATCAACAAAAGTCACAATAAGACTCCCCATGAATTAATAAAAGGCAAAAAACCAAGTCTGTACTATTTCAAGATCTTTGGAAGTATGTGCTATGTCCTAGACAATGGGAAGACTTATCTAACTAAGTTTTCAGAGAAGTCCTATGAAGGTATTTTCGTAGGCTATAGTAATCATAACAAAATATATAGAATCTATAACTTGAAACATCAATTGGTAGAAGAATAAATTAATGTTGTTTTTTATGAAACTTCTGTTTTACATAATATACTATCTAATAATTCTAGTCTAAGAGATGTTGACTCTAAGATGGAAAAATTAAATATAGGAAATTCATCTTCTATAAAATTAGAGGCTAAAAACAATGTTGTAGTTCCTATAGAAGACACAGTCACTGCCCAGGGGGAGGAAGAGACTCACCCTTCTCTACCCAAAAAACTAGGTGATCGTAGAAATCTGCCTATAGCTATTAGACTCCTTAGAGATCATCTTATTGATCAAATAATAGGTGATGCCAAGCTAGGTGTGACCACTAGGAGTAGACATCATAATGAGGTTCTATTCTTTAGCTTTCTCTCTCAGATGGAACCTAAGAAATATAAAGAATCCAATTCAGACCCCAACTGGATCATGACAATGTAAGAAGAACTCAATCAATTTGAGAGATATAAGGTCTGGAGTCTAGTTCCTAGACCTAAAAATCACAATGTCATAGGAACTAAGTGGATATATAAGAATAAATTAGATGAGAATGCAGTCATTGTTAAAAACAAGACAAGACTTGTGGCTAAGGGGTATAGACGAGATGAAGGAATAGACTTTGACAAAACTTTTGCACCTGTAGCTAGGCTAGAAACCATTAGATTATTTTTAGCTCATGCAGCTTATAAAGTCTACCAGATGGATGTTAAATCTGCATTCCTAAATGGTATATTGAAGGAAGATGTCTATGTTAAATAGCCACCAGGTTTTGTAAATCCTAAACTTAGGTTTCATGTCTTCAAATTACATAAAGCATTGTATGAGTTAAAACATACACCTAGAGCCTGGTATGAGACCCTATCTAGCTTTCTCATAGAGAACAAATTCTCTAAGAGGAAGATAGATAAGACACTATATAACAACCCAGTTTTTCCCGAAAGATCAATCTCTGGAGGTTACAGTTCGGCGAACGTCGAAGACCGTTCGACAAAATCGGGGTAGTTCGACGAACGTCGAAGGCCGTTCGACGAACGTCGAAGGCCGTTCGACGAACGTCGATGGCCGTTCGACGAACGTCGAAGGCCGATTGACGAACGTCAAAGGCCGTTCCATGAAACTGAAGGTCGTTCGTCGAGCTCTACCTATTCGACGAATTTTTTGGCTGAGATGTGGATCCGTTCGATGAAAGTCGAAGGTTGATGTGTAAGCCATTCGACGAAAGTCAAAAGCTAATTTGTGGAGCTTCGTGACCTGAATTTCTAGCCATCCGATTTCACTTCATAACTGATCCCAGGGGCCCAGGATCCTCTGCCCAAAGGGCTTAAGAAGGGCTAAGCGGGATTTCTCCCTCATTTCGTCTCTTTTCTGGTGAAGGTTAGGGTTTGAGGGTTGGAGAGCGGAGGAGGAAGAAGGAGTGCTCTCTCCGCCATTGACGGAGCTTCGGAGCTCCGTTCATTTTTCTGAGTCCAGATCCGCGTAAAGGACTTGGAGGCACACGTTTTCATCCATGCAAAGAAAAGTTTCCATGACAAGGAAGAGGACTCAAAGGATAACGACATTTCTCCTCTCGGTTTTAGGATGCGTGTATGACATCTACTATTTTTCTACTTTCTTTCAAGCATTTTAGGCACCGGATTTCTCAAGTGAGAGGGATTCGGGTCGCCATGGTTCAAGAAGAGCCACCGGGTGTTCGCATTCCAAAAATCTTAAAAATCACAACATTTTTCTTTCATTGGCTTGGTGTAACAACAACCTAGCTAGTTTTTCCTTCAATGGTCTCCTTTAACCACAAACCAGCTTCTCAACCTTCTCTAAGAATGTTGTCGGAGGTGGAGCTCTGCCCATGAGCACCGATCAGCGATGGTTGTGCTCTCCTCCACCTCACTCCAGTGATCCTCCAATTCCCCTACAAAACACCCCCGTGAGCCAATTAAGATCCAAGAAACCAATTCTCATTCTACTAAAAATGTTTTAATTTATTGGCAATCAAATTTTAAATCAGTGTCATCTTTGGACCATTCAACTGATTCTTAAACTTTTTTTCCCACATCCAATTTCTCTTCGTACACATGTCATTTAGAAGACAAAGAAGTAGAAAAACATAGAAACACTTATTAAGGCCAGACCAGAGTATCATATATGAAACTTGCACTGATAAAGATCGTGGAGTTCAAACGGTATAGGTGAGCCAAAAAACTACATCAGATATACTCAAAATCGTTAAAGAACACAACCCATAACTTCTATAAATACATAAGCCATGCTCTATATTTAGTTCGCTTGACTGGGCTCCTCTAGCACCATCAAATTAGAGAACTGTGATTTTCCCTATGGAAAGAATCCAAAACTCTACTCTTAAAATCTATTATAGAAAGCAGAATAGCAAAGTGAAAGAGCCTACTTGAAAAAAATTCTAATATTTCTTGGAGGAAGGTTGGGACGGAGGTGGCCGAGAAGAAGCACATGTTGCAAGAGAATGCTACCCCCACAAAACTCTATTCCCGTTTGAGGGACCAAAAGGGGAAAATAGTAGCCCTAACTCTAATACTTAAAGGAAGAGGAACAAAACGAGAAGCAGAGAAGGAAGAATACTTCAGAGAAACAAACGACATTGCTGAGGTGATTTCATTCCTCGCAATCTCCTTTCCTCACCGCGTGATATTGTGATCTCCTTGTGATCTCATACCTTACAGAGCTCCGCTTGTAAAATCCCCTTCCTAAATAGTAGACATGGCCAATGTGGACCTTATGCCCAATGTTGCTACCATGAAGTTGTGCTAGCACACAAGCTAACCTCTAGTACATGTTGCCTACCCTGCCTGCAACCTTCATCACATAACATGACAACTATAAGAGGAAGACTGAATACACAGGAAAGTACCATAGCCAGGCACACTTAATCATCATGAATATACAAACATTCACAATATCTAATACAACAGGAAGCTCGAGCAAAGGCATGCCCTAAAATAAGTCCATCAAATCTAAAGAACGATACGATAATTATCTCTTTTGCCATATTATGAGGTAATTTGAACATCAGCTACAGGTGCCATCATCATCACCCCCTGCATCACAAATGTCTCATGCTATACTCGCAGTTGGGCTGCTACAACTACTACTATAACACCTGACACTATAAGAAAACAGACATTTGGCCAGGGTAAATTGCCCTGGTAAGAAGTCCAAAATCGTGGCTAAAGATCTTTTTCCACCGTCTAGCCACGAAAAAATTTCGTGGCTAAAGGTAGCGTGGAGAAAGGTCTTTCGCCAGGGATTTGCTGTGACAAATAGTATTAAGCATGAAAAAAATATTTTCATGGTTAATACCATTTCTTTTAGCCAGAGTTTCAGACCCCAACAAAACTTCTCCATAACGTTAAAAAGACCTAGTAGCCACGCTTTCGACCGTGGTAAATAATCCGACTAGTAGTCACGATTTCAAACTCTGGCTAATAGTAAGTTCAGTATTTAAAAAAACCATTTCACACGGTTAAAAACCGCGGCAAATAATAAATTATGTATGTTTTTAAAAATTATTCGTCTGGGTTTAAAAGCCTCTGGCCATATATGAGTAAATTCCAGATTGGCTCATGAATCGAGAGGCATCAGAATCTCATTTCTTATATTCATTAATTTTTTATAAAGAAATCCAACCAAAATCTTTTACGATGTATCAAACCAAATCAAAATCATATTTTGAGTAGGGGAAAAGAGATTCCAAAAATTCATCACATCAACCCGACGCAGATTTAAGCTATTTGGAATCAACCAGCATACTAAAACAAAAACAGATATCCATGAAGAGTAATGTCTACTAGTTCCATTAAATCAATAGCATGGTTCCCTTTGTTAATACTTTAGTGTTGTTTCTCTTGTAGAGCTTTTTATTGCTCTTTCCTCACTAACTCAAAGGACTCTATATGGAAAATTAAAGAGAATAAATTAATTAATTAACTCAAATTGCATCCATGAGCACAAATTAGAAACCAAAAATAAGATTTTAAAATGATGTAAAAAGTTGATTCCTCAATATGCAAGCAAGATAATGTGTTCTCTCTTCTTTTTCTTTCTTTTGCTTTGTCTTTGTCAAAATAATCACTTGAACCAAATGTTTCATCATTACATGAATCAATGACATCTTTGCCAGAAAACGATGCATCCTAATAAAAAAGCATAACCTAGAATCATAAACTGCATCATATAAATTGGTATAGTGATATCAATAAACTTTGATTTGTACCGAGTTAAACCATCATCTTTAGATCAATGACTAAGTTATGTCATCATTCAGAAAGGAATTAAGTCAAAAAAGACAATATATGGAGGAGACCAATTTATAAACAGATCATAAAATAATGAGACAATTGGTTATTACAATGTATGGAGGAAATAGACAACCGCAATATAGTTTTTTACCCGAATCATGGAGACTTATACCACACAAGGTCGTGGGGGTCTATGTCATACTTGCCATATAAACTCTTTATCGAATTGGGGGATAAACCTCTCATTCTACAAGAAATTTAAATGTATGAATAAAAACTACAATTCCAAAAAGTCAGAGGTGATGAAATGGAAGAGAGATTTTATGCAAAAATGGAGAACCAGAAAGGCAGGGGTGAATTGGTTGAGGGGAGAAGATACCTGGCAGAGGCGATGGTTGTGTCCTCAAAGAGGAGAACTTTCTAGAACGGGAAGGGGGGAAATGGAAATGGAGAAATGATCAGAATGATTTACGGGATGGGAGAGTGAGCGGGAAATGAAAATTGTCGTAGGAATAGGTTTTATTTATGGTTTCATTAGCTACAAAATTACTTAATAAAAGCAAATATTCCATTTTTTGACATGATTATAGTTTTTCATGGCTAATACGTTAGTATTAGCCACGTTTTTTGCCACCCTGACAAAAACATGACTATTAGCCAGAGTTTTTTCAATCATGGCTAATAGTGGTGTATTAGCCACATTTTTTAGACCATGGCAAAACAATGTGTAGTTAATACTCATTTTCTAGTAGTGTGGGGTCTTGACAATGGACAGTTAGTCTAAAAGACATTTGCTCCCTCCCTCCCACCTATACCATCCTAAGGCACCAGAAGGAAAGATAACAAATATTAACACAGATGACATATTTAAATATAACAATGACAGAGTATAATGGCTATCGGTATAAGCTATATAAAAGATAGCTAAGCAACAAGTATTGCAATATAACCGTAAAGTATAACTTATCATATATGAATGTCCATATAAACTTAAATGTTAGGAATCTGGTACAAGTAAGTTACTCAACGTATAAAAATGCCCTACAAACTTATATGTTCAGGGATATGCAGGTGTTATGCATTTCAATTAATGTCATGCTATTTAAACATACTTATGCCATTCCCATATACCTGTTGGTGTTACCGTGGTGATCTGGAAGTGGTCAAACAGGTAGTCTCATTGTCAATGCGATATGAGTCTATAGGGTCACACATAAGAGCGTGTTGGTGAAGACCAAGAACTTGGCATATTGGAATTCGTTGAGAGATGAGCTGACTCGTCGAGACATCTTGTCGATTCCTTGAGTCATCAACTGATTTGTCAAGTGCGTTGAGTGCATCGAGACCTCTCAATGATTCGTCGAGTCATTAGCTAATTCGTCGCATGCGTCAGGACCTCTCGACGATTCATCGAGTCCTCGGCTGATCCATCGAGTGCGTAGAGTGCGTCAAGAACGCTCAATGATTTTTCGATTCATCTTATCCATTCGTCAAGTCATCTCTGTTAATGATTCATCGGTTTAATTCCATTAGTTCTAGGTCTGCGGATAACGACGGTTCAAGCCTATTTATGCTCTTGGGTATATATATTTGTTGCCTTAGGGTTTTTGTAGAGGGTTTAGGGCGAACCCGAAACTAACCAAAAGTGTTTCCCGAAGTGTCGATCACGTTGCTCCCGTAAGCCCCGATTCTGGTGCCCGTCGCCGCAGCCTCTCCTGGTTCAGACCTAGCAGTCCGTGGAGATGCAGAGGGCTTTCCATTCTTTATCAAGGATCTTGTTTAACAAGGTGTTGGTGTTCTACCCATTCGTGTGGATTCCTAAAGAGCCGCAAATCCATTTATGCGTGAACTCACCCGCTGGCCAAGAACTGTCCTAGAGCATCTTGATTGAGTGCCGACTCAATCCCACTTAGCTATTTTCTTATTTTGTTTTGCAAAATGTTTTATAAATGTTCATCACAAGATCCACGTTTCTTTTTATGGTTTTCTTAAACTTTATTCCGCTAAACACATTTGATGTGCTATATACTAAAACCCTACAGTGGTATCAGAGGGAGGTTGCCAATGATCATTATTTCAGAAGTTTTCTGCATCTAGTGCGTGTTGATTTGGAGATTTAGAAGTGTTCTAAATGCCTAGATCTATTCCCAGAGCATTAAATGTTGATGGTTTTGTGTGAAATTGGTGGTTGTTTTTTTTAAAAATTGGTCGGGCCGCTGCCCCGCACCCCGCAAGGGCTCTACCAATTGACCCCACTCACTGATCGGTCATCGAGAACACCGCCAGGGGTGCTGCCCCTTAGACCCCATTAGGGCCACTGCCCCTAAGACCCCGCTAGGGGCGCATCCCCTTGGAACCCCGCCAAGAGCACATGAGTTGTAAAGAGATTGATGAGCACCTTAAGAAAATTTTTCAAGGGTCACCTCGGCAAGAGAGTTTTGGCATCGCTAAGTCGTTGTTTCAATGCAAAATAGGAGCTTGAGACCTAGTAGAGACTCACATACTCAAGATAATTGGGTATATAGAGAACCTGGAATGACTATGCTTTCCTTTGGGTCAAGAGTTGGTTATTAATCTAATCCTGCAATCATTGTCGGACAAATATGAGCAGATTATCTTGAACTACAACAAGAATGAGATTGACAAGACGTTTCCCGAGCTCCTAGACATGTTAAGAACTGTCGAGATCAATAAGATGAAGGCCTAGTCTGCTAGCCTCATACTGATGGTGCATAAAGGCAAGGGCAAAGCCAAGGGGTTTAAGAAGACTAAGGTTGGACCTAAGTCTTCTCTTGACCCCAAGTCTTCACCACTGAAGAATAAGGGTATGTCGAAGAAAGGGAAATACTGCCACTGTGGAAAGACGGGTTATTAGAGGAGGAATTGTCCTTTTTTACATTAAATGTCTATAGAAGATGAAGGGAGGTATGAAATCTGCTTCAAGTATTTATGTTATAGAGATAAACCTTTCTACTCCATCTTAGATATTGGATACCAGATTTGGTTCTCACATTTGTACAAATGTGCAAGAACTAGGAAGGAGGAGATTGTTGGGTAAAGGAGAGGTGGACTTACGTGTTAGAAATAGAGCAAGTATTACTGTCATTGCTGTTGGTGTCTAGCATCTTTCTTTGCCCACTAGGCTTGTAATAGAATTAGATGACTGTTATTTCGTTCCTTTCATAACTAGAAACATTATATTTATCTCATGTTTAAACATGAAAGGCTTTTCATTTACAATTAAGAACAACTGTTGTTCAATTTTTATGAATGATGTTTGTTATGGTGTAGCCCAAATGTTTAATGATGTGTATGTTTTGAACTTAGACCATCCAATATATAACATAGAAAATACTAAAATACTAAGAATGAATGACTCAAATCCTACATACCTTTGACATTATCATTTGCGCCATATTAATTAGAAATGCATATCTAAGCTCCATAAAGATGGACTACTGGACTCATTTGATTATGAATCATTTGAGAGATGTGAATGTTGTTTATTAGGAAAGATGACAAAAGTACTTTTCACTGGTCATACTGAGAGAGTTGATGATCTCTTGGGTGTAATACATAGTGTTGTATGTGGACCCGCGAGTTCTATGGCTAGAGGTGAGTATTACTACTTCATTACATTTATTAATGATTTTAGGGGATACAAATATGCATATCTTATGAAGTGCAAATATGAAACCTTTGAAAAGTTCGAAGTGTTTAAGAGTGAAGTAGAGAACCAGTGCAAATATAAAACCTTAGGGTTAAAGCACTACGATCTGATTGGGGTGGCGAATACTTAAGTCATGAGTTTCGTGATCGTCTAAAAGTGTATGGTATTATATCACAATTCACTCCACCCAGAACACCACAATATAATGGTGTCTGAGAGGTGGAATCATACACTGTTAGACATGGTGCAGTCCATGATGAGTCATGCAGATTTACCTATTTTCATTTGGTGTTTTGATTTAGAGACTGCTGCTTTTACATTAAATTGTGCTCCAATGAAAACGCTGTCGGGTTTTTTCTATACATCACAACACTTGTGCACAACGGAAGAAGGAACAAGAAAAACCCAAAAGAATTGGATAATGCGATGAACATTGATCAAGAAGTAAAGTGCTGTAAATCAAAATTTACCTTTGCGGGAATGAGTCTCTACTCAACCGAGATGCTACAATAAAACCAGCGGACAGTTGCGGCTGGAGTTCCGAGCTTGGAATAATGTCCACGTATCTACAGGTGATCCACACGAATGGGAGAACCCTTAGACTCTTGTCATGCAAGATGTAGGTTGGAAGAAAGCACTATGCATCTTCACAGACTGCTAGGTCTGCTACAAAAGAGGCGGAGGCAACATGCACTAGAAATGGGTTGAGCGATGACGATGGGATAAAGATCTTCAGAAACAATTTTCGTCGGCTTTTTCCCTTCGGGTTAGCAACTTGCACTTGCTCGTGTTTCACACACATACCTGCTCGTTAAAACCTAAGACATCTTCTATTTATACCCAAAGGAATAAATAGTAAAAGTCATCGCTATTGGTAGACCCAAAATATATGGAATGTAATTCATTGAATCAACTCTTGACTCAACGAATCATCGAGTGGTCACAATGCACTCAACCCCTGACAGTGGCCTCTACACTTGAATCGAAGAATCAATATTTGACTCGATGAAGCGTCAAGTTAACTCAATGCCTAACTCGATGAATTAACATTTGACTCGATGAAGCATCAAGTGGACTCAACGCTCTCAATGCCTAACTCGACGAATCAACAATTGACTCAACAAATCATCGAGTGGTCTCGACGCACACGACTCTAGAATCGACGAATCAACACTTGAAGCGACGAATCATCGAATGGTCTCGACCCATTCTATGTCAGTCTCGATGAATAAACACTTGACTTGACGAATCGTCAAATTTTATCGACGCACTCAATGCCAGACTCGATGAATCAATACTTGACTCGATGAATCGTCGAATGGTCTCGACGCACTCAACTCCTAGCAGTGTGTTCTCTGCACACTCAATGCCTGACTGTTTAGTCCTTCACTCATCACATGAGTAGGACCATCATAATCCATTCCTCCAATTTCTCAAATGCTCTTATGTGTGACCCTGTAGGCTCATATTGCGTTGGCAATGAGACTATCATGACTTGTGAGAACTAATCATCAGTCAATGCACATGCTAGTCTTAATGTATCATCATCGCCCTTAGCTTCTAAGATGACACACTAACTAGGGACCATTTAAGAATGAAGCTTCTCAGAACATTGGCTCTCACATTCATGTCACAACTTGACACCTATGGAAGCAAACATTCCAAGGGCATTTATTAAGTTAAATTAATCTATCATAATAGAAATAAATTTACACAATAAAAGAACTTGCCAAAACATAAAATTGAAATGTATAGTACTATATTCATCAAATGAATTATTACATCCGACAAACATACAACCCACAAGACTCCAAATAGATTTGATCATTCAGGTGTCTTATATTCATTGATTTAACATGACCATCATGCTTTCTCTATACGAGAGGCTTTATTAGTGGATCTGCAATATTTTCTTCAGTCGGCGCTTTGCAGACGTCCACATCTCCTCGATCGACAATCTCACGAATAAGATGAAATCACCGAAGTATGTGCTTGGAGTACTGATGAGATCTAGGTTACGAAGCGAGTGCAATTGCACCGTTATTATTACAGTAGAGAACTACGAGACCAACAATGCTAGGAACTGTATCTAACTCGCCAATGAATTTATTAATTCATACAGCCTCCTTTGCCGTATTTGCAGCAACGATATACTCGGCCTCAGTTATAGAATCAGTAATTGCCTTCTACTTGGAACTCTTCAAGCAAACAGCTCCTCCATTTAGACAAAATATAAATCCTGACTGAGACTTTGAGTCATCCCTATCAGTTTGGAAGCTAACATCTATGTAACCCTTTACAATGAGCTCTTCCTCTCCGCCAAATACAAAGAGCATATCCTTAGTACTTCTCAAGTGCTTCAAGATATTCTTGACAGCTATCCAGTGACAATCACCAGTGTTGGGTACATTGGAAATAATATACCTGATTTGAAGAAGCCCTATCAATTCAATGATAACACAAATTTGTGTTTGATGTATGTTGAGTTTACTTGTATAGGTTCTATGTTGAAGAAAATAAACTAAGTACAAATATGTCGAGACACTAGACAAATGTTGACACCTTTGTAAAAGCAGTGCCGAGACAAGGAATCAAGTTGTGTCAACGCTCATGACTATTGTCAACACCCTTATTCAAGTAGTGCTGAGACAGGAAGCAAGCTGTGTCAACACCCAGGACTTGGGTCGACACCGTTAGTCAAGAAACCAGCAGTGTCGACACTCAGGACTAGTGTCAACACCTTTTATACAAGTAGTGCTGAGACAGAAAGCAAGCTGTGTCGATAACTAGGACTTGGGTCGACACCGTTAGTCAAGAAACGAGTAGTGTCGACACTCAGGACTAGTGTCGACTCCTTTTATATAAGTTATGTTGAGACAAGAAGCTTGCAGTGTCGACACACTCGATTATTGTCGACATATAAGAGAAGTGTCGACACCTAGGGTTGGTGTCGACAGAATCTAAGTACAGAAGTGTCAACACCCAGAACTGGTGTCAACACCTTTATGCAGAAGCTCTCAAGACAAAAATTCTTCTAAGTCCAGAATTCGAAGCCTGAAGTTATGACAACCATCAGAACTGTCAGATGTCAGTGAATTAACTAGGGCGGTCAGTCACTCTTGCCAAAGCCTATATAAGGAGACCAACACGACATAAATGATATAGAATATATTCTCATTCTTCTCATCTCAGTCTTTCAGATCAATTCAATAGAATTTTGAAGGTGGAGAGTAGGCAGATCGTGAATCAACTCCAATCTTCTCCAACAAAGTTCAACCCTACCTTGTCCTTCAAGAAGCTTTGAAAAAGCTAAGAAGGGTTGAACTATTTCTTCTCAATCAAGTTCAAGGAAGAAGATTAATCATCAAGATCTGATCAAGAAGAAGTCATATGTTTCTTTTTTGCTGGGTGATTTATCAAATCTCAAATTCTAGTCTACTTTAATTCTTATTTTGTAAGATCTAGTCAGAGATCTGAGGAGTAGGAGATATATATATATCTCTAAGCTGTAAGCCTATATTATAAAGACTGAGTTAGGGCTGAGAGCCTTTGGTAGGAGAAGGAGTTTCTCTGAGTTATTGGAATAGTTGTGTTTTGATGGTGTAGGGTAAGGGTTTGCCTGAGGTGTAGGAGTGAATGTGCACTCTGAGGTAGGATTCTTAAAGAGAATCTGAGTTGTAGGAGCCAACAGGGCTCTAAGGTGTAAGATCTGAGGATTTGAGGAAAAGAAATAAGGAGTTTGACCTAATCTAGTTCATTGCTAAATAGGCAAAGGGGGAAAGTGGATGTACCCATAATTTGGGGAACCACTATAAAATTCTTGTGTGCAGTGTTTTGGTTTGTGTTGTGAATGTTAGATTAGATCTATGTTGATCTTAGTTTATCTATTTTCTTGATTGTTGTGGCTGTGTTAACTTCCTCACTAAAGAAATTTTTGTGTCCATAAGTAGCCAAGATTTAAATAAATTTGAATTGGACCTATTCACCCCCCCTCTAGGTCAATCAGTTTCCTAAAACAAACACTTTATAATTGGTATTAGAGGGAGGTTAATTGTGAAAACATAACAACCTAGTGAGAATCTTAAGGATTAATTGAGATCTAATCATGGCTCAAAGAGAAAACCATTCCATCTAACTTCCAATCTGTTCCTGGACACATGATTGTTGAGTGCTCCACCAACAAGGTCAATAAAGAGCCTTGTTGGAGAGGAACTATATCTAATGACAACAAGGCCTATAAACCTCCACAAACTGTGATCAATCCTAGGAGACAAGGAATTCTTGGATCCGGGTCCAATGCACAACACTCATTTCTAAAATAGAAAGGTGTCAATTCTGCACCATAACTTTGGGATCTGAAGGTCAACACTATGTTGCACAAAAGTTCAACCTCAAAGGTGCAGCCTAAGAGAAGGTATAATAGATATGAGTGTTGATGTTGTGGAAAAGTTGAGTATTTTGCTCTAGATTGTTGGGTCAATCCAACAGGACCCGCATTTAGATCTCAGTCTCATGCATTCAGAAAACCTATTGTGGTTCACACAGCTAAGTCTAACAGGAACCAAGACCCCAAAACTATTTGGGTGCCTAAGGTTAACTAATTCTGTGATTATAGGTAGATCCAAGTACCACAGAAATGCCTATATGATACTTGGATAGTGACTGTTCTAGGCACATGACTGGAACCAGGAGTTTGCTGATAGAATATAGATCAGTAAAGGCTGGACCAAAGGTGGTCTTTGATGGCTCAAAAAGAGGATACACAAAAGTATATGGTAACCTTTCTAATGGTCTAGTCACTATCACAAAAGGGGCATATGTGGATGGATTGAAACACAATTTGATAAGCATAAGTCAGCTTTATGATATAAGTTACAAAATAGTCTTCCACAATGATAAGTGTTTGATAAGGAAAACAAGTGATCAAGAGATCATCTTGTCAGGCACTAAGAGTGTCAACATTTATTGTCTAAATTTCTTATGTATAAATGAGGATTCTCCTGTATGCCTAGTAGCAAGTGAGAAAGACTCTTTGTGTGTGCAATGACACAAGAGGCTGCTCACTTAAATTATAGAGATATGAGCAAGTTGCTTTCTATGGACTTAGTTAGAAATGGACCCCAGCTACAATGCTCCAAAGAAGGCATGTGTCCAGCATGTCAAAGATGCAAACACACAAAAGTCTCCTTTAAGAGCATTCTGTCCAAAGACACTGAGAGGTGTCTATACTTACTTCATATGGAGCTATTTGGTCCTATGCAAGTTCTTAGTTTAGGTAGGAAGTCTTACACCAATGTGGTTGTAGATGATCACTCCAGATTTGCTTGGGTATTCTTCCTAAGGAGAAAGTCTGAAACTCTGGACATTCTTGCGAATTTTGTCAGACAAATTCAAAATGAAAAGGGCTGTTCTGTGGTCAAGTTCAGAAGTGAATATGATATAAAATTTTAATTTGAAAGAATGACAAATTTCTGTAAAGAACTAGGGATCTTTTAGGAATTTTCCTCTACTAGAACTCCCCAGCAAAATGGGATTGCTGAGAGGAAAAATAGAACTCTCATTGAGGCTGTTAGAACCATGCTAAGTGACACATCTCTCCCAGAATATATCTGGACTGAGGCTGTAAACACTGCATGTTATGTTTATGTTATAATATGGAGGTCGGGCAGTCTGTTGCTGTTCGAAGACCGGGCGGTCTGCCGGTTTATTCTGGCCGGTCTGTCTGCCAGGCTGATGCTGTTTGGTATCCCAGCGGTCTGACGGTTTGTCTCAGATGACTTGGAGACCGGGCGGTCTAGCGGTCTCCTGCGGTGGCTTGATCTTTATGGCGCGTGTTATCTCCTCTTGTTAGTTGACGGGCAGTTAGCCGGCTTGTCTAACCGCCCGACCTGTCCGGTTTGCCTTTTGTAAAGCCGCATATACTTGTAAATTTTTAGTCCCACATTGCTTAATTGTATTCTCTCTCATCTCCTCCATTCTATAAAAGGGAGGCTATACCATTATATTTGATACCTTTTTTTGGATAATAAAGTTTATATTACTACAAATTTTCGGTCTGCTCTTTTCTGTTCGCACATGGTATCAGAGCCCTCAGTCCTTTCCTCCTGACTGAGCTCTCTCTATGCGTGCGGCTTGTTTCCTCTTTCCGCGACCTGTTCTTGCGACTTGTTTTCTCTTCTGACCGCTGCCCTGTTCGCACAACTTGTTTCTCCCTGTTTGCGGCCTCTTCTGACCCTTTGTGTCGCGGCCTCTTGCTTCTTCTTTTTTCTAGCTGCTCTTCTCTTCCTTGTCGCCGCAACCTGTCCTGAAGTCGCTGCGCCCTGTTCTAGCCGCTCTCTTCTTCTTTGTCGCTGCGACCTGTCCTTAAGTCACTGCGGCCTGTTCTCACCGCTCTCCTCTTCTTTGTCGCCGTGACCTGTCCTTAAGTCTCTGCGGCCTGTTCTAGCCGCTCTCCTCTTATTTATCGCCGCGACCTATCCTTCTAACCGCGGCTTGTTTCTCCCGCTGCTCTCTTCTATGGCCTCCATCTCCTCCACACAGTCCGCCTCGGTGGTCACCTCTTCTTGTAGTGCCCACGTTGTTACTCACGACCGATGGTTGATTGACTCTGGTGCTACCAATCATATGACGGGCAATCCTCAGTGTTTTTCTCATCTAGAAACACATGACCGGTTGCCTCCGATCCTTGTTGCGGACGGCTCTTCACCTCCGGTCAATGGGATGGGGGTGGTTCAGGTCACTCTGTCTCTTCGTCTGGCGGATACCCTCTACGTGCCCCTGTTCCCTTGCAATTTATTATCAGTTACTTCTCTATGCAAGCAATTACGGTGTTCCATCACATTCACTCCTACTTCTTGTTCTTTTCAGGATCCGGATTCCCAACAGATGATTGCTACTGGGACTGAGAGCGACGACCTCTACTTCCGCGACAATGTTTCCGCTCTATCCGCCTTTTCCTCCTCCTCTACAGATCTTCTCCAATGACATCTTCGCCTTAGACATACTCCTCCCAGGCTTCTGCGCCAGCTTATGCCCCACCTCCCTCCTCATCATCCTCCTTTAAAATATGATGCATGTCAGCTTGACAAGCATCATCGCTCATCCTTCCCACCAATGCAGAGCCGTGTCTTATCCCCTCTGTTCGACCTCGTTCACTCTGACGTGTGGGTCCTGCTCCTACCCTCACCATCGGTCGGGGTAGTTCCTATTTTGTTACTTTTATTGATGATTTCTCTCGGTGTACGTGGGTGTATCTTCTCAAGGATCGCTCTGAACTGTTATCTATCTAGACATCCTTTTATTCTATGTTCATGACTCAGTTTGATACGTCTATTAAAATCCTTCGTTCTGACAATGCTAAGGAGTATCTTAGCCATGATTTTTCTTCTTTCTGTATGCATCATGGTATTATTCGTCAAACTAGCTGTGTCCACACCTCACAACAAAATGGGGTGGCGGAACGCAAAAACCGTCACCTCCTTAATGTCGCTCGCACTCTACTGACCCAAATGCATGTTCCTCGATCCTATTGGGGCTATGCTATCCTCCTCTCCTGTTATATCATCAATCACATTCCCTCCACAGTTCTCCGTGGTGCCACCCCATTCTCCATTCTTTATCCAAACAAGAATCATTTTCCTCTTACTCTGCGCATCTTTGGGTGCACCGCCTTTGTGCATTCTCCCGCTGCCACCCATGACAAACTCTCACCACGGGCCACTAAATGTGTCTTTCTGGGGTACTCTACCACTCAGAAAGACTATTGTTGCTTTGACCCCGTTACCCGCAAGCAGTTTGTCTCTGCGGATGTTATGTTCTTTGAAAATGCCTCTTACTTCTCTCCTGCTTCCTCCTTTACTCCTGCTGCTCCTACTTCTCAAACCAACCCATCTATTCCCTCTACTCCTACTGACGTTCTGCCATCTCCACCGTCTCTACCCTCTCCACCATCTCGACCATCTCTACCATCTCCACCATCTCCACCATCTCCTCCATCACTTTCTCCCTCCACTCCGCAGCCATCTCTCTGCTCCCGGGCCAGCACTCTCCACCACAGACGCTCCAGATACTATAGAACCAGCTGCTCTAGATCTCCCCATTGCCCTTCGCAAAGGGGTTCGGGCATGTACCCATCACCCGCTTGCTGCAGTTGTTTCCTATGATCGTCTTACCCCTTCTCGCAGAGCTTTTACTCTGGCTATCTCGTCCACTGCCACCCCCCGTTCCTACCAGGAGGACCTTACTATTCCTCATTGTAAAGCTGTCATGGATGAGGAGATTGCTACTCTCACCGAACGGGGTACCTGGACCTTGGTTCCTCCTCCTTTCGGCACAGATGTTGTTTGCTGTCGCTGGGTCTTTGTGGTGAAGTTGCTTCCCGATGGCAGTATGGATCATTACAAGGCTCGACTTGTTGCCAAGGGTTTTACCCAAACTTATGAGGTTGATTACTTTGACACTTTCGCTCCTGTTACTCGTCTTAGTACTATTCAGGTTCTTCTCTCTGTGGCTGTCAACTAGGATTGGCCCATTTCACAGCTGGATGTCAAAAATGCCTTTCTTTATGGGGATCTTCAGGAAGATGTTTACATGGAGCAACCTCCTGGGTATGTTGCTCAGGGGAAGACACGAGTATGCCGACTAAAGAAGGCTATCTATGGCCTCAAGCAAAGTCCTCGTGCCTGGTTTGACAAGTTTAGCGGCATCGTTGCGGCCATTGGTTTTACAAGAAGCTCAGCCGATCACTCCTTGTTCATTTAGAAAACTGCCTCTGGTCTAGTAGTTCTTGCGGTTTATGTTGATGACATTCTTCTTACTGAAGATGATCAGGATGGGGTAACGTTGACAAAGAAACACCTCCGTCAGCATCTGGTCACGAAAGATATGAGCACCCCAAAATACTTTCTGGGAATTGAAATCTCTAGGAAGCCCAACTCCGTGGTCCTTTCCCAACGGAAGTATGCTCTTGATAATCTAAAATAGCCAGGATTGACTGGTTCTAAACCTGCCCGTTCTCCCATGGATATTGGGGAAGACAAAACTTGGACAGATGACTCGCCTCTTCTATCCGATCTTACGAAGTACCGGCGTGTGGTGGGCAAACTCATTTATATCACGGTAACTAGACCCGACATCTCTTATGTTGTTGGCAAGGTGAGCCAGTTCATGCAAGCTCCTAGAGAGTGTCATCTATAATCTACCTTGAGGATATTGGAGTATATTAAAGCAGCACCAGGGAAATGACTCCTTTTTCAGAAGAATGGTCACCTAAGGGTTGAAGCGTACTCTGATTCGAGCTATGCTGATGACAAAGGGGACCGCAAGTCAACATCAGGTTTCTACACATTTATTGGAGGCAATCTTGTGAGTTTGAAGAGTAAGAAACAGTATGTAGTCTCCAGGTCCAGTGTAGATGCAGAATATTGCAGTATGATATCGACCACATGTGAGTTGAAATGGTTACGGGCTCTCATGCTTGATTTAGGAGAGGTGTAAAACTATCCTCTCCCTATGTTCTGTGACAAAATGGCCGCGATATACATCTCCAAAAATCTGGTCTTTTATGAGAGAATGAAGCACATAGAAGTCGACTGTCATTTCATTCGGGAGGAGATCTTGAAGAAACAGATTTGTACTCCGTTCATCACTTCAGACAACGAGTTGACAGATATCTTCACCAAGCCAGTGTCCGCTTCCTTTTTCCACATTTGCGACAAGCTGGACATGATTGATATCTATGCTCCAGCTTGAGGGGGAGTGTTGCAATATGGAGGTCGGGCGGTCTATTGCTGTTCGGAGACCGGGCGGTCTGCCGGTTTTTTCTGGCCGGTCTGTCTGCCGGGCTGGTGCTGTTTGGTATCCCAACGGTCTGGCGGTTTGTCTCAGACGACTTGGAGACTGGGCGGTCTAACGTCTCCTACGGCGGCTTGATCTTTGTGGCGCATGTTATCTCCTCTTGTTAGTTGACGGGCGGTTAGCCGGCTTGTCTAACCGCCCGGCCTATCCGGTTTGCTTTTTGTAAAGCCGCATATATTTGTAAATTTTTAGTCCCACATTGCTTAATTATATTCTCTCTCATCTCCTCTATTCTATAAAAGGGAGACTATACCATTGTAATTGATACCTTTTTTGGATAATAAAGTTTACATTACTCCAAATTTTCGGTATGCTCTTTTTGTTCACACAGTTTAGAATAGGGCCTTGATCAACAAAATCACAACAAGACTCCCCATGAACTAGTGAAAGGAAAAAAACCAAGTCTGTCCTATTTCAAGATCTTTGGAAGTATGTGCTATGTCCTAGACAATGGGAAGACTTATCTAACTAAGTTTTCAGAGAAGTCCTCTGAAGGTATTTCTGTAGGCTATAGTAATCATAGAAAAACATATAGAATCTATAACTTGAAACATCAAGTGGTAGAAGAACAAATTAATGTTATTTTTGATGAAACTTCTGTTTTACATAATATACTATCTAACAATTCTAGTCTAAGAGATGTTGACTCTAAGATGGAAAAATTAAATGTAGGAGATTCATCTTCTATAGAATTAGAGGCTAGAAACAATGTTGTAGTTCCTATAGAAGACACAGTCACTACCCAGGGGGAGGAAGAGACTCACCCTTCTCTACCCGAAGAACTAGGTGATGGTAGAAATCTGCTTATAGCTGTTAGACTCCTTAGAGATCATCTTATTGATCAAATAATAGGTGATGCCAAGATAGGTGTGACCACTAGGAGTAGACATCATAATGAGGTTCTATTCTTTAGCTTTCTCTCTCAGATGGAACCTAAGAAATATAAAGAAGCCAATTCAGACCCCAACTGGATCATCATAATGCAAGAAGAACTCAATTAATTTGAGAGATATAAGGTCTGGAGTCTAGTTCCTAGATCTAAAAATCACAATGTCATAGGAACTAAGTGCATATATAGGAAAAAATTAGATGAGAATGCCGTCATAGTTAAAAACAAGACAAGACTTGTGGCTAAGGGGTATAAAGAAAATGAAGGAATAGACTTTGACCAAACCTTTGCACCTATAGCTAGGCTAGAAGCCATTAGATTATTTTTAGCTCATACAGCTTACAAAGAATATAAAGTCTACCAGATGGATGTTAAATCTGCATTCCTAAATGGTATATTGAAGGAACAGGTCTATGTTAAATAGCTGCCAAGTTTTGTAAATCCTAAACTTAGCTTTCATGTCTTCAGATTACATAAAGCATTGTATGGGTTAAAACATGCAACTAGAACCTGGTATGAGACCCTGTCTAGCTCTCTCATAGAGAACAAATTCTCTAAGAGGAAGATAGATAAGACACTATGTAACACCCCAGTTTTTCTCGAAAGATCAATCTCTGGAGGTTACAGTTCGACGAACGTCGAAGGCCGTTAGACAAACGTCGAAGGCCGTTCGACGAACGTCGAAGGCCGTTCGACGAACGTCGAAGGCCGTTCGACGAACGTCGAAGGCCGTTCGACGAACGTCGAAGGCCGTTCGACGAACGTCGAAGGCCGTTCGACGAACGTCGAAGGCCGTTCGACGAACGTCGAAGGCCGTTCGACGAACGTTCGAAGGCCGTTCGACGAACGTTCGAAGGCCGTTCGACGAACGTCGAAGGATGTTCGACGAACGTCGAAGGCCGTTTGACGAACGTCGAAGGACGATCGACAAACGTCAAAGGCCGATTGACGAACATCGAAGGCCGTTCAATGAACTTGAAGGTCGTTCGTCGAGCTCTGCCTATTCGACGAATTTTTTGGCTGAGATGTGGATCCGTTCGATGAAAGTCGAAGGTTGATCTGTAAGCCATTCGATGAAAGTCGAAGGCTAATTTGTGGAGTTCCGTGACCTGAATTTCTAGCCGTCCGATTTCACTTCATAACTGATCCCAGGGGTCCAGGATTCTCTGCCCAAAGGGCTTAAGAAGGGCTGAGCATGATTTCTCCCTCATTTCGTCTCTTTTCTGGTGAAGGTTAGGGTTTGAGAGTTGGAGAGCGGAGAAGGAAGAAGGAGTGCTCTCTCCACCATTTGCAGAGCTTCAGAGCTCCATTCGTTGTTCTGAGTCTAGATCCGCGTAAAGGACTTGGAGGCGCACGTTTTCATCCATGCAAAGCAAAGTTTCCATGACAAGGAAGAGGAGTCGAAGGGTAACGACATTTCTCGTCCCGGTTTTAGGATGTGTGTATGACATCTACTATTTTTCTACTTTCTTTCAAGTATTTTAGGCACCAGATCTCTCAAGTGAGAGGGATTCGGGTCGCCATGATTCAAGAAGAGCCACCAGGTGTTCGTATTCCAAAAAATCTTAAAAATCACAACTTTTTTCTTTCGTTGGCTTGGTGTAACAACAACCTAGTTTTACCTTCAATGGTCTCCTTTAACCACAAACCAGCTTCTCAACCTTCTCTAAGAACGTTGTCAGAGGTGGAGCTCTACCCGTGAGCACCGATCAACGATGGTTGTGCTCTCCTCCTCCACCTCACTCCAATGATCCTCCAATTCCCCTGCAAAACACCCCCGTGAGCCAATTAAGATCCAAGAAACCAATTCTCATTCTACTAAAAATGTTTTAATTTATTGGCAATCAAATTTTAAATTAGTGTCATCTTGGGACCATTCAACAGATTCTTAAACATGTTTCCCACATCCAATTTCTCTTTGTTTACATGTCATTTAGAAGAAAAAGAAGTAGAAAAACATAGAAACACTTATTAAGGCCAGACCAGAGTATCATATATGAAACTTGCACTGATAAAGATCGTGGAGTTCAAATGGTATAGGGGTGCCAAAAAACTACATCAGATATATTCAAAATCGTTAAAGCACAAAACCCATAACTTCTATAAATACATAAGCCATGCTCTATATTTAGTTCGCTTGACTGGGCTCCTCTAGCACCATCAAATTAGAGAACTGTGATTTTCCCTATGGAAAGAATCCAAAACTCTAGTCTTAAAATCTATTATAGAAAGCAGGATAACAAAGTGAAAGTGCCTACTTGAAAAAAATTCAAATATTTCTTGGAGGAAGGTTGGGACGGAGGTGGCCGAGATGAAGCACATGTTGCAAGAGAATGCTACCCCCACAAAACTCTATTCCCGTTGAGGGACCAAAAGGGGGAAAATAGTAGCCCTAACGCTAATACTTAAAGTAAGAGCAACAAAATGAGAAGCAGAGAAGGAAGAATACTTCAGAGAAACAAACGACATTGCTGAGGTGATTTCATTCCTCACAATCTCCTTTCCTCACCTTGTGATATTGTGATCTCCTTATGATCTCATTCCTTACAGAGCTCTGCTTGTAAAATCCCCTTCCCAAATAATAGACATGGCCAATGTGGACCTTATGCCCAGTGTAGCTACCATGCAGTTGTGCTAGCACACGAGCTAACCTCTAGTACATGTTGCCTACCCTGCCTGCAACCTTCATCACATAACATGACAACTATAAGAGGAAGACTGAATACACAGGAAATTACCATAGCCAGGCACACTTAATCATCATGAATATACAAACATTCACAATATCTAATACAACAGGAAGCTCGAGCAAAGGCATGCCCTAAAATAAGTCCATCAAATCTAAAGAACGATACGATAATCATCTCTTTTGCCATATTATGGAGGTAATTGGAACATCAACTACAGGTGTCACAACCCGAATTTTCACCGCAAATAAAGCTTATCAGAGTAAGGGAAAATGCGCGTCTTGATGCCATGTCAGCAGGGGATAACTGCGGACGCTCAGGCAGACACCAACTAAACCTGAAGAAAAGCTCTTTTAAGTTATTTTAAGGAAAATCAATTAAGTGCAAAAATTAGCTGTATCCCTCGGCTTAGTGACTCATCTAGTCCACGAATCAAAATATATTATACGCTGCGGAAAAATACTTGATTAGATTAACATCAAGCATCCTACATGAGTATAAACGTCCCTAAAGGACAACTCATGCTATGCAAGACTCTAAATTTATTATAGTAGGGAAGATAGCTTTTACGGTCGCTAAAAATAACAAGTTAGAGTTTCAAATTATGCAATGCATGAAGTAATAGTAGTAGCTTTTATAGTTGAAAATATCTAACATGCATTCCTAGCATAAATCCTCCCAGAGAATAAGTAATCCACATCCACATTAAAGAAATGAGCAGCTAGCAAGTATCAAATAATTAACAATTCAGTGGGTGCCAACAAACTGACACGAACCCGCGAACAAAAGTATGTCTGAACTAGTAAACTAAACAAACGACAATCTACCTCGCTAAGATGAGGCAACAACTACGGCCAACGCTGCCGCCTAGAAAACTCCAAAAGCAGCACTGCTAACTGCTACTGCTCTGAACCTGAGGCATTCCAAAAAAAACAGAACACCTAAGCAAGAAGGTACAAGTAATGACAGGAAAAGTGATAAAACAAAGTAATCAAAGGGTCAACTGGGGTATCAACCCAAGACCAAAAGTACTGAAGTAAAGTACAAAAGAAAACAGTGCATCAACAGGAAAAGAACTCCTACGTGACTTGTCACGTTCCACAAGGGTGCACCAGACGCACAATGCTATAGGGTGACTACATAAATATTTCTCCAGAGAGAAAATACAAAACCTTCATTGAAGGAAAAATACAAAACCTTCATTAGGCACCTGTGGTCGAGTCTACCCAAAAACACGGCGAGGTGGTCACTCTTGGACACTACCCAAAAATAACAACGGGCGAGGTGGTCACTCTTGGACACACCACCCAAAACAAAACGAATATATAATTCGTCTAACTGCGAGGGAGTCTCATACTCTCCACCATACACCGCAGACATCCAAAAACCAGGTAGACTTCCACATGGCACTAATGAAGGTAACAAACACTGCGGAGGTTGAATCGTCCACTAACTCCCGCATTCAAGAAACCCAAAGAAACCACAACACAAATATCTCGGGATTTGTCTCGACAGATTCTACTTGACATTACCGAACTCAAGACGCGGTTGATCAACCTCTAGGAGCAATTTACAGTCCTAGATAAATTCTAACGCATTTAATAACAGAAACTAAGGCACTTAAAGCCATCATAAGACACTTCAAGAACGATCAACACATCCGGACGAAATCGGGTTTACCATGACGAAACATCACAACATCATGTGATCATTGAGAAGGTAAATCATAACAATAATTTACAAGAATAAGTGTAGAAAATTTAAGGAACATGAAAACATAGTCGTTACCATCAAATCGGATAAGGAGAAACGTGGGGAAACCACCACTTGCCTTGGTTTAACCGAAAAAGTCCTCTGAATCACTCAACGTTATAGATCGGGGCAAAAGGATGCAGGAGGAATCGAAATCTGAACAAGAACGGCCGAAAAAGAGGTTAGGGCCGAAAAACCATAATGAGAAAACTCAAGAAACAGAGAAGATATTACCACAATGGCGTAGCTCTCGGCGAGAGCTTTCCAGATCTATGCTCGGATGAAGATTTCGAGCACCGGAGCACCGTCGGCGGCAACCAGAAGTTTCACGAAATATATTCTCTCACGCTCCCGCCGCTCTGGTTCGGGAGACAAGAATCAGAGAAGAAGAAAGAATTTTCTTCTTTCTTAATATAACTATCAGAGTATATATATATATATATATATATATATATATATATATATATATATATATATATATATATATATATATATATATATATATATATATATATATATATATATATATATATATATATATATATATATATATATATATGTATATATAAGGACATCTATAAGGACATATAAATGTATATAAATAAGGACATTTATAAAATCCTTTGTCTAAAACGGACTTCTATTATGCGCTAGTGTACAGAAGATAAAAGTAAAGGTTTAGGATGACTTCAAATCGCAAAGTGCCCAACATGAAAGTTGTAGATCTTGTCGAGATGAACAAATTTCATGTTAACCATTTTTCCAAACGATATAGTTTTGATCCTTAAAAAGGCTCTCGAACATAAACTGCAACGGACTACACGAGAACAAGCTTACGGGTACTCGAGAGGTATAAAACGGCTACTCAAGTAGTTCAGAACGACTACTCGGGTAGTTCAAAACTACTCGAGTAGGTCCAGAAGAGAATCACTCGTGTATGTAGAAAGCAGCACTCGAGAGAAAGAGAACTACTCGAGTAGGTCCAATAATCACTCGAGTAGCCGGAAGAAAAGTACTCGTGTAAATCTAGAACAGCACTCGAGTAAGAACCAAATTTACTCGAGTAGGCGAAATAGAATTACTCGAGTAGGTGAAAAAGTTTACTCGAGTATGCACAGAAGTCACTCGTGTAGATATGAAAAGTTTCACTCGAGTAGGAAAGAATCACTCGTGTATATGAACTGACCACTCGAGTAAAAGAAAAAGAGATTTGCGTAAATTTGTAAATTCTTTACAAATATATCCTGGAAATTAAACTATATGAATGAATAGTGTTTTTCATTTTCGAATAGTACTTTAATATTAAAATATTCATGTTTATATCTTTTTGAATAAGGAAATTACGAGATCAAAACGGAGGCCCGAACGCGCGCCGAATCATACGAAATTCGCACCGTAGGCGAACACTGACGCTACGAACACAACGGCGAAGTCAAAACCAGAATCCGACGAGCCATTCCCGAGATATTAATCTTCGAAGTATACGGCGAACATAAACAAATCCAAAACTTCAATCGCGCGCCGAGACTCCAAAAATGCTCGGATTGCGACGAAACTTGACGAGCAAGTCCAAAATTACTTAACTTAAATTCCAAATGCAAAATTTTCCCATTACAAAAAGAATTCGGCCTACTCGACCGCACAGACGCGAAAATGCCTTAACGGCATTGCGCCGTCAACTCGACGTTAAAAGTAACGCCACGACGTCATCGATCTGACATTGCCCAAACAAATAAAATCATCAAAAAATCGGGGACGTTACAGTCACTCCCCCTAAAAAAGAAGTTTCGTCCCGAAACTTAACACAACTCCAAAACCAATCAAAATGACTAAATCAAACATAACTGAAAACATAACGACATACCTGAAACTAAGAGAAGAGGTGCAGGTGAGATTCCCTCATCACCGATTCCAATTCCCACGTCACGCTCTCGACGTCTTGATTTCTCCAAAGAATCTTGACCATAGGGATGGTCTTTCTCCACAACACCTGCTCTTGAAAATCCAGAACACGAACAGGTTCTTCCACATAAGTAAGGTTGAGCTGAATCTGGGGTATCGAGTCGAGGACTTGACGATCATTACAAACACATTTCCGCAACTGGCTCACATGGAACACATCATGGACACCAGGGAAGGTCGCAGGCAATTCCAACCTATAAGCTGACACTCAGATGCGCTCAAGAATCTGGAAAGGTCCCACATACCGGGGGTCTAACTTGTGGTTCCTACCAAATCTTTTAACACCAGACATCGGAGAAACCTTCAAAAAAACCAAGCCTCCAACCGCAAACTCCAGATCGACCCTTCGAAGATTAGCATACTTCTCATAGCGCTCTTGAGCCACACGAAGCTTTTCCCGAATATGGGTCACGACACAATTCATCTCTTCAAAAGCTTCCAGACCTAACAACGACCTTTCACCAACTTCAGCCCAAAACAGTGGAGTTCTACAACGCCTCCCATACAAGGCCTCAAACGGAGCCATCTGCAGACTCTCCTGATAACTATTATTGTAAGCAAACTCCATGAAAGAAATAGTACCTAATCACCTAGAGGGGGGGGGGGTGAATAGGTGAAGTTAATCTTTTTAAAATTACAGGCAGAAACACTGAATAATAAGACCTGTATTTGCAATTCTCTACAGCAATTCAGCACAGATAATACAACAATCACAGAATTAATCACACACAGATTTTTATAGTGGTTCCCCAAGGTCTGGGTACATCCACTTTCCTCCTTCGCCTATCTAGTAGTGTACTAGATTCAGCCTAACTTCTCCACTTTTTCTCAGATCCTCAGATCTTACACCTCAGAACCACAAACATGTTCCTACAACTAAGAGTGACCCCACTCCTACAACTCAGGTATAAAGCCTTACAACTCAGTCTTCACCAAGACCTACACTCAGGCTAAACAGCCCTACCTCAGCCTTCAATCAAGGCCTACACTCAGAGAATAGAATCTCCTACACTCAGGCACTAAAGCCCTACCTCAGCCTTTATAGTTTAGGCTTACAACTCAGATCTATACAAGATCCTACAAAATATAAAGTTTACAAAGTAAATAGCCACAATTCAGAAAGAGAGAGATGAATTGACAATTCAGATGAAGAAGAGTCAGAGTCAGACTCAGAGGCTCAACTTGAAGAAGACCAGGTAATTAGGTATGTTGATTTCAATTCAGAGGACTTTAAATCTGAGTTTAAAGCATTATGTTTAGACTTGCTAAAATCTGAGAAGGAAATTATTTCTCTCAACACAATTCAGATGAAGAAGAGTCAGAGTCAGACTCAGAGACTCAACTTGAAGAAGACCAGGTAATTAGTTATTTTGATTTCAATTCAGAGGACTTTAAATTTGAGTTTAAAGCATTATGTTTAGACTTGCTAAAATCTGAGAAGGAAATTATTTCTCTCAGAGTGCGCCTCTGCTGCAGGGAAGCATGCTGGTGGAAGCCTGGAGGGCTCAGTGGCGGACTGGGAGAGTCCGCCCAGCTCGCGACTGGCTTCTTGATGAGTTCTTGGAAGAACTAGGCAGAGATCAACCACCCTTGGCTTTCTTTAAAGCATCTTGAATTAGAACACATTAGGGTTGAATCTCCTGTGCAGATGATCTTCAATCAACTACTGTCTTGTGAATCAGATCTCGATCTGAATCTTACTTATCAGCCTGGTTCAACAGCTGTTCTTCTTAGAAGGACCTTTTTCTCTCCTACTTCTTAGATCTTCACTTGAAGGTCTTCTTCCTTTTTTTGTGTTGTGATTCAATTTAATTTTTTCACCATTCTGTCGAAGGAGAAAGGTCTTTAAATAGTCTTCCTCCAAGGTAACCAGCTGATCCGGTTTCTAACAACCTTCTGATAGCTCTGACAGTTGCAGTTGACCGGTTGAAATGGCAGCTGTCAAGTCATCCAGTCACTTCTTGAAATCTCTGTCACTGTCTGAAAGTGTCGAGACAGATAGTCTTTATGTGTCGACACAAATAGACTAAGTGTCGACATAAGTAGACTAAGTGTCGACACTAGCCTTGATGTTGTCGACACAACTCCTTGTGTTGTTGTAACAACTTCTCGACACTACTTCTTCAGAATGTGTCGACACTGATCCTGTGTGTCGACACAAGCCTTCTGTTGAATTTGTCGACACAAGTACTTCTTCTTCAATACTTAGTTGATTTCTGCTCTGTGTCGACACAACTCCTTTGTGTCGACACATGCTAAGTGTCGACACATCTTCCTTGTGTCGACACATGCCTTCATGCGTTGAAACTTTGCTGAGTGTCGACACATCTCTTTTGTGTCGACACTTGTACTTAAACTTTGTTGAAGTTCGCTGAGTGTCGACATAGCTTTCTGGTGTCGACACTTTTGATGTCGACAAAGTTTCTCTGGGTGTCGACACTGTTTCTAAGTGTCGACACAGATTATGTAGACAATTCTTCACTGTGTGTCGACACTGCCTGTATGTGTCGACACATTTCTTCTGGTGTCGACTCTGCCTTCCTGGTGTCGACACAATTACTCCAAGTGTCGACACAGCTTCTCTAGGTGTCGACACAAGCCTTCTTAAGTGTCGACACTTCAACTCTAGGTGTCGACACATGGACTTAGAAACTTTTCCTGCAATCCTGCAGTTACTTAACCTGCACAAATAAACTCAAAGCACATCAAATACACCTTGATGTATATCATTGAGTAGCGTGAGGCTTCTTCAAATCTGGTACATATATTCCAATGTACCCAACAATCTCCCCCTATTTGGAGAAGTCATAACCCTTAGTCAATGATATACACCATACATAACAAATACTCAATATGATGTATAACAATATTAAATGACAGGGTAAAAACTAAACATGTATAAACAGAACATGTATAAACAATTATCTCAGAACAATAATGTAATAGATTGAACATATAACATTGTTCTTACAACTTCAAACATTTTCATTAATCAAAAGTTTACATAGAGTTAAATGCAATGATTACAAATTATAAACTTAAGAAAATTTCTATCCTATGGCTGCTCTGGTTCCTTGATTACAATGCCCTTTCCAGATTGAATCTTTGCTTGGACTGGAGCATCATTGTCATCAACAGGCTTCTTCACTTTAAGATCTTTCTTTTTCTGTTCTTCAGCTCATATCTTCTGTCTTTCAAAATAGTGATAAGGCTTAAGGAAATACTTGCTAGGCTCCTGTGCATTAGGAAGTAGCTTCCCTAATTTAGCCTTCCTTCTGTATTGTACTATTGCCTCTTGCCTAGCCTCATGTTTCTTCCATTCCTGGTCAGAATACCATTTGCCTCTCTCTAGGAAATTATCCTTAGCAGCCTTCCAAGCAGTCAATATGATATTCCTAGAGGTTGGGCTCCATTGCTCAAAATCTGGCCTTAATTCAGCTTGCTCTCTGAACCATTTCTTAGATAATTGGGCCTCTTGTTCTTTTAGAACTGCCTCTGGAACAAGCTGTACAACTTTCTCAAGAATAATATTCTAATTACCCTCAGGAGGACTATACATAGATTGTACCTCCTGATGTATCATGTCAAAATCTGTAGGAGGATATATCACTTGAGCTACTTCAGCTTGCTCTCCTTCCAAAGTATGCAGGATTGATGCCAGACTCTGCCACATTATCATCATCACATAAAGGTGGATATCCAAGGGTAGCTCTGATAGAGTTTGAAATCTATTTTGCATGATCAGAGCCGGCTTTGACTAGTACCCTCTCCCCCTTTATGACTTCTCTCTCTATGTGATCCCTAAGATCATCTTTCTGGAATCTGATTTGAGCATTCAAATAGTTAACTCCATCTTTATAAAAAGGTTTTAACCTTTGGAGCCTTTCAGTAATAATCTTTTGAGAATCTGCAATAGCAGTGTGAACTGCAAGTAGGCTTTCTTGGAGTTGCTTATCAAACTCAGCTTTGGCAGTAGCACTTTGTGCAGTCTGGGCAGTAGCTAGATTCTTCATTTCAGTGACAATGACATTATGAGAAGCAGTCAGATTATCATTCATTCTTAGCTGATTTTCCAGGACATATCCTTGTTTGACTGCCATATCATCAACCTGTTTCTTGATGTTCTCTTGATGAGTAGCCAGGTAGACCACTGCATTTCCTCCTTTATGGAAGCAGTCAGTCATTTCCTTTTTATGTTGATTCACTTCAAATCTTATGGATTTTATGTCTTGAGCTAAGGAAAATTATAGCTCCTTATGGTGCTCATCCATATAAGTTTCCATTGCCTTCCTTTGCTCATCTAGCTTTATTTGTAGTGCCACCAACAGAGAACTATAATCAGTAGTTGGGGCAGGCTGTGGAGCAATTGTCTGCAGTGCTTTCTTGTAGGTCTGGCTTCTCCTTTTGAAGACCTGAAATTTCCTTTTCTTGGCCCTAGCAGCCTCTTCATCCTCTGAAGCAGAAGTACTAGCAATATCTACTCTATCCTTAGGACTAGGATGTAAATCCTTCTCAGTCCTTGGTAGCTCCTCAGCATTCCTTTGCTCCTCAGGCTCTTTTCTTGCTATCTCCTCTTGAGACCTAACCTGCTCCCCCTGAAGATCTACCTGCTCCCCCTCAACAGCTGCTTTCTCTCCCTCAATGTTAGTTTGTAATAAGTCAGGGAACAACTCTTCTAGTGTAAACTCATGTTGAGGTTGTTCAGAAGAATCTCTTATCTCAGGAGCATCTGTTTCCATTTTATCAGCAACAGATGTGTCCTCCATGACAACATCTTGTGTTTGAGGTTGTATCTGTGTTTGCTGATCAACATCAAGTAATGGTTCAGACAAAACTTCATCCTCAATATGGAAATTTAATTGATTTACTTCAGTAATTACCTCTAGAATAGTTTGGGTAGCCCTTTTACTATCCAAGTGAGTGTACTCTTCCACATATAGAGGCTCCCCCTGGAATGGATCCAGGTGAATAGGGCTAGCTGATGGTAGCTCCCCCTGTCTCTGTTCATCTTCTTATCTTGCTGGTGACTGTCCAGCATTGCCATCCTCTCCATCATCTGAACTAAACACCACTTGCTCCTCTGAGCTACTTGAGGATTCTTGTGCCACAATGGCTGTCTTCTTCTTCTTCTTCTGAGGTGTTTCCTTTTCTGGAGTTGGCAGTTCCTTTGTCAATACTCTATTCCAGCTTGAGAAAATTCTTACATCCATTCTCCTCATGTGGTTTATCTTTGAACCAGTAGCTTGGTTCATCACTTCAGGAATACTTCCAGCTAAGTATAGACTCAGAATTCTACCCAGATTGGGTTTCTTCAGGCTCTCTTTTATCTTATCAAACATGACTGCAGACCAATCAATATTAAGTTTGAAAATTATCCTTGTCATCAAACTGAACATGCGAGCTGAAATTCTATCATGCCCACAAGGCTTGCTCAGTATTACCTTGCCAACTATCTCAGATAAAACCTTGCCCTGTATGTTCATTCCTTTCCTGTTGAACACTGATCCAATCTTCAGATTTGAATCAAGTCCACACCATGTCAGTGCCTCCCTTATCTTTGAAGCAGATACATCTTCCTCTTCTTTAGTTCTAGGGAGATGTAGAACTTTTCTTAGAGTCTTATGAGTGACCTTCACCTTTGCACCATGAACTTTGGACTTAATCTTGATTCCAGATTCATTAAGAGTTGCTGCACTCAAGAATTTGAGGACTTCCTTCTTCCAGATCTTGATTGGTTCTGATACAAGGTACTCTAATCCAGTCTCGGCAATTATGGTTACCACACTTTGGATTTCGGGTTCCGCGTCATCAAAGGCGTGTCGCACAAGCTCATATCCTTTATTAATGTTCTCTTCTAGCTTGGGCGCCATTATGGTTTGAAGAAATTTTGAATTTAGAGAAGAGAGATGTCGACACACAAGTTTGGTCTCGAAACTAAGGTGAGCGTGTCGACAAACAATGGGGAAAACCTATTTATACCTTTCTAGAATTGAAGGTGAAAATGCGCGTTAAAATACTTGAATTGTGTCGACACTGTGGAAAAGTGTAGACACTTACTTCTAATGTCTCGACAACTATGTGTCGACACAAATATAGTCGACAGAATATATGTGTCGACACTTATATATCTCAGCTCGACATTTAGTCGAGACTCTACTAGACTAATTCTATGTAAATCCTAAGTGTCGACACCACCTTGGATGTGTCGACACCTACACTGCATGTGTCGACACAAATTCTCTGAAGTGTCGACACAGACTTCTTAGATGTGTCGACACCATTTCTCTGAAATGTCGACACCACTTCTATGTGTCGACGCAGATAACTCTGTGTGTCGACACTATTTTACTTAGCCAATTTTTGTAAACTATTCTAAGTTTATCATTCCTAATTCAATTTTAAACTTATTGAATTTGGTTTCATCTAAGGGTTTAGTAAACATATCAGCTAACTGATTATCTGTCTTAACATACTCTAGGGAAATGTCTTCTTTTTCCACATGTTCTCTTAGAAAATGGTATTTAATTTCTATGTGCTTAGTCCTACTATGGGAGACATGATTATTTGCAATAGAAATGACACTAGTAGAATCACAAAATAAAGGTGTCCTACTTACTTGAATAGCATAATCTTCTAACTGATGTTGAATCCATAGAAGTTGAGCACAACAACTTCCTGCAGCCACATACTCTGATTCTGCTGTGGAGATAGCCATACTTGTTTGTTTCTTGCTACTCCATGACACCAGCCTTCCACCTAGAAATTGACAGGTTCCTGTGGTACTTTTCCTATCTTCCTTGCAGCCTGTAAAGTCTGCATCTAAATAACCTGTCAGTTCAAAATCTCCATTCCTAGGGTACCAAAGGCCTAGATAAGGAGTGCCCTTAAGATATCTCAAAATTCTTTTGACTGCTGTCAAATGAGATTCTTTAGGGCAAGCTTGGTACCTAGCACAGACACATGTAGCATACATGATATCTGGTCTACTAGCAGTCAAATACAGTAGGGAGCCAACTATCCCTCTATACAAAGTTTCATCTACAGGTTTCCCTGCATCATCTTTGCTTAGAGACATGCTCGACCCAATAGGAGTTTTCATGGTAGTGGATGATTCCATACCATACTTCCTTATCAATTCTAGGGTGAACTTAGACTGGCATATGGATAATCCATCTTCAGTCTGTCTAACTTGGAGACCCAAGAAGAACTTAAGTTCCCCCATACTGCTCATTTCAAATTGTCCTTGCATGAGTTTTGCAAACTTTCTGCAAAGACTACTTTCTGTAGACCAAAATATGATGTCATCTACATATATTTGGACTAAGATAATCTTGTCTCTGGATTCCCTAAGGAATAGAGTCTTGTCTATTTTCCCCCTTGAGAATTTGTTCTCAATGAGGAAACTAGATAGGGTTTCATACCAAGCCCTAGGGGCTTGTTTTAACCCATACAAAGCCTTTCTAAGTCTATATACATAGTCAGGTTTAAGAGAATCTACAAAACCTGATGGCTGCTCTACATTGACTTCTTCCTTCAGATTTCCATTCAGAAAAGCTGACTTAATATCCATTTGATATACCTTAAATCCTTGAAATGTTGCATAGGCAAGGAACATTCTTATTGCTTCCAGTCTTGCTACTGGAGCAAAGGTTTGATCAAAATCAATACCTTCTTCCTGCCTATATCCCTTTGCAACAAGTCTAGCTTTATTCTTTATGATGATTCCATGCTCATCCAACTTGTTCCTAAAGATCCACTTAGTTCCAATAATGTTGTGGTCTTTGGGTTTAGGAACTAGCTCCCAGACCTTGCATCTTTTGAATTGATTCAGCTCCTCTTGCATGGCCTCAATCCAATGAGGGTCTAGGTTTGCTTCTTAAAACTTCTTTGGCTCAACTTGGGATAGGAAACTTGAGTAAAGAACTGTACTTAGATTTCTGCTCCTTGTTTGCACTCCTTGTCTAGGATCTCCAATTATTTGATTGACTGGATGATCCTTTAAATGCCTATTTGCTGGAGGCAGCCTGTCTTCAGGTTGTACACCTTCAGCTTCTTCATTCAACTACACCTCTTGGTCTTATTCAGCATCAGGAGTATCTTGTACTCCCCCTGGACAGCAGCCACCATCTTCCACTTGCTGACTTGTAGTAGAACCTTCTATTAAGGTAAGCTTGTCCATTCTTTCAGTTACACCTGTGGAGCTGCAAACACTACCTGGCAATTCATTGTTAATGAGCCTTGCTTCATCAAAAACTACATGTACTGACTCTTCTACAACTTGAGTAATCAAGTTGTAGACCCTATAAGCCTTACTGTTGTTGCTGTACCCAACAAAGATTCCCTCTTGGGATTTGGCAGCAAACTTGGTTAGATAAGACTTACCATTGTTAAGGATATAACACTTGCAACCAAAGATCCTGAAATAGGATAGATTTGGTTTTCTGCCCTTCACAATCTCATAGGGGGTCTTCTTGTGGCTCTTGGTGATAGTAGCCCTATTGATTACATGACATGCAGTATTAACTGCCTCAGCCCAGAAATATTCTGGGAGAGAAGTGTCACTCAATAGGGTTCTACCAGCCTCTATCAAGGTTCTATTTTTCCTTTCAGCAATACCATTTTGCTGAGGTGTTCTTGGTGAGGAAAATTCCTGAAAAATTCCAAACTCTTCACACAGTTTTGTCATACTTTCAGGCTGAAATTCAGTACCATGGTCACTTCTGATTTTGACCACTGTACTGTCCAATTCATTCTGAATTTGTTTAACAAAACTATACAAGATACTTGGAGTTTTAGATTTTTGCCTTAGGAAGAACACCCAGGAATACCTTGAGTAGTCATCAACTACCACAAATGTGTAGACCTTCCTACCTAGGCTGTGAACTGACATAGGACCAAAAAGATCCATATGCAAGAGGTATAGACACCTCACAAAATCCTTGTTATCAAGGCTATGAAAGGTGGATTTGGTCTGCTTGCCCTTTTGACAAGCTGAGCATATCCCATCCTTTATACACTTAACCTGAGGACCATTCCTCACTAACTCTTTGCTAAAGAGTTGGCCAATTGTCTTATAGTTGAGATGAGCCAGCCTCTTGTGCCATTTAACACAATGTGAGACTTTCTCATCAGCTACAAGACAAATAGGAGAAACAATGTTCTCACACATAATGTCTAGACAATAGACATTTCTCTTCCTATATCCTGTCAGAATGATCTTTTGATCACTTGACCTTTTGATATGACAACCATCCTTAACAAATGAGATGTCATATCCTAAATCACTCAGCTGACTTATGCTAATGAGGTTATGTTTCAAACCCTTTACATAAGCCACTTGAGTAATTGTAATTTGGTTACTAGTAATGTTACCAAAGCCTTTGATGATTCCTTTTTCTGAACCACCAAAGGTAACTTTAGCCCCATCTTTGATAGATGTATAATCCTTCAGCAACCCCCTAGTTCCAGTCATGTGCCTGGAACATCCACTGTTCAAGTACCATATAGGGGCATGACCACTTGTACTCACCTGCAAAACAGATTACTTAACCTTAGAACCCAAATAATTCTTGGTTCCTTGGTGCAAGTTAGTTTGACTTTTAACAAAACTACCTGTAGCTCTTCTAGAAGGTAGTTTGCTACTCTCCTTGACACTTGAATTGTGCCAACAGTCTATGGCAAAGTGGCCTATCTTGCCACAACACCAGCACTCAAACCTGTTGTACCTTTGTTTAGGTACAACCCTGGCTGAAGTATCCACAACAGGCTTTTTGTTTAGTGCTGGGGCTTTGCCCTTAGACTTGGACCTAGCAGTCCAGACAGGTTTTGTAAATCCTAATCCAGCCTTACCCTTATGAGGTACAAACTCATCTATCAAGGGTAAAATAGATTTGGGTTTAGAAAAGCTAGCCACAATATCCTTCTCCTTCTGAAGTCTAACCTCCAGATTCCTAATTTGATCATTCTTAAATGTAATAGTTCCCATCTGAATAACTGTAATGTTCTTCAGCCTGGCTATTTCATTCAGTTTCTGATCAAACAACTTGTCTGAATCAGCAGCAGCCAATTTAAGACTAGCAATCTCCTTTGCCTGATTTTTGGCCAAGGTTTTGATTTTCTTTAAGGCCTGCAACAAGTCCCTATATTCATCAATTAACTGATGAATATCACCTTCAGATTCAGACCCACCCACATCACTTGATGCAGATGTATCTGATTTTGACTCAGTACAAGAAATTGAACTAGAAGAACAATTTTGTACCTTACTTGGTCCAGGATGATCCTGGATTTTGTCTCCTTCAGATAAGGCCATCAGCCCTTTGCACTGATTGTCCTCATGCTCATAAATTGAATTCATTAACTGCATGAACTCATCTTCCTCCTCTTCAGCAAACAACCCAATATAGGCTTCAGCTTCTGAATCTGTTTCTGAAGATGACCGATCAGTCAAACTTTTGTCTTTCTTGGCAACAAAGGACTTTTCCTTTTTGCCCTTAAACTGTGTCTTCATTCTATCAGTTGACTCCTTCCTCTTTTCAGGACAGTCAGCCACCACATGTCCCTGTCTATTGCAACAATAACATACAATCTTTGAGGATGTAGTTTTACTTGGCTTGGACTTTCTTCTGTCATTCCTTGATGACTTCCTGTTCTGATAGTAGTCATATTTTGTCTGTGAAGTGGATGGATTAGACCTCCACTGCTTCTTCTTCAGAAACTTTTGAAAATGTCTTGTAAAAGCAGCAAAGTCTTCATCACTTTCACTGCTATCTGAATTCTTGCTTTCTGACTCATCTGTCTCAGCCTCAACAACTTTTTGAGGTGGAGATGGAGACTTGCTTTTATATTTCCTAGTGGCTTCAGTCTTGAAGGCCACAGATCTCTCCTTGTGCTCCACTCTAGTAGTCTTTTCTTCCTCCTTTCTAACCATTAACTGCATCTCATAAGATAACAGTTTTCCAAACAAGGTTGGAGGAGGTATATCAGCTAATTTGACCATTTCCCTAATGGCACAAATCTTGGTATCCCAGTCCTTAGTCAGGGATCTTAAGAACTTGTCATTCAGCTCATAGTTGCTGAATTCTCTTCCATAGGACATCAATTCATTTACTATCCTATAGAACTTCTTGTAGCATTCAGTAATGCTATCAGACTTTCCTTGTCTGAAGCTTTCATATTCCTGATTTAACAAAGACTTCCTGTCTTGTCTTACTTCTTCTGATCCCTCCATATAGACAATTAATGTGTCCCACATTTCTTTAGAAGTTTTACAGTGAATTAAATTCTGAAATGTTGCATCATCAATTGCACTAACAATAATATTCTGGGCCCTCTTGTCCATAGTGGCCAGAATAATTTCATCTTTAGTCATTTCTGAATAGTCTTTGGGAGTTCTCTGATTTGCATCCAGAACAGATACTTTCATTGGCACATATGACCCTTCTTTGACTGTAATGTATATTCTTGGGTCAGAGGCTTCCATAAAAAGTCTAACCCTCTCTTTCCATATGCCAAAAATCTCTTTTCTACAGATTGGCAACTTCATGGACCCCAGTTCTTTGTGATTCTCACTAGAACCCATTTTCTTGAATCTTGATTATTCTGATTCTGCCTACAGGATCTTACTCAGACTGTTATGTCTTTTTTGAGGAACCTCCCTCTGATACCACTTGAAAGAAATAGTACCTAATCACCTAGAGGGGGGGGGGGGGGGGGGTGAATAGGTGAACTTAATCTTTTTAAAATTACAGGCAGAAACACTGAATAATAAGACCTGTATTTACAATTCTCTACAGCAATTCAACACAGATAATACAACAATCACAGAATTAATCACACACAGAGTACACACAGATTTTTATAGTGGTTCCCCAAGGTCTGGGTACATCCACTTTCCCCCTTCGCCTATCTAGTAGTGTACTAGATTCGGCCTAACTTCTCCACTTCTTCTCAGATCCTCAGATCTTACACCTCAGAACCATAAACAGGTTCCTACAACTCAGAGTGACCCCACTCCTACAACTCAGGCACAAAGACTTACCACTCATTCTTCACCAAGACCTACACTCAGGCTAAACAGCCCTACCTCAGCCTTCAATCAAGGCCTATACTCAGAGAATAGAATCTCCTACACTCAGGCACTAAAGCCCTACCTCAGCCTTTATAGTTTAGGCTTACAACTCAGATCTATACAAGATCCTACAGAATATAAAGTTTACAAAGTAAATAACCACAATTCAGAAAGAGAGAGATGAATTGACTGGCTTCTTGACGAGTTCTTGGAAGAACTAGGCAGAGATCAACCACCCTTGGCTTTCTTCAAAGCTTCTTGAATTAGAACACAATAGGGTTGAATCTCCTGTGCAGATGATCTTCAATCAACTGCTGTCTTGTGAATAGAATCTCGATCTGAATCTTACTTATCAGCCTGGTTCAACAGCTGTTCTTCTTAGAAGGAGCTCTCTCTCTCCAACTTCTTAGATCTTCACTTGAAGGTCTTCTTCCTTTTTTTGTGTTGTGATTCAATTTAATTTTTTCACCATTCTGTCGAAGGAGAAAGGTCTTTAAATAGTCTTCCTCCAAGGTAACCGGTTGATCCAGTTTCTAACAACCTTCTGACAGTTCTGACAGTTACAGTTGACCGGTTGAAATGGCAGCTGTCAAGTCATCCAGTCACTTCTTGAAATCTCTGTCACTGTCTGAAAGTGTCGAGACAGATAGTCTTTATGTGTCGACACAAATAGACTAAGTGTCGACACAAGTAGACTAAGTGTCGACACTAGCCTTGATGGTGTCGACACAACTCCTTGTGTTGTTGTAACAGCTTCTCGACACTACTTCTTCAGAATGTGTCGACACTGATCCTGTGTGTCGACACAAGCCTTCTGTTGAATGTGTCGACACTGATTGAGTGTGTCGACACAAGTACTTCTTCTTCAATACTTAGTTGATTTCTGCTGTGTGTCGACACAACTCCTTTGTGTCGACACTTGCTAAGTGTCGACACATCTTCCTTGTGTCGACACATGCCTTCATGTGTTGAAACTTTGCTGAGTGTCGACACATCTCCTTTGTGTCGACACTTGTACTTAAACTTTGTTGAAGTTCGCTGAGTGTCGACATAGCTTCCTGGTGTCGACACTTTTAATGTCGACAAAGTTTCTCTGGGTGTCGACACTGCTTCTAAGTGTCGACACAGATTATGTAGACAATTCTTCACTGTGTGTCGACACTGCCTGTATGTGTCGACACATTTCTTCTGGTGTCGACTCTGCCTTCCTGGTGTCGACACAATTACTCCAAGTGTCGACACAACATCTCTAGGTGTCGACACAAGCCTTCTTAAGTGTCGACACTTCACCTCTAGGTGTCGACACATGGACTTAGAAACTTTTCCTGCAATCCTGCAGTTACCTAACCTGCACAAATAAACTCAAAGCACATCAAATACACCTTGATGTATATCATTGAGTAGGGTGAGGCTTCTTCAAATCTGGTACATATATTCCAATGTACCCAACACTCCATGAGTCTGAGATGCTCATCCCAAGCACCACCATGATCCAAAATATAACACCTGATCATATCTTCTACAATCTGATTTACTCTTTCCGTCTGACCATTAGTCTGTGGATGATAGGCGGTGGAATACCTTAAATCAGTACCCAACCCCTCCTGTACACTCTTCCAAAAATGAGACATAAATCTAGAGTCCCGATCTGATACGATGCTAATAGGCACACCATGCAACCTGATGACCTCTTCAAGATATAGCTCAGCTATCTTCTTCATCGAGTACCCAATCTTAAATGGCACAAAGTGAGCACACTTTGTCAATCTGTCAACTATCACCCAAACAGAGTCGTGCCCACGGGGAGATTTTGGCAAACCGGTGATGAAATCCATTGAAATACTTTCTCATTTCCAACTTGGAATATCAAGCGGTGTCAACTTACCACCAGGCCTTCTGTGATCAGCTTTAACACACTGGCAAGTAAAACATTCCGATACAAACCTAGCGATGTCATTTTTCATCCCTGACCACCAAACAATTTGTTTTAGATCTTTATACATCTTAGTGGAACCAGGGTGGTAGGATACACTGGAACCATGGGCTTCAGCACAAATCTTAGCTCGAATATCGCCAAAGGCGGGGACGCATAATCTACCCCGATACTTCAGGGTGTCCAACTCGTCCACAGAGAAATCGGGTAGCTCTTCCTTCAAAGCTCTATTCCGGAGGTGCAACAAATCAGGAACATCCTTCTGATGTGCTCGAGTAAGGGAAATCCAAGAGGGTTCTTCTTCTTCTAGACTAGCAGGCACAGTACTACTCCCGACCTCAATATCCATCAACAAAAATTCTTCTATCAAGGACTGCACCGACAGATTAAAAATCTTAGCGGTCTTCCTACTCAAGGCATCAGCTACTACATTAGCCTTTCCTAGATGATAAAGAATTTCCACTTCATAATCCGCCACATATTCTAACCACCGACGCTGGCGCAGATTTAGTTCTTTTTGAGTGAAGGCATACTTCAAACTCTTATGGTCAGTATAGATCTTGCACATCGCGCCATATAATAAGTGTCTCCAAAGCTTCAGTGCATAAATTACGGCAGCAAACTCCAAATCATGCGTCGGATAGTTTCTCTCGTGGATCTTTAGTTGTCTTGATTCATACGCAATCACCTTACCATCTTGCATTAAAACACAACCAAGTCCGATATGTGACGCATCAACATACACAACATACTCAACTCCTTCAGTAGGTAAGGTTAAAATCGGAGCAGTACATAATCTTTTCTTCAGCTCTTGGAAAGCCTCTTCACACTTATCACTCCAAATGAAAGCAGTATTCTTCTGAGTAAATCTAGTTAGAGGAGCAGACAACACCAAAAATCCTTCCACGAATCTTCTATAATAGCCGGCTAGGCCTAAGAAACTCCTAATCTCCTTCGGCGTAGAAGGTCTCTCTCACTCCATTACCGCAGAAATCTTGGTCGGGTCTACATAAATACCGTCCTTGCTTACAACATGACCCAGAAAGGACACCTGAGATAGCCAAAACTCACACTTGCTCAACTTCACATATAACTTATGCTCTCTTAGGGTCGACAAAACCAGACGCAAATGCCGAGTATGCTCCTCAACATTGCGAGAATACACTAAGACATCATCTATGAACACAATAACAAATCGGTCCAAGAAATCCTTAAACACCCGATTCATCAAATCCATGAAAGCAGAGGGTGCATTGGTTAAACCAAAAGACATCCCAAAAACTCATAATGTCCATGCCGAGAACGGAAAGCGGTTCGGGGAATATCTGCCTCTCGAATCCTCAACTGGTGGTAGCCTGAGCGAAGATCGATCTTTGAAAATACCGAGCTACCACGCAATTGGTCGAACAAGTCATCAATCCTTGGCAGAGGATATTTATTCTTAATTGTTACCTTATTCAATTCCCTATAATCGATGCAAAGTCTCATCGATCCATCTTTCTTCTTGACGAACAAAACAGGAGCACCCCATGGAGAAGTACTTGGCCTAATAAAACCACACCTCAGCAACTCATCAAGCTGAGTACACAACTCGTCCAACTCACGCGGAGCCATACAGTACGATGCTTTAGCAATAGGACGAGTACCTGGTTCGAGGTCTATCACAAACTCTGTCTCCCTTTTAGGAGGAAGTCCTGGAAGACTATCAGGAAAGACATCTAGAAACTCTCGCACCACTGAGACATCCTCAAGACGTGGCGTAACAAAAGCTGTTTCCAGAGCAAAAATAGAAACCAAAAATGCCTCACAACCAGACTCTATAACATGATAAGCACGTACCGCAGAAATGACAGGAGAAACTCCGTCCTGAAATCCATAGACGCTCATAGGTTGTCCGTCGTCCATTCTGAAATCCAATCGCTTAGCCTTGTACTGGATGACCGCATCATACTTGGACAGCCACTCCATGTCCATAATCACGTCAAAATCAGACAGATCCAAAATCATCAGATCCGCATATGCCAGAAAATTGCCAAGATAAATAGAGCATCTTAGAACTCCTTGATTAGATATTACAGAATCACCAGAAGGGAGCTTGACATTGAAGAAGCCTCCCAAATAGTCCACACTCAGGCGATGTTTATCGACAAATCTCCGGGCCACAAAGGAATAAGTGGCACTCGAATCGAAAAGAACGCGCGCCCACCTATTCCGCACCTTAAACTCCCCTAAAACCGTAACATACATAACTAAACGAACGACAACTAGAGCAACAAAGATAACTAACAAGGATAAAATTAAACTGAGGCTAACCTGATATCACTTGCGTAGAGGTTTGGGCTTCCTCGCTGGTCATCACGTTCAGCTTTCCTTTTCCTTTATCCAGACTTGGTGGCAGTGGCAGAGCTCGAAGTGGGGCAGGCTGCAGTGGGGACTGAGCCTGGGGGCACGAATACTTCTGGTTTCCCTTCTGCCCACACTGGAAGCAAACCCTTTCTTTCATCCAGCAATGAGTCACATCATGACCCTTCCTTGCATAGAACGAGCACACAAGCTCTCCCTTGGGTGCAACTTGGATGGCATGCACCTGCTGCTGCTTCAGTGTGGCAGTCCTCTTGAAGCACCTTTCGTAGGGGTGGCCAGGTCGACCACAGAAGCTACACACATCCTTACTTTTCTTCTTCGAAGAAGGGCCAGATGCCCTGGAGCTACCATCCTCAATGCCTTTTCTTTTCTCCTTCCTTGCTACAGCACCGCGGCTCTTGGCATTTTCAATCGCCTCCACATTTAAAGTGGCTTCCACTGCTTCAGCATAACTTTCAGCTTGGTAAGCGCATGCCAACTACTAGACATCGCTTCTTAATCCTCCCAAGAAACGTTTCACTCTACCCTCCTCAGAAGCTACCAAATATGGATCAAACCTGCTCAGTTTGCTAAACTTAATTTCATACTCGCTCACGGTGAGCTGTCTCTGCTTTAGATGCCGGAAGTTATTCATCAGGCGGTCTTGCTCGACTGAGGGTAGAAATTTCTTCAGTAGCATCTTCTTAAAAGATTCCCAAGTACAGCCTTCCTTCAGGCTCTCTCTTTCCCGAATCCACCAACTCTTCGCTAGACCTTTTAACTGATAGGCTGCAATCATCACCTTCTGGGCTTCTAGAATTCCAGGATACGAAAACATCTCCTCGATGGAGATGACCCAATCATCTATAACCACAAAGTCAGCACTCTCGTCGAAGGTGGGAGGTCCCAACCGCTGGAAGTGCGATATGAAATTCATTTCTGGTGGTATCGCCATCGGGGGCACCAGAGGAGCAGGGGTATCGGGCACGGCTTGGCCCAAGGCGGGCTCTTGCGCTGAAGGTTGCTGCGCGGGAGCGGCAGACAACAAAGACTCAATCTGCGATTGCATTGCAACCAATTGTCATGACAGAGCCTCATTGCTCTGACGCAGACTCTCGATAATCACGTCACTTTGCGCACCTGATGACTCACCCTCCGACTGGGGAGTCGACCTCGTCGCAGGATGCTTTGGAGGTATTTTAAAAAGCAAACGAACAACTCATCAAAATCCTAGCTTACGACAAAGCCACACAACTAGTTCAGACCATACTTAAAAGACACTTGCTTACGCTGCAACTTGCTCTGAGATTTTATAATGATGTTATGTCCTACTTAGGATGATATCCTCTCATCTTATTGACTCTTGTGCCTATGACATGAATGCATGTATTATATTCATTTTCTGATTTAAAACCATGTGTGTACATATGTCATCCCGCAATCTTTAGCTTGGCACGTTGTGCTTATGCAATGTTATGCTATGCATGATTGTGCCATGCATTCTAAAAAGGCCCTAATGCATGTTATGAGAGGCGTACGCATGAAAATGTTATGCATCTCATACTACATGACATTCTCATGCAACGAAAAAGAAACGTGCTAGTCGCATTCATGTGGTGAGGTTAAAAATCCCATACTACATAACCCTCACATGTTGCCCCTATGGTGGATCCATATACAAACACATATTATGCATCCCATACTACATAATATGCCCCGTATACTTCATGTTATGCTATGAGTTTAGTGTTTGTGCTTCAGCCAAGACGTGTTGATGACACATCAGTGTGTGTATGATATGATGCTAAACACCTAATACCAACAAGGAAAGATTGCCCGACAAATTGTCAAGCAACCTCCCTCTGATACCAACTGTCACAACCCGCATTTTCACCGCAAATAAAGCTTATCAGAGTAAGGGAAAATGCACGTCATGATGCTACGTCAGTAGGGGATAACTGCGGACACTCAGGCAGACACCAACTAAACCTGAAGAAAGGCTCTTTTTAAGTTATTTTAAGGAAAATCAATTAAATGCAATAGTTAGCCGTATCCCTCGGCTTAGTGGCTCATCTAGTCCACGAATCAAAATATATTATACGCTGCGGAAAAATACTTGATTAGATTAACATCAAGCATCCTACATGAGTATAAACGTCCCTAATGGACAACTCATGCTATGCAAGACTCTAAGTTTATTATAGTAGGGAAGATAACTTCTACGGTCGCTAAAAATAACAAGTTAGAGTTTCAAATTATGCAATGCATGAAGTAATAGTAGTAGGTTTTATAGTTGAAAATATCTAACATGCATTCCTAGCATAAATCCTCCAAGAGAACAAGTAATCCACATCCACATTAAAGAAATGAGCAGCTAGCAAGTATCAAACAATTAACAATTCAGTGAGCTCCAACAAACTGACACGAATCCACGAACAAAAGTATGTCTGAACTAGTAAACTAAACAAACGACAATCTACCTCGCTAAGATGAGGCAACAACTACGGCCAACGCTGCCGCCCAGAAAACTCCAAAACCAGCACTGCTAACTGCTACTGCTCTGAACCTGAGGCATTCCAAAAAAACAGAACACCTAAGCAAGAAGGTACAAGTAATGGCAGGAAAAGTGATAAAACAAAGTAATCAAAGGGTCAACCGGGGTACCAACCCAAGACCAAAAGTACTGAAGTAAAGTACAAAAGAAAACATAGCATCAAAAGGAAATGAACTCCTACGTGACTTGTCACGTTCCACAAGGGTGCACCAGACGCACAAGGCTATAAGGTGACTAGATAAATATTTCTTCAGAAAGAAAATACAAAACCTTCATTGAAGGAAAAATACAAAACCTTCATTAGGCACCTGTGGTCGAGTCTACCCAAAAACACGGCGAGGTGGTCACTCTTGGACACACCACCCAAAAACAACAACGGACGAGGTTGTCACTCTTGGACACACCACCCAAAACCAAACGAATATATAATCCGTCTAACTGCGAGGGAGTCTCATACTCTCCACCATACACCGCAGACATCCAAAAACCAGGTAGACTTCCACAGGACACTAATGAAGGTAACAAACACTGCGGAGGTGGAATCGTCCACTAACTCCCGCATTCAAGAAACCCAAAGAAACCACACCACAAATATCTCGGGATTTGGCTCGACAGATTCTACTTGACATTACCGAACTCAAGACGTGTTGATCAACCTCTAGGAGCAATTTACAGTTCTAGATAAATTCTAACGCATTTAATAACGGAAACTAAGGCACTTAAAGACATCATAAGACACTTCTAGAACGATCAACACATCCGGACGAAATCGGGTTTACTATGACGAAACATCACAACATCATGTGATCATTGAGAAGGTAAATCATAACAATAATTTGCAAGAATAAGTGTAGAAAATTTAAGAAACATGAAAACATAGTCGTTACCATCAAATCAGACAAGGAGAAACGAGGGGAAATCACCACTTGCCTTGGTTTAACCAAAAAAGTCTTCTGAATCACTCCACGTTGTAGATCGGGGCAAAAGGAGGTTAGGGCCGAAAAACCCTAACGAGAAAACTCAAGAAACGGGGAAGATATTACCATGATGGCGTAGCTCTCGGCGAGAGCTTTCCAGATCTATGCTCGGATGAAGATTTCGAGCACCGGAGCACCGTCGGCGGCCACCAGAAGTTTCACGAAATATATTCTCTCACGCTCCCGCCGCTCTGGTTCGGGAGACAAGAATCGGAGAAGAAGGAATTTTCTTCTTTCTTAATATAACAATCAGAGTATAAAAATATACATATACACACATATATATATATATATATATATATATATATATATATATATATATATAAGGACATCTATAAGGACATATAAATGTATAGAAATAAGGACATATAAATGTATAGAAATAAGGACATTTATAAAATCCTTTGTCTAAAACGGACTTCTATACGCGCTCGTGCACAGAAGACGAAAATAAAGGTTTAGAATTGCTTCAAATCGAAAAGTGCCCAACATGAAAGTTGTAGATTTCGTCGAGACGAACAAATTTCATGTTAATTATTTTTCCACACGACATCATTTTGACCCTTAAAAAGGCTTCCGAACATAAACTGCAACGGACTACACGAGAACAAGCTTACGGGTACTCGAGAGGTATAAAACGGCTACTCGAGTAGTTCAGAACGACTACTCGAGTAGTTCAGAACGACTACTCGAGTAGTTCAAAACTACTCGAGTAGGTCCAGAAGAGAATCACTCGCGTATGTAGAAATCAGCACTCGAGAGAAAGAGAACTACTCGAGTAGGTCCAATAATCACTCGAGTAGCAGGAAGAAAAGTACTCGTGTAAATCTAGAACAGCACTCGAGTAAGAACCAAATTTACTCGAGTAGGCAAAACATAATTACTCGAGTAGGTGAAAAAGTTTACTCGAGTATGCACAGAAGTCACTCGTGTAGATATGAAAAGTTTCACTCGAGTCGGAAAGAATCACTGTGTAAAAGAAAAAGAGATTTGCATAAATTCGTAAATTCTTTACAAATATATCCTGGAAATTAAACTATATGAATGAATAGTGTTTTTATTTTTGAATAGTACTTTAATATTAAAATATTCATGTTTATATCTTTTTGACTAAGGAAACTACGAGATCAAAACGGATGCCCGAACGCGCACCGAATCAAACAAAATTTGCACCGTAGGCGAACACTGATGCTACGAACACAACGGCGAAGTCAAAACCAGAATCCGACGAGCCATTCCCTAGATATTAATCTTCGAAGTATACGACAAACATAAACAAATCCAAAACTTCAATCGCGCGCCGAGACTCCAAAAATGCTCGGATTGAGACGAAACTTGACGAGCAAGTCCAAAATTACTTTACTTAAATTTCAAATGTAAAATTTTCCCATTACAACAAGAATTCGGCCTACTCGACCGCACGGACGCGAAAATGCCTTAACGACATTGCGCCGTCAACTCGACGTTAAAAGTAACGCCACGATGTCATAGATCTGACGTTGCCCAAACAAATAAAATCATCGAAAAATCGAGGGCGTTACAACAAGTGTCATCATTATCACCCCTGCATCACAAATGTCTCATGCTATGCTCGCTGTAGGGCTACTACAACTACTACTAGAACACATGACACTATAAGAAAATAAACTTTTGGCCAGGGTAAATTGCCCTGGTAAGAAGTCCAAAATCGTGGCTAAAGATCTTTTGCCACCGTCTAGCCATAGAAAAATTTCGTGGCTAAAGGTAGCGTGGAGAAAGGTCTTTCGCCAGGGATTGGCTGTGACAAATAGTATTAAGCATGAAAAAATATTTTCGTGGTTAATACCATTGCTTTTAGCCAGTGTTTCGGACCCTACCAAAAACTTCTCCATAACGTTAAAACGACCTAGTAGCCACGCTTTCGACCGTGGCAAATAATCTGACTATTAGTCACGATTTCAAACTCTGGCTAATAGTAAGTTCAATATTAAAAAAAACCATTTGACATGGTTAAAACCGCGGAATATAATAAATTATGTATGTTTTAAAAAAATATTCACCTGTGTTTAAAAGCCTCTGGCCATATATGAGCAAATTCCAGACTGGCTCATGAATCGAGAGGCATCAGAATCTCATTTCATATATTCATTAATTTTTTATAAAGAAATCCAACCAAAATCTTTTACGATGTATCAAACCAAATCAAAATCATATTTTGAGTAGGGTAAAGGAGATTCCAAAAATTCATCACAACAACACGACACAGATTTAAGCTATTTGGAATCAACCAGCATACTAAAACAAAAACAGATATCCATGAAGAATAATGTCTACTAGTTCCATTAAATCAATAGCATGGTTCCCTTTATTAATACTTTAGTGTTGTTTCTCTTGTAAAGCTTTTTACTGCTCTTTCCTCACTAACTCAAAGGACTCTATAAGGCAAATTAAAGAGAATAAATTAATTAATTAACTCAAATTGCATCCATGAGCACAAATTAGAAACCAAAAATAAGATTTTAAAATGATGTAAAAAGTTGATTCCTCAATATGCAAGAAAGATAATGTGTTATCTCTTCTTTTTCTTTCTTCTGCTTTGTCTTTGTCAAAATAATCACTTGAACCAAATGTTTCATCATTACATGAATTAGTGACATCTTTGCCTGAAAACGGTGCATCCTAATAAAAAATCATAATCTAGAATCATAAACAACATCATATAAATTGGTATAGTGATATCAATAAACTTTGATTTATATTGAGTTAAACCATCATCTTCAGATCAATGACTAAGTTATGTCAACATTCAGAAAGGAATTAAGTCAAAAAAGACAATATATGGAGGAGACCAATTTATAAACAGATCATAAAATAATGAGATAATTGGTTATTACAATGTATGGAGGAAATAGACAACCACAATATAGTTTTTTGCCTGAATCATGGAGACTTATACCTTACAAGGTCGTGGGGGTCTATGTCATACTTGCCATATAAACTCTTTATCGAATTGGGGGATAAACCTCTCATTCTCCAAGAAATGTAAATGTATGAATAAAAACTACAATTCGAAAAAGTCAGAGGTGATGAAATGGAAGGGAGGTTTCAGGAAAAAAGAAGAACCAACAAGGCAGGGGTGAATCAGTTGAGGGGAGAAGATACCTGGTAGAGGCAATGGTTGTGTCCTCGAAGAGGAGAACTTTCTAGAATGGGAAGGGGGGAAATGGAAATGGAGAAAGGATCAGAATGATTTATGGGATGGGAGAGTGAGCGGGAAATGAAAATTGTCGTAGGAATAAGTTTTATTTCTGGTTTCATTAGCTACAATATTACTTAACAAAAGTAAATATTCCATTTTTTGACATGATTATAGTTTTTCATGGCTAATATGTTAGTATTAGCCACGTTTTTTTGTCACTATGACAAAAACATGACTATTAGCCAGAGTTTTTTCAATCGTGGCTAATAGTGGTGTATTAGCCACATTGTTTAGACAATGGCAAAAAAGTGTAGGTAATACTCATTTTTCTAGTAGTGTGGGGTCTTGACAATGAACAGTTAGTCTAAAAGTCATTTGCTCCCTCCCTCCCCCCTATACCATCCTAAGGCACCGGAAGGAAAGATAGCAAATATTAACACAGATGTCATATTTAAATATAACAATGACAGAGTATAAAGGCTATCAGTATAAGCTATATAAAAGAAAGCTAAGCAACAAGTGTTACAATATAGCCGTAAAGTATAACTTATCATATATGGATGTCGATATAAACTTATATGTTAAGAATCTGGTACAAGTAAGCAACTCAACGTATAAAAATGCCCTACAAACTTATACGTTAAGGATATGCAGGTGTTATGCATTGCAATTAATGTCATGCTAATTAAACATACTCATGCCATTCCCATATACATGTTGGTGTTACCATGGTGATCTGGAAGTGGTCAAACAGGTAGTCTCATTGTCAATGTAATATGAACCTATAGGGTCGTACATAAGAGTGTTTGGAGAAGTTGGAGGAATAGATTGTGTTGGTCTTACTTATGTGTGATGAGTGAAGACCAAGAACTTGGCATATTGGAATTCGTTGTGAGATGGGCTGACTCGTCGAGACATCTCATCGATTCCTTGAGTCATCAGCTGATTTGTCAAGTGCATCGAGTCCATCGAGACCTCTCAACGATTCGTCGAGTCATTAGCTGATTCGTCGCATGCGTTAGGACCTCTCGACGATTCATCGAGTCATCGGCTGATTCATTGAGTGTGTAGAGTGCGTCGAGAACTCTTAACTATTTGTCGATGCATCTCATCGATTCGTTAAGTCATCTCTGTTAATAACTCATCGAGTTAATTCCATTAGTTCTAGGTCTGTGGATAACGATGGTTCAAGACTGTTAATGCTCAAGGGTATATATATTTGTTGCCTTAGGGTTTTTAGAGGGGTTAGGGAGAACCCGAAACTAACAAAAAGTATTTCCCGAAGTGTCGATCACATTGCTCCCGTAAGCCCCGATTCTGGTGCCCGCCGCCGCCACCTCTCCTGGTTCAGACCTAACAGTCTGTGGAGACGCAGAGGGCTTTCCATTTTCTATCCAGGATTTTGTTTAACATGGTGTTGGTGTTCTCCCCATTCGTGTGGATTCCTAAAGAGCCGCAAATCCATTTTTGCATGAACTCACCCGCTGGCCAAGAACTGTTCTGGAGCATCTTGATTGAGTGCTGACACAGTCCCACTCAAGTATTCTCTTATTTTGTTTTGCAAAATTTTTTACCAATGTTCATCGCAAGATCCACGTTTCTTTTTAGGGTTTTCTTAAACTTTATTCCGCTAAGCACATTTGATGTGCTATATACTAAAACCCTACAGTGGTATCAGAGGGAGGTTTCCAATGAACATTATTTCAGAAGTTTTCTGCATCTAGTGCGTGTTGATCTAGAGATTTAGAAGTGTTCTAAATTCTTAGATCTATTCCTGAAGCATTAAATGTTGATGGTTTTGAGTGAAATTGGTGGTTATTTTTTTAAAAATTGGTCGGGACGCTGCCTCGCACCCCGCAGGGGCTCTACCCCTTGACCCCACTCGCTGATCGGTCATCGAGACCACCGCCAGGGGCGATGTCCCTTGGAACCAATTAGGGCCTCTGCCCCTAAGACCCCGGCAGGGGCGCATCCCCTTGGAGCCCCGCCAAGTGCACATGGGTTGTAAAGAGATTGGCGAGCACCTTAAGAAAATTTTTCAAGGGTAACCTCGACAGGAGAGGTTTGACATCACTAAGTCATTGTTTCAATGCAAAATAGGAGCTTGAGACCTAGTAGGGACTCACATACTCAAGATAATTAAGTATATAGAGAACCTGGAATGACTAGGCTTTCTTTTGGGTCAAGAGTTGGTTATTGATCTGATCCTGCAATCATTGTAACACAACTATGAGCAGTATATCTTGAACTACAACAAGAATGAGATTGACAAGACGTTGCTCGAGCTCCTAGGCATGTTAAGAACTGTCAAGATCAATAAGAAGAAGGCCAAGCCTGCTAGCCTCATACTGATGGTGCATAAAGGCAAGGGCAAATCCAAGGGGTTCAAGAAGACTAAGGTTGGACCTAAATCCTTGTTTCTCCTCCTCTCTTGGCCGCCGACCTCATCTTCTTCCCCTCTCCTCTCTCCTCTCTACTCCTCCACAAAATCCTTTCTCCTCTCCACTACGAGCAACAAATCAAAGAACTTCTCCCCTTGAAGAATTCAGCCAACATCCTTTCCCCCTCCTTGGGTGATTTCGGTCAAGGACAACAACTCCGGCGACGGCGAACCTTCTCCAGCGTGAAGCAAGGAAGGCAGACGAGTTTCTCTCCATTCGGCATGACTCCGTCGAAGGTGTGGAAGAGCGAACCACTTTTTCATCGGAATCATCTATTCCGATTGAGGTAACAAAAATTACTACTCTTGTGTGATTCCCTCTTATATAGATCTTGTGGTGATTTTCTTTGGCGTTGCTTGTGAACTTTTGAATTCGTCGTGGTTTTGATCCGAACGATATTGTTATCTTCTTTTGATCTATTTTAAGTTCGTGAGGATTGACAGACCTCGTTTTCTTTTTGTTGGGAGAGATCTACCATTTCCTAAATCGTTTATTTTTGGTGGTTCTCTTTTCGTACAACACACGCTCGAACGGATCGGATCGATCCATTTTGCTTGAGAGAATATTGGTTCATCACCTCTATTTGATCTCTAAGGGTGTAGCAAACCCGTGCGTTAGCATTAGATTGATATTATTGTGAATCAGGTGTGCTGCGTTTAAATTGTTCGAGCGTAGAATTGGAACGAGTGAGAGCAATTCGGTGTCCTTTGTCCGTTGCGATTCGTCAGGAGACGTAGCCTGCATCAATTTTTTATCAGAGCCAGGTTCATGTCAATTTCCTAATTGGCACCCTCTACTTTTTCTTAGGACGTCGACATGCACTTGTCTTGCATGTTTATTTGTCAAAAAAGTACAAATTGTTTTCTTCCGGTCTGCCAATAGCGGCCAAAATTTTTATTTTTCTGCAAAAAAATTCATAATAAATTATTTAATAATCTCCTATTTATTTTCAGCAAGAAAATACAAATATATATATTTATTGTCTTAGTGGTTTAGCGAGAACAATTCCTTCTATTATAATTTTATAGGATCAGAGTCATTATTCCATTGCATGTGCACCAGATTCGAGCAGAAAATTCTATATCTCGTCACCACTAAAATGGCCCATGATGTTAACGATTCCCGATTCAAATCTTCTGGATCCATGTCAAATGTTAGAAAACCAGTTCATTCACCTATAATGGGTGAAATTAAGAACTTGCTTAGGCAACTAACGGCTAATCAAGCGACACCACCATCCCCTAGGCAACCCTACCATCATCAGGATCGTCGCCCTGAGCGAGAGGTTTATGTATCTAGGTCGTCTAGGAGCGTTGCACCCACTTACGATGGTTTGGGAGGTACTAGTTTTGCCTTTTGTGGTTGTTTTTACTTGCCATCTGGGAATGTTTTATGCTAGGTTTCATGTTAGGTATTTTCACTTACAAAAGGATTACTACTAGTACTTCATACATCTCATATTTCTAAAACTAAAATACTATTTTCTAGCTAACGTAAAGACTATTTCCATACTTATAATAAATCTAGAGTCTTGCATGCCAGGAGTTGTCCTGTGGAGATGTTTATACTCATGTAGGGTCTTAATCAACATAACCAAAGTATTTTTTGCAACGTATAACTATACTTTTACATGTGGACTAGTTGATCCACTGTGCCGAGGGATACGACCATCCAATTTAAACTGGTTTTTACTTAATAACTTATGAATTTCATATAAACTGTAGAGTTTGGAGTTTTGCATGAGCGCCTGCAGTTATCCCCTGCACAGTGTGGCATCACGGCGCGTATTTTCTCTTACACTGATATAACTTACATGTTGAGAAAATGCAGGTTGTGACAACTTGGGTAAGTTCTCGTAGTAGGCTTATTATTCCGGTCCTATACTTAGAGCATCCATGTGCAAATACCAGATTGGATTTTTGTTGGCCTTTGGACATACCTACAATTATAAATCATTTAACCTTAGGAATCCAAACATATTTGGGTCCTTAGTTCCTTGTCAGCTTAACACCACTAGGAACATTAACTTTGCGAATGGTTAGTCTCGCACTGTTAACTCGTGGAGTTTCAAAATTTGCAGGTTAAACCAACAATCTGCTCCAAAATGACCAATTTTGTCGCATCACCAACAGTCAAACCTGTTGTACCTTCTCTTGTACACCTACTCTACCTTTTGAATGTGAGGTCAAGCAGGGGTAACATACTTGGAGGTGGAAGCCTCCTGATTGGAACAGACACAAGGCTTCTCCATCTCCTTTGCCTTGGGTACCACAGTTTTGGCTTCCAGTGCTTTCTTATAATTATGTCCATGAACAAAAGGACAATAGTCTTTAAAAACACTCTCTTTATAAGGTGCTTTGAAAATACTAGCACCAAAGTCTCTTGGACAGGTCCACCCTTGGTATAGCCTATTTGCTTCCACATATCTAGGCCTGGCAAGGTGACCATATGATGTCTCAAGGTCAAATTTATTCGTCGGGAAGATTACCTTCTTAAACAAGGTTTGACCTTGTGGTGCCTTCCATTTTTCTTTGGCGCTGGATTTCCTAGAAGCCTTACCTCTTCCAGTAATGTGGCCAAGACTGCTACCCTTCTTTGGAGCAGAAAACTCATCGATGAGAGGAAGAACAGTTTTTGGCTTCGAGTAGCTTTCAACTAGCTTCCTTTCCACCAAGAGCTTTTCTTCTATCTCATCTAGGTATTTCACCTTCTGTCTTAATGTCTCAGCCGAGCTTTTCAATTCCTCTTTCAAGGAGTGGACTTCATCTCTGAGAGGAAGTAACTTTGCAAGTTCCTCCTCCAGACTTATTTCCACTGCCTTGAGGGAGGCAATATCTTTTGCTTGCTTTTGACTACATTTCGGCATTTGTCAAAAGCTTTCAAAAGGTTCTCATGTTGAGCCATCAAGTCAGCTTCATCTTCCTTCGAGGAGTAGTCTTCATGACCACTAGTTGACATTTACGACTCAGAGAGGATCGTGTGCGAGTTTACTTTCCCATGATACTCGGAGTTGCCAACTTACTCGTCTAATCAAGCTATAAACCCAAAGTAAGCTTCCTTGTTCTCTAAACTTGACTCACTCAAGTCAATGTTGCTGAGAGTCATGGACTTCTTGGCGACGAAGCTCTTTTCTTCTTTCATCTTTCCTTTGAAGGATCTCTTTTCGTCCTTCTTGGAACCTTCCTTCTTCTTGTACAGACACTCCGCAATCACATGTCCTGTCTTATTATAGCAATATCACATAACGTTAGAGGAAGAATGTTTGTTCTGTTTAGATTTTTACATGTCCGCTCGGTTGTAGCTTTTCTTGGAGCGATCACCATCATAATGTGATCTTCTGAAGTCACAGGAGGATAACTAATTCTTCATCTATCTCATCTTGCTGAGCAGTTTCTTGAGCTGCTTAGAGATGAGGGAGAACTCTCCATCAGATAGCTCAGAGCCTGATGTGCTTGGCTCAGAGTCTGATAGGGTGTCTGGAGCACGTATTCTTACTGGTCACATGGCTTTAAACTTTCTTGAACCTTCCGTATTCAGGGCAATTGACTTCTCTCTTCTTGAAGTCATGCTGCTTTGCTCCTCCTTCTTTCTGGTGTTCATTTGAAGCTCGTAGGAGAGCAGCTTTCCAAAGAGGTTCTGAGGGTCAATCTCAGGAAGCTTCCCAAACTCCCTAATGGCTACCACTTTAGTATCCCAGTCCTTTGTTAAGGATATAAGGAATTTGTCATTCAATTCACCATTAGTGAAGGTGTGGTCATAATTTCTGAGATCGTTGATAATCTTGTAGAATTTCTCGAAGCTGTCTGCAATGGTGTCATTTGGTCCATGCTTGAACGTTTCTTACTCTTGATTCAGCAATGATATACGATCATCTCTAACTTCTTTTGTTCTTTCCATCAAAACTACAAGGCAGTCCCACATCTCCTTAGTATATTTGTAGTGGAATAGGTTTTGAAGCATTGAGTCATCCACTGCACTTGCGATAATATTCTTAGCCTTTTTGTCTAAGGAGACAAGGGCAATTTCATCCTTGGTGAGATCCATCATTTTCCTAGGAATCATTATGGCTGGGTTCAGAGATGAGGGTTGTGTAGGTATATGAGGTCCTTCTTCCACAATCTGAAAAATCCTCGAATCTATAGCTTCCATGAAGAATCAGACTTGTTCTTTCTACATGGGAAAGTTCTCTTTTGTTCATACCGCCAACTTCATAGAAGACATGTCCTTGCTTCTGTCCATGGATACTGAGCAGAATCTCTTGATGCTAGATATAGGATCTTGTTCAAGGTGTTAACCTTATATCGAACAAAATGCCCCTCTGATACCAATTGAAAGTATCTAGCGTCAACCTAAACCGCCTAGATGGGGGTGAATAGGTGATGTCTGTGTCTTTTCCCAGAATAAAAATTACTTACAAATTGCAAGCATATAAAACACAGAGATCTATAGTGGTTCCCCATGTTGGGTACGTTCACTATCCCGCCTCGCCTATCTACCACGAAGGGCTAGATTCAGCTACTTCACCTTTCTCAGATTTTAACAAATCTTACATCACAGAGCCGCAACTCCTACAACTCGGAGATAAAGCTCCTATCACTCGGAGAACAACCTCTCTTACAACTCGATCTACAACCAGATCTACAACTCGATCCACAAAGGGATCTACAACTCGGAGATAAAGACCTCCTACACATGTAAAAGAAAAGTTTCCACACAACGATTAGAAATAGTCTTAACAAAATCTAGGGTCGTCAATCTATTGTTCTTTGAAATTGATTGATCTTTAATATTGTAAAGAACATGAAATGACGACATTTATAGGGTAATCTGAAATCCTTGAAGACATTGATCTTGAATCACGAATCGACTAGATCTAGAATATCAGAATCTTTAGCAGGCAAAGATCAAGTATAATCCGTTGAAAATGAACGAATCGTGCACTAGTTGTCGTCAGCCAAATAGAAATGACGATTAGGGTTCGGGAGCCGGTGAGAAATGCATACGAGATCTTTCTTGGAAGGTTTCAGCACGATTAGGGAAGATAAAAAATTTACCCTAAGTATTTATAGGAGCCTTCAATTGTAACGGCTATAAAACAGTTTCCAAGTTGAGACCTCCGTATTTACTGTACATGCGTATCGTCCAACCTGAGCCGCGGTTTTGAAAATCCAGAAGAAAAATAACATAAGTCATTTTCATCGAGTATCGTCGAGTATAGCTGAGTATACTCTACGAATTTAGTAGTGATATTCAATGAAATTTACTTGGAGAAATTTTGCTCGTTTCAACTTGCCATTCGACGCCAGGCAGAAGACATGCTCGACGAATTCGATGAGTATCGGCCAGTATACTCGACGAATTCGATGAGTATCGTCTAGAACACTCTACGCATTCGACGCCTTTGCCTTAAAAATATCCAGAGAAGTGGCATCGAGATGATTCGATGCATTTGGCGTGTATCGTCATGCATATTCGACGAATTTGGCGAGTATCATTAGATACATTCGATGAATTCGACGAGTATACATGATGATACTCGACGAATTTTACTTAACTATTTTTCCAACTTTTCAGAAATTTTACCACAAGTATGTATGATAAATTCGACGAGTGCTAGTAGGTATATACGATAAATTTGACGAGTTTTGGCTAGTGTACTTGACGAATTTGATGAATATCCCTTACAATACTCGATGAATTTTAATTGGGTAAAATTTCTGTTCTCTTGAATTCAACTTCTTCTTCCTTGATCCTTCTCATGCACCTGGTATAGAAGTACACCCCAATAGATAGATTACACGTGAGTCAACACATTAGCCTACATAATAAAGGATTGCATTGTATAGTCTTGTGTTTACTGACCCACTGTAACCTGATATTGGTGTGTACTTGACAATGTAAATCTTCAAGTACATAACTGAAAATGCAATATCAAATATAATCACAGTTCATCTTAGCTTAACTGGACCCTTCTTCAAACTAGGGCTATTATGGATACAATACCCAACATCCTCGAGGTATGCAAAACCAATCTCAAATGATTCGCATGATCCTCTTTTGAATGAGAGTATACTAATATGTCATCAATAAAGATAATCACAAACACGTCCAAATACTCTATAAAGGTCCTGTGCATCAAGTCTATAAATACCACTAGCGCATTAGTGCGCCCAAAAGGCATCATGGTAAATTCATAATGCCCATAACGTGTACCAAACACTGTCTTGGGAATATTGCTTTCCTGAATCCTCAACTGTCAATAGCCAGACTTCAAATCCAACTTCCAATAGATAGTCGATCCAACTAGCTAATCAAACAAATCATCAATTTGCATAATCAGATACTTGTTCTTCTCTGTCAGCTTGTTCAATTCATGAAAGTCAATACATAGACACAAACTTCCATCCTTCTTCTTCACAGAGAGGACCGATGCACTCCAAGGAGCAATACTTGGACATATAAATCCTCACTCTAGTAATTCTTATAACTATACCTTCAAATCTGCCATCTCCTTTGACGCCACTCGGTACGTTGAGCGTGACACGGGTTTCACACCTGGAACCAACTCAATAGTGAAGTCAATCACTTGCTGGGGTAGACGTCCAGGGAGATCCTTTGGAAACACATCTGCAAACTCTGATACAGTAGTAACGTCACTCAAACTGGACTTCGGATCTACAACCTCCAATAGCATGAAGAATAACTCTACGCCCTTCCGAACTGCCTTGACCGCTTGGAGAGTAGACATCAGTGTCTTGCTCGATCCTCGCATACCAGTGAATTTAGTCTTGTGTTCGGTGCTTTTTCCATGTATTACTTCCTTTTAATTGCAATTAATACAGGCACACTACTATGAGAGCCAGTCCATACCAAAGATCACATCAAACTTAGATATTACCAACATAGATGCTTCCAATCCAAAGTCATGACTTCCTATTCACACAGTAACACAACAAACTCTATCCACACGTATCGAGCAACAATTAGGCAGTAATACATACAATCTATCTATCGATATAAAAGAAGGCACTCTGATACGCAACATGAAGTCCTCAGATAGAATGGACTAAGAAGCGCATATATCGAACAGTGCTCCTGCCGGATAGTCCAAGATTAGGACAAAGCCTAATTCAAACAAGTTAAGTAATGCAAATAAGGTAAAAAGTATATATAGCAGTAAATGATGTATACTAAACTGTATCTATCGCTTTGTTTTATGGCCTCATGTTGACCAAGATTATAGACTCTCAGCTGAGCTGGAGCATAATAAAACGTAGATGACTCCTTTTCCTTCCCTTCCTCCACATTAGTCACACCCATCTTTGGAGGGCCACTTCGACAATCTCGGGCTATGTGTCCTAGATTTCCACAAGTATAACAAATAATTGGGCCTCACCCAGAAGTTTCTCAAAATGTAACAGAAGGAGCTGGCCTAAAAGATTTGGACCTCTTGTTCCACCTTCGATACCCAAACTTTGAAGAGTTTGATACTTTGAAATCTAGCTTCTTCACGCTCAAGTGCTTCTTACTATGGACACTTTTTAGATCTTGCTCTAGGGATCGGGCAATATTAACCAATATCAGAAAACCCTGCATCATCAGACCCGAGAGAAGCAACCTCAAAAATTTTACAGTTCTTCATAGAAATGAAAAATCTTGCACTCCTCGTCAGCATACGTATAACCCGCATACCGTCCCAATCTTGTAAACTCATGTAAGTAGTCATCAACATTATTCTGACCCTTAGTTAAACTCTGGAACTGATTCTCCATCGTGATCCTCGGTGTAGATAGAAGATATCTCGCCAAAAATAGCCTCGAAAATACTCCATCGAGACCTCCGTCAACAGCCGACCACAAACTGGTGTAACTCCAACTCATCTCTCCATAGCCTTGCCTCTCCATATAATAAGAAGGTAGTCGTAGTGACTTTCTATAACTCTTATGTTTTTGTTGCCATCATGGTTCTCATTATTCTTGAGAGAAAATCCACAGCTTGCATTGGTGTTTCAGTACCCGCAAACACACGAGGGTTGAAACTCATCACATACTTCAACTACTTTTCTATTTGCTCGCCTTACAGCCACTAGCTCCACGACCACTTGTCTCATTGCCATAGGCTCAACTACTCCAATCGGCTCTTGGGCCACCCAAAGGGTAGGAGGCTGTACATTACCTCCTAGTTTTGCATTGATCAGCGCAAACACAATTAAGGCCATACAAACTACTCTCTATAGAATGCTAGGGTTCAGACTGTCCCGCACCGATTCTAGTTGCCTATAATCATGAAACACACAATTAGGCAACCAATAATATTTCAAAAAGCAATTATAGGAACATGTAGGTTGGACAATCATGTTTATTTTCATTCCTAAGTGGACATTCATGGGTTTGTTCATGTTATAATGGTAGCACACAAACACGTGCTCACTACCCCTTAAAAGAATTCGACCATGAATTCAAAAAAGAAAGTCTGGCACTAGAATCTGATTCCAAATTGTACCACATCCATCCATCTGAAGAATATAACAGAAGTTCTGGCTGGGGCCCCACTCCATATTCCACAGACAGTTAGTGGAGTTACACATTGAAACCAAGATATACACATGTCCTAACTCAGAGTTACATTCTAGTGGGAGCATTAACATTAAATTAGAACTCAAACATAGGAATGTCCACTAATACATAATAGGAATGATATACAAAATACACACAACTTTTTGGCCTTAAGGCATTATAAACTATTTTCTCATCAAAAGTTTTTTACAAACATCACCTCACAGGTTGGCCACACATGAAAATAGTAAAACACGCTTTGCTTGACCTTTAAGGACCGACATAGCTCATAGGGGCTTCAATACACTACTTTCTGCTCAGCTCTCCAACCCTGCATAGGGACAATCCACCAAGAGATGGTAAAACAAGACAACGTTCAGCATTAGCTGACCAAATTATAACAATCCCACCCCTCACTCGGGGAGGTAGTGCTCCTTCCCTATAGGTATACAATGTGTATACATAATGGCATCAGAACATGCAATTTAAGCATCATTCACCACAGACGTTGGCTTGCAAGGTCATACATCGCGTGCACTCATGGAACATTATCAGTGTACAGGAATCACAGCCCCACCACCATACTCAATGACGGTACAAACTTGAGCATTACTAGTCTTTTTGTCCCTTAGACTAAGACTCTCCCCTATGCTACCACAAAGTCAAAGGAGCTTTATTACCTTAAGGTACAATCCAGTGACTCACTCCAAGTCGATCGATAAAGGACGTGTATAGTTACTAGTATTTTTGGCCCATTGTCTAAGACTCTCCCATATTCTACGACAAAGTTAAAGGCGCTCTTCTAGAATCATGCCAGTGGCTCACTGTATGTCGAGCTCCATATGGCTGGTATAGTTCAGCCACAGCCTGTTGCTCAAGTCATCGGGCTTATAAGACATGATATGGGTCGGCCTCCCCTTGCCCGTTCATACTTACATAACCATGTTATGTTCTAAGGCTGATACTCATGGCCACCATAACTGGGCACTTTAAGGTCATACCTGAATAATTCAAGGCTGACACTCACGACCACCAAAGCTGGCAATCAAAGCTCACAACTCAGCATATTAGCCCCCTGGTCTCCAATAGACAGGCCTCATAAACATAGCTCTCTGGGAGCTATCGCTAGCGGTAGCACTACCACCGTATAGTAGGGGATAAAACACCATTTATTCCCTAAATCTGGGTGTTTTCTTGGAGACCAACTCTAGTACTCTTGCTACAACAACCTGTATACCTCATGACTCCGTAATATATATGTTCAACCATGGAGTCTTCTTCGGGATGCAAGTCAACAAGATAATCATCTTTAATCTAGACCAACCTGTCCAAATAGGCTTCTCACAGCATACCTATTCTATACTTTGATTCTGGATTCTATATTCAAGTTTATTACTGGGATATCAACAATCAACCTGTGAAAACTCTGTGTTCTCCACCAATTGGTGAGGGTTTCCATGCAAATGCCAAAATAAGGACTTGACATATCCAAGAAGGAAGATTGTTAGCCATGTCGATTGCTTAGGAGACATGAAATCACAACTGATCCGGATGGAAACGGTCAAAACACCTTCCTCTCCGTGGATCTGACTTTGCCTCGCAAATCTGACCACAAGAATGCGTTCACAACATCCCTTTAGGGATGGATCAGCCTTTCCCTTTCTCTCTTATCCTTCTTCTTCTTCTATCCCAGGATCCAAGAGAAAGAGAGAAAGCAAGAGAGAAAGCAAGAGAGAAATGAAGAATATTTCTCATCTCATGATTTTAACATAATGCTACTATCGTGCGGTAACTAGCTACTATGGTACGGTAGCTTAAGCGATGGCCGTTTAGCCCAATTAGTGCCGTCCTGCCGCTTAAATACTGCCTCAACCTTATCTGACACGTAGCACACTACCACCAACATTATCTCTACCACCGGGTGGTACTGTCCAAAAATAATGATCGAATTAATTCATTGGCTACTACCACACATTATCACACTACCGCCGAGCGGTACCTTCTAGAGAAACTGGTCTTTTAATTCAGCTGGATGCCACCGGTGCTAGCTCTATTGCCTGGCAGTAACCTCCAGTGACCAACATCCTGTTGTTTTCAGGAAATTTAGAGCATTACTTTGAGTGACACTTTTCTTCTAGAATATTTCTAGGCTGAGGCAGTAAATACATCATGTCATGTCCAAAATAGGGCCTCTATCAACAAGTATCACAAGAAGACTCCCTATGAGCTAATGAAGGATAGAAAACCAAATCTAGCCTATTTCAAATTTTTGGAAATAAGTGTTATGTGCTTAATAATGGAAGCCTTACTTGACCAAATTTGTTGAAAAATCCTATGAGGGTATTTTTTGGGTATATCAGCCATAACAAAGCCTATAAGATCTACAACTTGAAAATTAAGTTGTAAAAGAGTCTATTAATATTGTATTTAATGAAACTTCCTTTCACAAAGAGTTGTCAAGCTCTTCTAGTATTACAAGTGCTAAATTGAGAATAGATAAGCTAAGCATAGAAGACACATTTCCATCTGAATAAGAAAAAGGATGATGGTGTGCTCATCCCAGAAGAAGGACCAGCTGGAATGCAGATAGAGGAAGAACCCCACCCCACTGTAGTTGAAATTCAAGGAGCTGGAGATAGGCTAGAAGTAGCTATCAGACACTTAAGAGACAATCCTAGAGATCTAATAATTGAGGATGTAAGACAGAGTGTAACCATAAGGAGCAGAAATCTCAATTTAAATATGTATTCAAGTTTCTTGTCTTAGATAGAGCCCAAGAAGTCTGAAGAAGCCAACATAGACCCATTTTGGATAGTGGCTATGCATGAAAAATTGAAGCAGTTCAAAATGTGTAATGTCTGGAAGCTGGTTCTCAGACCTCAAAGACATAACATCATATGGACTAAATGGATATACAAAAACAAGCTAGATGAAAATGGTGTTATAATCAAGAATAAAACTAGACTTGTTACTAAAGGGTATAAGCAAGAAGAAGGTATTGGCTTTACAAGTAGCTAGACTTGAAGTCATACAATTATTCCTTATATATGTTGCTTACAAAGGATTTAAGATCTACCAAATGGATGTGAAGTCAGCTTTCTTAAATGATTACAAAAAAGAATATGTCTATTTTGAGTAGCCATCAAGTTTTATCAATACTTCTTTTCCTGATCATATATTTCATTTGAGAAAAGCTTAGTATGGGTTAAAACATGCCCCAAGGAGTTGATATGAAATCCTGTCTAGCTTTCTCATTGACAAAAAATTCTCAAGGGAAAAAATAGATAAGACATTATTCCTATGGGAAGTCAAGGATAAGATTATCCTAGTCCAAATTTATGTTGATGACATAATTTTTGGGTCTACTGATGATGACCTATGAAAAAGGTTTGCTAAACTTTCAAAGGCAATTTGAGATAAGTAGTATGATCGAATTCAAGTATTTCTTGGGTCTCCAAGTTAAAAAATCTGAGGATTGTTTATTTATCTCTCAGTCTAAGTTCACCAAAGAATTAATCAAGAAATTTGTTATGGAGAGTGCCTCCACCATGAAAAGTACTATGGGGTCAAGTATGTCACTATACAAGGATAAAGGTGGAAATCCAGTTGATGAATCCTTATATAGAGGCATAATTAGCTCCCTCTTATATTTGTTTGCTAATAGACCAGACATTATGTTTGTTATATGTGTTTGTGCTAGGTACCAGACTTGCCATAAAGAATCTCACTACTCAGCTAATAAGAGAATTCTTAGAAATCTTAAGGGCAAACCAGATCTCAGACTTTAGTACCCTAGGAATGATGATTTTGAACAACAAGCTATTCAGATGCAAATTTTGCAGGTTGCAAAGAGGATAGAAATAACACTTCTTGCACTAGCTAATTTTTAGGGAGAAGGTTGGTATCCTGGAGTAGTAAAAAGCAAACTAGTGTAGCAATCCACACTGTAAAATCTGAATACATCTCAGCAGGGAGTTGTTATGCACAACTCTTATGGATCCAACAACAACTTCAAGATTATAATATCCAGCTAAGTAAAACTCCTATGTTCTGTGACTCTTCTAGTATTATTTCAATAGCTAAGAATCTTCTATCACACAATAGGACCAAGCATATTGAAATAAGATATCACTTCATAGGAGAGCATGTTGAAAAAGAAGATATCAGCCTCGATTTTATCCCCACAGACAGAAAAGTGGCATATTTCTTCACTAAATCTCTTGATGAAGCAAAGTTTAATATCTTCAAGTTTGAATTGGGGATGTTAAACTTGAAGTAACCGGGAAATTTTAATGTCTATAAGCTATTATTGTCATTCAATATAGAACTTTCTATATGTTCTTTTGGAGGCTAATCATCTTGTAGGAGAACATAAAGAAGATAAAGGCCAACTGACTTGGCTTCTAATGAAGTGACAGGCGTTGAGTCAATACTTAGCGTTGAATGAGAAATATTAGTGTCGAGTGAGACGTGCACGCATCGAGTGGACACCTTTGGCGTCGAATGGACTCAACACAAATACTCTGACGTGTCAAAAAGCATCAAATTTGTCAGGTTAAATCACAACCATCTATCTAAATTTTAAATCACTATAAGGTACATGCCTCTCCACCTTCTCAAACAGAGTAGAGTATAAATAGAAGTCGTGCCTAGAATAAACTCTGTCATTCTATTGCCCTACCGAAATTTTGTGTCTCGTACTCTAGATTTCTCGTATCGTCATCTCCTCCTCGCTCAATCTCTTGGATTAAATGCCTCCCAAGGGTGCTGACTTCTTATTTGAGGGCTATGAACTTGTGCAAAATGGATTCAGAGATGCTATGAAAGAAATTCAATATGTTATTCATCTTCTATCAGTCACAGAACTGATTTTTTTGCTGTTAGAGCCCTGTGCTTTTTGGAAAAAGGAAGTACTAGAACTGTTTGCTTATACCAAGGTGGACTCTACCTCCATAAAGATCAAGACATCCATCAACAGAGAAAAGCTTAAAATCGCAGCTAGGAAGATTTGCAAGGCACTGAATGTAATGGTCCAGGCCTGGTTCTACCAAAGGGAGACCCGGCGGGACCCAGCTGATACCATTAAAGGGCTGCAGCCCATACACACCAAACCCTCTCGCACCTATTTCTCAGCCGCGCACATTGTTGAGGTCGGGTCTCGAACCTGTAACCCCCTTCATAAGGAGTTTTTAAACAACTCCTCATCACTAATTGAGTCGCGGCTCAATTGGTGATGAGGAGTGGTTTGAAAACTCCTTATGAAGGGGGTTGTGGGTTCGAGACCCGGCCTCAATAATGAGCATAGCCGAGAAATAGGCACGAGAGGCTTTGGGATGTACGGGCTGCATCCCTTTAATAGTGCCAGCTGGGTCCCGCTGGGTCTCCCTTTGGTGGAACCGGGCCTGGACCGTTACAAAAAAGTGCACTTTTTTTGTAACGGTCCAGGCCCGGCTCCACCAAAAGGAGACCCAGTGGGACCCAGCTGGCAGCATTAAAGGGATGCAGCTTGTGCACCCCAAAGCCTCTCACGATAATTTCTCGGCCGCGCGCATTATTGAGGCCGAGTATCGAACCCCCAACCCCCTTCATAAGGAGTTTTTAAACCACTCTTCACTAATTACGCTGCAGCTCAATTGGTGATGAGGAGTGGTTTGAAAAATCCTTATGAAGGGGGTTACGGGTCCGAGACCCGGCCTCAACAATGTGCGTGACCGAGAAATAGTCACGAGAGGCTTTGCGGTGTACGGGCTGCAGCCCTTTAACGGTGTCAGCTGGGTCCCGCTGGTTCTCTATTTGGTGGAGTCGGGCTTGGACCGTTACACTGAAGCTCCCCAAGCTCAACCATAGTGAGGTAGAAGATGAGTTTTTTCAAGAAGATGTAAAGTCTACCTTCAAATGGTGTGGTCTTTCCAAACTTACTAGTGGATCTGTCCTAAGGAAAGACATGAATTTGAAGGGTAAATTCTTTGCAGACATCATCAAAAAATCCATGATATGTAAGACAAGGCTCATGACAAAATTTAAAGAAAGATGCTTGATCTAAGGGCTAGAGTGATTCTTTCTAAGAAAACTAATTGGGGGTAAGGTGGTGTTTTATAAGGTAATTAAGTGCATCCCTGAGCCCAATATGGGAAGAATTCTTTCTTTATTTCTCCTCAATATTGTTCCAGGAATTCTAAATATGAGGCTAGGTGCAAAGATCCATCATGTGAGAAAAATGAACATCAAGATGTTTGATAGATGGGATAGGGTGCTAATTAATCACCCTGAGCAGACTGAAAAGAAAAAGAAAAGGTAGTTGAATTAGTTACATAACAAAGAAATAACAGTAGCTCTTCAGGAAATAGGAGCATTGAACCTCATAACCCTCACTTGTCCAATTCAAGTGATTCTAAGAGAAGGGATGTGAGCACACAAGTCTCAATTTCATCTGAGCTTGCTGTCAAGGATGTTCCTAGGAGAGTGTCACCTACTGATTTTGAAGGAGGCATAATTATAGAGCATGTTGAAGATCTAGTGACAACAGTTATGGACAGGATCTGTCCTAATACTGAGGGGGAGATCCTAGAAAAGAATGATCACGTTGAGAGGGAGAACATCAAAGTAAGTACTGCTATTGAGTAGGAGACTCACCTTGAGCTCCCTGCTCAAGGAGATGTGGCTAGAGTAGAAGTATTTGACAAGGAAAACAAAGGAGATGATGTCCTGCCAATTGTTGAGGAGAATGAGAAAGAGGAGCCTATCATTGTTGTAAATATTCCAGATCACTCCACTGAATATTAAATTGTTGATTCTGAAATGGAAGGAGACATAAGGGAGATACATGAAGAAGTTTACTAGCTATCAAGTTTCTACTCTGCTGGATGACGAATTTCCCACTTATTTTTTGTCACAGCTCAGAGGGCTCTTTGATGAGAAAAGAAGAAAGATAGAAATGTATGTGGATGATTCAATCAAATAACTAAAGAATGATCTTTCTAGTTAAATCACTTCCATCAGATTTGAGATCAACCAGTTGAGAGAAAACACAGTCCAATTCTTCATGAGAGTTGCACCATGTGTTGACTATACCGCACTTTAACTTCAACAGATTGAGCAGAGGCAAACTAATATCATACAAACTTAAATAGATTGTGCAGAGACAAACTAATATCAGACAAAATCAGTGTTATACTTCTGAAAACATGTAAATGGTTCATTATGTGACAAATTGGAAGAGCACATAAAGATTAATGAAAGGAGAATGGATGCTTGCACCTGAATCTTGGATGATCATATGTTGGAAGTCAAAAATCATGTTACTGCTGGTGTCAATCACTTGGCTAACAAGACAACCTCCTCCCAGGACTCCCTAAGCACTCTAGTTATAGAAGAAGTCATAAAGGGGGAGATGTAACACCCCCACCCGTCACATGACATATAACAGTGGGTCCGGCCGGGGCCCCACGCCATATGGCACAGACAAGCGAAGGAATTACGTGTGGAAATCAAAATCTATGCATATCCTTAACTCATTCCATTCTAGCGCAGCATATTTTCTTGTTAACATGAACTCAAACTAGAATGTCCACAATATATAAAGATCACATTTATATATACCAACACCAGGAATGTATACAACTCACACACCCTGGCCTTATGGCCTTACAGGTTCCTCTTTACACAACAACAATTTCGTACATCGGCACGCATGCCGGCCACACATGAAATCCAACCATGATTCTTCACATAGCCTTCAAGGACTAAGAACACCAGGCTAGCCAATCCACTTATTCTTTCCAAACCGCAGCACCTGCAATTCATCATCCAAACCAATACAAAAAACAAAGTAACGGTCAGCATTGCTGACCCATTATAACGGCCCTACCCCCTACCCGGGGTAGTGGTTCCTTCCCTGTATACAGTGCTTCCTTTCTCATCAAGCATCAGCAAACATCACCAAATCACATCATAGATAGATCATTCTCTTTATTCCACTAACTAACAAACACATCACATCACAAACGCTGGAGTCTACCAACGCTCCGTGCACTCAGGGCACCTTCTTGGCGTACCGGAATCCACCGTCGTACACCGCTGTCTCTCGAGGTTTTAACTTGTTGGTTGACCGGCCCTAGTCCACCAGCTCGCAGGCTGGCGACAGCCCGCCCAAGCCACTCAGAGGTCCATCCTCACAACATCACAAACAGAGCAGACCGACCCACACTATGTGGTGTAGCAAGCCGGGTTTATCTAAGCTCCCCAGGCATTGTCTACCCATCGATCCCCCTCCTAGTCCGATCGACCCACCCATGTGGTGCAGCAACCCGGGTTTAACTCGGCTCCCCAAGAATTGCCACCCATCGATCCTACCTTAACTGGATCAACCCACCCTAGTGGTGTAACAAACCGGGCGTATCTCGCACTAACCAGGCGTGCTACCAATTGATCATATCACAACCAGGAGCTTTGCCAAAGCCTCCTCACATTAAGCATCACATCCATACATTCATCACAAGAGAAAACCATTTGCATCTCATCAAATCCACGGAGTCATCTCCGGTTTACCCATGAACATCACCAATCCAGACTACCGGTCCAGATGGGCTTCACACAGCATGCCTATGCCGTACTCCATATTTCCGGCTCTAGATGCAGACTCAACAAAGGAATCTCTTCACGAATATCCACCTCTTGGTGGAGGATTCCAAGCACATGCATAAAGAAAGGACTTCGATGTCCAAGAAGGAGATCGTTACCCTTGAAGATCGCTTCGGCGCCATGAAGTAGCCGGATGGAAATCACCGCCTCGGCTCTGCCTTCACGAATCCGCTCTCGGATCTTCGCTCCGCACTCCGCAGCTCCTACAGCAGCTGGAAGACTCCTCCCTTTCCCTCTTGCCTTGGCCTTTCTTCTCTCTCTCTTGGAATGAAGATGAAGAAGAAGAAGAAGAGAAAAGAGGGGTTTTATCCTCTTTGTCTCGGCCTTCACAACACCTGGACAAAGCCCAGCCACTGGATCCAGGAAGAGGGAAACAAACGGCTCAGATCTGGCCAGAAAAGCTAAAACACGGCCTGACACGCCCTGTGACACGCCCGTGTCACAGGCCGTGTCCCTCTAAGCGGCAGACAACCGACTCAATCCAGCCAGAACACGCCCGTGTGACACGCCCGTGTCACGGCCGTGTCCTCAACACGCCCTCAGACACGCCCGTGTCTAAGGCCGTGTACCTCAACAGAAATAATCCCAAAAAAACCCGAGACTTCACATGGCCTGGCACACAGCTTGGCACACGCCCGTGTTCCTGGCCGTGTGCACCAGGACACACCCGTGTCCCGCAAACACGCCCCAGCCCGAGACGTCGAGCTGAGTTCGACGACCACTGACACGCCCTGTGACACGCCCGTGTCACAGGCCGTGTCCTCACGGGAAACTCGATACTCGACGATCGTCGCGTAACAGTCGTCGAGCAAACGACACGGCATCCGACACGGCCGTGTCCTGGGCTGTGTGCCCCTCTCGACGATGTCGAGCGAAAATCGTCGACACCAAGCCCGATCGTCGACACAACCTCGACATGCCCTGCGACACGCCCGTGTCGCAGGCCGTGTCAGCTGACACACCCTGGGACACGCCCGTGTCCCAGGCCGTGTCACCTAAAAATCCTGTTTTCGGAAACTTGGCCTGTTACAGGAGAGGTCAATGATAAGAGCAAGTGGAGATCATTTAATCTGAACCTCCAATATAATCAGGGAAGCCCCGGGCTTAGATGCCATCCAATATGATGAGCTTGCAGTTCTTGAAGATGGAGTTGGAGCTGTGGTTGAAGCTAATGTTATAACTATAGTTCTTGCTGACGAAGTAGAATTCAACCCGACCTCTCAACATTTATCAAAAGGCAAGGAAAAAGAAGTTGTTGATGAGGAACAAGATGTGAGGCTAAGGAAGAAGAGGCACAGAGAAGAGCTGGAAACAAGACCAAACTATGTGCAGTGGAGCCCAACCTGCAGGATCATCATACTAGCTGCCTGTAATCAGATCAAAGAGAACAAGTCAGATAGAGCTGAACTATACAATTCTATGGAATGGGCCAAGTATGAAAAGCAAGAAGAGGAAAGAAAAAGTTCAGAAAGGAGAAGCTGACTGAAACTCTACTAATGGATGTGATATCATCCTAAGCCCTACAGCTACTTTGAGAGACAAAGACATAAGAAGATAGAGGCTGAGGAAAAGACTGCAAGGAAATCTGGGGGGCATTGTAATTAGGGGACCCAATTCTTATCAATGTTATAAAATTTTAGGTTCCTAAGGTAGAATGTGGAATATTTATTGTGTAACACCTCCCTTGTAGTGGACGTATAATATGGGTCCGGCCGGGGCCCCACAGCATACAAACGCCACAACTTTAGTATTATAAGTTGATATGACTACCCAAACTCAAAACACTTGCACAACACAGCGGAAACAAAACAGGACTAGAAGTTATCCACCACTAAAGAGTAAGACAAATGGGCTTAAGGCCTTACAACAAGTGTCCAAAAAGAAATAGTACATCAAACACGAATGTGCTCAGCACTCCTAGTCTACCTCGGCATGCAAGCCGGACAAAATAGTCTCAAACAAACATCATCATAACTGTAGTGCTACAAAAAGGGAAAAACACTTCATGGGGCTTAGGCCTTTCTGGCCGGCGTGCTAGCTTCTGCATGCGATCCTTGCCCTGTAAAAATCATTAGTAACGTGGGTCAGCAAAGGCTGACCTCAAACTGTGTAACAACACATCTCCTCCCGGCCGCCCCTAACGGACCCCGGGGAACCCTCCAACCTGCAAGTCAGCACTTCGTATGCAATATAATCATCTATAAATAGAAAAGCATTAAAACATGCTTGGATGTCTCAATCATCAAACATGTTCTCTACTGGTTGAGCATGTAATAAAAGGGCCTACTATGCAACATGTATGCAACACTCGGGTTTCGCCCAAGGCACCCTACTGCGTATGCAACTAGCACAACATCACAACATTTGGGCACTCACATTTCCCCATTGGCATAAAGTCGCAAACAATGAGGGAGACACAACTCCCTCAAACGGCGCACAGGCCGCCACATGGAATTCTTGCCAAGGCCCCACCCGCTCGTGGGCTTAGCCCCGGGCTTGCATGCAAACTCTGACGTCTCATGTCAGGATTCCAACAAACATAGACCGACCGATTCTAAGAAGCCTTGCTGGACCCCACCCGCTCATGGCCTCTTTGCCCGGGCTTGCCCCAAGCTTGGCATTCTCGTCAGTCTCACAAGAAGGGGACTAGTCTCGCTGGGACACTCTCCACACATGACGCACATGTCACGGGATAGCCAGCCGACCACAGAGACATAGCCACGCCTTGGCACAACACAAACCAAGACCAAATACATCAAAATCCCTCATTGTACTGCAGCATTCCCGCGCACCAAGGAAACCATCTCCAACTCGTGCGGAGCTAACCTTGTCCCTCAAGGAAACCATCTACCGCCACGAGGAGCTAACCTTGTCCGGGTCCGACTACACGTACCTTTGCAAATAAACGGGACAATCACCACCACAACACAAACGACATCTTGCCGCAACGGAAAATCTCTACGAATCCCTAAGTTCGTATGCAACATCACCGAGTCGGACTAACGGTCGCGACTACGGCTTCACCCACCATGCCTAATCCACTAGCGAAGCGGATCTCTAATGCAAAAATATGCCGGGGACGGACTCAATCAACCCGGACGTTCCTCTTGAAACTTGGCAAACCAAAACCCCTCATTTGAGAGTTCGGTGCCCAAAAATTAGGGAGAAATAAAACTAAATGATGCTAATACGTGCATCCTAAGGACCGAGAGGAGAGATGTCGTTACCTTCCGACTCCTCTTCCTTGCCATGGCAAAAAAACCGGATGGAAACCTTCGCAACGCTCCAAGATTCACGGATCCGGACTCGGCTCGCGATTTGGAGCTCCGAAACTCTTCCTACAGCCCAAGACCTTCTTCTTCTTCCTCCTTGCTCTAGTTTTTCTCAAGAACTTAGAAAGAGAAGACTTGGAAAACAAATGAGGGTTTCCAACCCTAGAATCGGACTTAACTTCCCAAGAACAGTCCTGAGCCGTCAGATCCCAAAATCTGGGAAAGAATGGCCACGATTCGCCTGGAAAAATAAAAGACCTGGGCCGAACACGGCCTGGCACACGCCCGTGTCCAGGGCCGTGTGCCTCATTCGCCGTCTCAAATCGACGCGCCTGGAACCGCACACGGGCATCCGACACGCCCGTGTTCAACCCGACACGCCCGTGTCCCCAGTGACATGGCCGTGTGGCCGGCCGTGTGCCTCCAACAACACGGCCCCGGAACCAACCCGAGAGATGACACGGCCTAGGACACGCCCGTGTCCCAAGCCGTGTGCCAAGTCTCGACACCCGTCGATAGGCTTTGTGTCGACACCACGGAAAAACGTCGAGCGAAGATCGTCGACCAAGCGGGACACGCCCTGTGACACGCCCGTGTCACAGGCCGTGTGCCCCAGTCTCGACACTTTGTCGAGCGAATGTGTCGACACTTGGGCCGAGTGTCGACACGGCCTCGACACGCCCTGCGACACGCCCGTGTCGCAGGCCGTGTGCCCCACTCTCGACACTTTGTCGAGCGAAAGTGTCGACACTTGGGCCGAGTGTCGACACGGCCTCGACACGCCCTGCGACACGCCCGTGTCGCAGGCCGTGTGCCCCACTCTCGACACTTTGTCGAGCGAAAGTCTCGACACTTGGGCCGAGTGTCAACACAGCCTCGACACGCCCTGCGACACGCCCGTGTCGCAGGCCGTGTGCCTCCTGCCAGAAACCCAAAAATGTTCAGAACTGCAGACTGAACCTCTTGCAAAAACTGGGGTGTTACAGCTCTCCCCCACTTAACAGAATTTTGTCCCGAAATTTTCAAAACAAAAGGGTACAAAACTTAAATTGTACCTGACATGAAGAGTTCTGGATAATCTTCTAGCATGGCCTATTCTCGTTCCCAAGAGAACTCCTCACGACCGCAGTTGTCCCATCGAACTTTCACGAGTTTGACTTCTTTATTCCGCAACTGCCGAGTCTCCGAATCCTCTATAGCAATTGGGAGGACTCGCGTCCTCAAGTCTTCCTCAATCGGCACCGATGCCGGCTCTATCACCACGCTAGCCTCCACCAAGGCTTTCCTCAAAGCGGAGACGTGGAAGACGTCATGTAATCCACTCAAGTCTGCGGACAAAGCCAACCGATATGCTGCTTCTCCTACCCGCTCAACAATTTCAAAAGGCCCCAAAAACCTTGGACTCAACTTCTTGAGTCGGCGAATCCGTGAGACGCCTTTGAACGGCTTGACCTTCAGATAAACCCAATCACCAACTGTAAATTCCAACTTCCGGTGACGAGCATTAAAATATTTTGCTTGCCTGTCTTGCGCCACCTTCATACGCTCTTGGATGGTCCGTACCAACTCACAAGCGTCAACTACCGCACCCTTTCCCAAAAGTTTGGTGTCTCCCGCCTCTGCCCAAGACATTGGCGTTCGACACCGCCTCCCATACAAAGCTTCGTATGGCGCCATCTTTATACTAGCTTGAAAACTGTTGTTGTACGCAAATTCTACCATGAAGAGGTGATCCTCCCACCTCTTGCCAAAATCAAGAACGCACATCCTCAACATGTCCTCCATAGTATGGTTCGTTCTCTCCGTTTGCCCATCAGTTTGAGGATGGAATGCCGTACTAAACTTTAGCTTCGTGCCCAAGCTCTTCTGAACCAATCTCCAGTCCTTGGACGTAAATCGCCCATCACGATCACTGACTATGCTCTTAGGAACTCCGTGCAGTCGCACAATGTTGCGAACATACAACTCCACCAGCTTCTCCACGCTGTCCTCTTTCCGATTTGGGATGAAGTGAGCCACCTTGGTTAGGCGATCCACGATCACCCAAATAGCATCATTACCATGCTGCGATCTAGGCAAACCATGCACAAAGTCCATGGAGATGTCCTCAAATTTCCATTCAGGAATTGGAAGGGGCTTCAGGAACCCGCCCGGTTTCTGACATTCGGCCTTCACCAAGGCACATGTTTGGCAACGACTCACATACAAAGCTACATCTCGCTTCAACCCCGGCCACCAAAAGGATTTCTTCATGTCCAAGTACATCTTTGTACTGCCCGGATGAATGGAGTACTTTGAGAAGTGAGCCTCAAACATCAACTCCTCACGGAGATTGCCAAACTGCGGTACACAAACCCTTCCATCCTTTCTCAAGATTCCCCCAATCATCTCCCAGGCGCTGCTCTCGCCCTTTTGAGCCTCCAACACAAAAGGTTGAAACTCCACATCCAATCGAGTCGCTTCCCGAATACGATCGGACAAGTCGCTTTGCACTTCAATCCAGTTCAACCGAGCCACGCTAGACTCGCCTCTCGCAACACATACCAACCCAAGGGACTCCCATTCCCGAACCAACCGCTCATCATGAGCTTCGATCCAATTTCCTTGCCCCGAGTACTTTCTACTCAACGCATCCGCCACCACATTGGCCTTATCTGGCGTATACTGAATCGCCACTTCGTAGTCTCCAAGAAATTCAACCCATCTGCGTTACCGCATGTTCAAGTCCTTCTGATCCAAGAGATACTTCAGGCTTTTATGGTCCGTGAAGATCTCCACCCTTGCGCCATACACATAGTGTCGCCATATTTTCAACGCGAAGATTACCGCCGCCAACTCCAAGTCATGGACGGGGTAATTCCTCTCATGAGGTTTCAGCTGTCGAGACCCAAAAGCTATTACCTTGCCATGTTGCACCAACACGCAACCCAAACCGCATCCCGATGCGTCACTGAAAATCTGAAATCCATCGGTCCCTTGCGGTAAACTCAGGATCGGAGCCATCATAAGCCTCTCCTTCAGTGCCTCGAATGCTTGACTGCACTCTTGGGTCCACACAAACTTATGGTCTTTACGAGTGAGTGAGGTGAGGGGTAGAGCTAACTTCGAGAAATTCTCCACGAATCTCCTATAGTACCCGGCTAGTCCAAGAAAACTTCGGACTTCCGCCACGGTCCTCAACACCGGCCAGTCTCTGATGGCCTCCACTTTCGCCGGATCCACTGTCACCCCATCACCACTAATAACGTGGCCCAAAAATGCCACCTTCTCCAGCCAGAACTCGCATTTGGAGAATTTTGCATACAACTCATTCTCCCTCAACACTTGCAAAACTATTCTCAAGTGGGTCTCATGCTCCACTTGCGATTTGGAATACACCAAAATGTCATCAATGAAGACAACCACAAACGAATCCAAGTATTCCCGAAATACCCGATTCATAAGGTCCATGAACACCGACGGTGCGTTCGTCAACCCGAACGGCATCACCGTAAACTCAAAGTGTCCATACCTTGTACCAAAGGCAGTCTTGGGTATGTCCTCGTCCCGAATTCGCAACTGATAGTAGCCTGACTTCAAGTCCAGTTTCGAATATACCTCTGACCCCACCAATTGGTCGAACAAATCGTCTATCCGAGGGATCCGATACTTATTCTTAATGGTCAATTTATTCAGCTCTCGGTAGTCTATGCATAGGCGCATGCTACCGTCTTTCTTTTTTACAAACAACACCGGTGCGCTCCACGGTGAAGAACTGGGTCTAATATACCCTTGCTCCAACAGTTCCTGTAGCTGTACCTTAAGTTCCGCTAACTCCTTTGGTGCCATCCTAAATGGGGAACGTGACACCGGTCTAGCCTCCGGCATTAACTCGATCGAGAAGTCGATCTCCCGCCGAGGAGGCGCTCCAGGAAGTTCATCCGGAAACACATCCTTGAACTCTGCTACCACAGGCACTTCCTCAATCAAAAGTTGGGAGAGACGAACCTCCAACAACGCTACCAGCGCCACACCTCCCTGGTTAACCGCCCGCATCATTTGCATGGCCGTAATTAGGGAATGGGCTACTCCACAAAGGCCCATAAACTTGACTTCCGCTTGCCCCTTACTCTTTAGGGTCACTACCTTGGATAAACAATCAATGCTGGCACGCTGCTCTGCAAGCCAGTCCATGCCCAAAATGACATCGAACTCTACTAACGGCAACACTGCCGCTTCCAAAACGAAGTCAACTCCGTCTAGCTCCCAACAGATGCGCCCTTTAGCCCCGGTGGTCATAGATGACCCATTGGGCATGCGCACTTTCAGTTCCGCGTCCGCCGAGAAAGTCTCGACTCCTACCCTTCGGATGAAACTCTCCGCAAGAAAAGAGTGCGAAGCCCCAGTATCGAACAATACCCTAGCGGGGTATCCAGAAACTAACACGAAGCCTACAACAAGACAACACACGGAAAGGGGGGGGTCTAAAAGTATGAAGCACAAATGCAAACTTAAATTTTCTTCATACCTGTCACCACATCGGTTTGGCGGATCGCTTCTTGCTGTCCAAGGTTGTAAGCCCTTGGTTGCACCGGTTGGAACCGAGAAGCGCTCGACTCCGCCATCTTTCCTTTCTCTGCAGCACTGGGGCCCGAGCGCACAGACTGCTCCTGCTTTGACTCTTGCCTCGCTCCCCCTTGCTGACAAGCACGGGCTATGTGCCCAACCTTCCCGCAGTTGTAACACGTCGGCGGTCCCCTATAGTGAGAACCCCCAGGCGTCCAAGTGCTCCTCTCACCCGACCAGGAAGGGTGAGGCTTCCTCCTCCACCTGCTCCTATCATACTTTACATGAGATTGGGAGGGCTTCCCTTCCCCATGCTTGGGAGTAAAACCCTTTCGACGCTGGGTTCGCTCCAGATCACTCTCCAAACTCCTGGCGGCTTCAACTAGCTCATTAAATCCCGCCCTCTTCATGGAGATGAGAGGCTGTCTCAGATTCTCCCTCAACCTTGGTAGAAGAGGTTATCCCTCTCTACATCATCCGCCATTGTCGTTCCCGCATAACGACCCAAACGGGTGAACTCTTGCACGTACTCATCCACTGTCTTGTCTCGCTGCATTAGATGCAGAAACTGCCTCTGCAGGGCCAACCGTGTAGAAACTGGAATATACCTCTTAAGAAAAGCGTCCCCAAACTCTTCCACTGACGGGGTGCGCCCCGGGAACAGGCGGCCGCTATGGCTCACCCACCACAATTTCTTCTCCTCTGGCGTCTCTGCCGCCCTTAACAATTCTTGAATACGAACCCACCAATCTCCGCGTCCGTTGGCGTTCCTACACCCTTGAAAGACGGGGGATGAAACTCAGGAAATACTTCATGTGTCGGTCTCCATGCCCTACCACCACCATTTCTGCCAAAGGCTCCACTCGCCTAGCTTCTCCGCCTGGCACGGCCGTCGTCGTGTCCGGCGTAGCAGGGGTTGCTACCTGGGCTGTAGTCGCCGCTTGCGCTGCCACCATCACTTCTGCAAGCATACGACAGAAGTCAGCCGGGTTTACACCCGTGCCCAGAAGGCCTGGAGCAGTTGCACTGCTCGCCGAGAGATCATCCCTTGCTCTTGAAGTGCCCGCCTCGTTGCTTGCACTCTTCAGGAAAACAAGAAATAAGGGATTAGTCTCCAATCTCAAGACTAGAACATAAGGACACTCACGGTCCCGCATTACTCTTATGTGGATAACTTCTCTACGCACTAACCTTGAATCTAACCTCCCTCTGATACCAAATTGTAACACCTCCCTTGTAGTGGACGTATAATATGGGTCCGGCCGGGGCCCCACAGCATACGAACGCCACAACTTTAGTATTATAAGTTGATATGACTACCCAAACTCAAAACACTTGCACAACACAGCGGAAACAAAACAGGACTAGAAGTTATCCACCACTAAAGAGTAAGACAAATGGCCTTAAGGCCTTACAACAAGTGTCCAAAAAGAAATAGTACATCAAACACGAATGTGCTCAGCACTCCTAGTCTACCTCGGCATGCAAGCCGGACAAAATAGTCTCAAACAAACATCATCATAATTGTAGTACTACAAAAAGGCAAAAACACTTCATGGGGCTTAGGCCTTTCTGGCCGGCGTGCTAGCTTCTGCATGCGATCCTTGCCCTGTAAAAATCATTAGTAACGTGGGTCAGCAAAGGCTGACCTCAAACTGTGTAACAACACATCTCCTCCCGGCCGCCCCTAACGTACCCCGGGGAACCCTCCAACCTGCAAGTCAGCACTTCGTATGCAATATAATCATCTATAAATAGAAAAGCATTAAAACAGGCTTGGATGTCTCAATCATCAAACACGTTCTCTACTGGTTGAGCATGTAATAAAAGGGCCTACTATGCAACATGTATGCAACACTCGGGCTTCGCCCAAGGCACCCTACTGCGTATGCAACTAGCACAACATCACAATATTTGGGCACTCACATTTCCCCATTGGCATAAAGCCGCAAACAATGAGGGAGACACAACTCCCTCAAACGGCGCACAGGCCGCCACATGGAATTCTTGCCAAGGCCCCACCCGCTCGTGGGCTTAGCCCCGGGCTTGCCTGCAAACTCTGACGTCTCATGTCAGGATTCCAACAAACACAGACCGACCGATTCTAAGAAGCCTTGCTGGACCCCACCCGCTCATGGCCTCTTTGCCCGGGCTTGCCCCAAGCTTGGCATTCTCGTCAGTCACACAGAAGGGGACTAGTCTCGCCGGGACACTCTCCACACATGACGCACATGTCACGAGATAGCCAGCCGACCACAGAGACATAGCCACGCCTTGGCACAACACAAACCAAGACCAAATACATCAAAATCCCTCATTGTACTGCAGCGTTCCTGCGCACCAAGGAAACCATCTCCAACTCGTGCGGAGCTAACCTTGTCCCTCAAGGAAACCATCTACCGCCACGAGGAGCTAACCTTGTCCGGGTCCGACTACACGTACCTTTGCAAATAAACGGGACAATCACCACCACAACACAAACGACATCTTGCCGCAACGAAAAATCTCTACGAATCCCTAAGTTCGTATGCAACATCACCGAGTCGGACTAACGGTCGCGACTACGGCTTCACCCACCATGCCTAATCCACTAGCGAAGCGGATCTCTAATGCAAAAATATGCCGGGGACGGACTCAATCAACCCGGAAGTTCCTCTTGAAACTTGGCAAACCAAAACCCCTCTCATTTGAGAGTTCGGTGCCCAAAAATTAGGGAGAAAGAAAACTAAATGATGCTAATACGTGCATCCTAAGGACCGAGAGGAGAGATGTCGTTACCTTCCGACTCCTCTTCCTTGCCATGGCAAAAAAAACTGGATGGAAACCTTCGCAACGCTCCAAGCTTCACGGATCCGGACTCGGCTCGCGATTTGGAGCTCCGAAACTCTTCCTACAGCCCAAGACCTTCTTCTTCTTCCTCCTTGCTCTAGTTTTTCTCAAGAACTTAGAAAGAGAAGACTTGGAAAACAAATGAGGGTTTCCAACCCTAGAATCGGACTTAACTTCCCAAGAACAGTCCTGAGCCGTCAGATCCCAAAATCTGGGAAAGAATGGCCACGATTCGCCTGGAAAAATAAAAGACCTGGGCCGAACACGGCCTGGCACACGCCCGTGTCCAGGTCCGTGTGCCTCATTCGCCGTCTCAAATTGACGCGCCTGGAACCGCACACGGGCATCCGATACGCCCGTGTTCAACCCGACACGCCCGTGTCCCCAGTGACACGACCGTGTGGCCGGCCGTGTGCCTCCAACAACACGGCCCCGGAACCAACCCGAGAGATGACACGGCCTGGGACACGCCCGTGTCCCAAGCCGTGTGCCAAGTCTCGACACCCGTCGACAGGCTTTGTGTCGACACCGCGGAAAAACGTCGAGCGAAGATCGTCGACCAAGCGGGACACGCCCTGTGACACGCCCGTATCACAGGCCGTGTGCCCCAGTCTCGACACTTTGTCGAGCGAATGTGTCGACACTTGGGCCGAGTGTCGACACGACCTCGACACGCCCTGCGACACGCCCGTGTCGCAGGCCGTATGCCCCACTCTCGACACTTTGTCGAGCGAAAGTGTCGACACTTGGGCCGAGTGTCGACACGGCCTCGACACGCCCTGCGACACGCCCGTGTCGCAGGCCGTGTGCCCCACTCTCGACACTTTGTCGAGCGAAAGTGTCGACACTTGGGCTGAGTGTCGACACGGCCTCGACACGCCCTGCGACACGCCCGTGTCGCAGGCCGTGTGCCTCCTGCCAGAAACCCAAAATGTTCAGAACTGCAGACTAAACCTCTTGCAAAAACTAGGGTGTTACATATTGCAGGCTTACTCAAACTTTTATTATTAATATTATATGAGTTATTTTATCTTACTGGTCTGAGTGCTTGCATCTTTTGAGTTGATCTTTTTTGTCTGCTTTGAAATGGTGTATATCATTGAATATGATTCTGACTTTTCAAATACGGGGAGATTGTTGAGAACATTGACCACAATTTCCTAGATTTAAATAAGCCACATAAGTCAATAATATACACAAATATGTATTTGATATTCCACTAAGTTATCATGTGCAGGTAATTAATATTTGATTGACTAACAACTTGTGAGTAAGTAAGTACATTCCAGAAGTGAAGAAAAATTTGCTAAGTACAAATGCATCGAGTCATCTCACTTCACCCGACATTCAAGTTCTCTATGCATTGACTCAATTATATTCACTCAGCGCCTCAAAAGAGAAGCAGAGAATCTTCCTAAGTTCAAATGGGTTGAGTCATCTCACATCACTTGATTCTCAAGATTCATATGCACTGACTGAATGTTACTCTCTCAACGCTTCAATAAAAGAGTAGAAATTCAGACCAAGTACAATTGCAACGAGTGAAGATCATCCACTCAATACCTCAGGACCGAAGCAGAAAAACTATCAAAGTACAAATGTGTTGAGACATAAGACTTGACTCAAATCCAAAGTTATTTGTGCTGAGTTAACTACAATCACTTGATGCTTCTTTAGAAAGACTTAACTATATGCTTCAGTAGAAAGGGAAATGCTGTCAAAGTACAAATGTGTTGAGACGCAAGAGATCACTCAATGCCTAAGTAGAATGCGCTGAGTTATGTGTTGTCTCTTAACGCCTCATGAGAGCTCAAGTATTTGACAAAGTTATATTACTTCCAGCACTCAATGCCTCTACAGAAGATCAGAAAGTTATTCTTAGTCAATTGGCATCTTGTCTATTCTGCTAGCATCATATATAATTTAAATTGACGTAGATTATGCGCTAAAAGATAGAAACCTCCATATTTCTCTAACACACGATCTTGGGATGATTCAACCATTAAAGCCAGCCATGTCGCATACCTAAACTGGAAATTGTCGTTGCAGATGCTGAGATATAAAACCAAAGTGCATGGGACTTTCACAAGAGTTTTTTTTTGGAAAAACTTTCTGAAACCCTAAGTTGAAAAATGTCGCTGCCAGTAGAGAGAAAATTATTTTTCATTGTCTTCAAGCTTGATAATCTACACAACAATCTTTCAAATGCTTGAAATAGAAGAAGATCTCTGTAAGTGTTCTCCACATCATAGCCTATTCTAATATGAAGACCAATTCCTATTGTTGTAGTGAAGAGAATTTGTTGGTGATACATATAAGGAAGAAGACTACAGAGCTTTTGTTCTTGAGTTATATTAACACTCTTTAAACCTCTATTGTAAGATCTCTCTGAGATCTGAGTGTAGGCCCAAGTTTTAAAGGCTGAGTGTAGGACTTTTTTTAAACTTTAAGGTAGGATTCATGTAGAGAATTTGAGGTATGCCTGTGTTATTAAGGCTGAGGTTGGGCTTGCTTGTTAGACTGAGGTAGGAGACTTGTTGCTATCTTTGAGGTAGGACTGTGAGCAGTCTGAGTTGTAGGAGTGGAAGCCACTCTAAAGTTTTGGATCATGGGAAGGATCTGAGGTGTAAAATCTTTTGATCTGAGTTTTGGAGGAGTTGGCTAAATGTAGCTAACTACTAGATATGCAAAGAGGGAAAGTAAATGTACCCTAGATAAGGGAACCATTATAAACTGCTTGTGTGTTCTTTGTGATCTTGAAAGCTACCAACCTAATAGCAACACACCAAGTATTGTTCTAAAAAGGGCTTAAAAGATTTAAAAGAAACCTATTCACCCCCGCCCCCTCTAGGTGTTTAGCTACCCTTAAAAGACTTTCATGTGTGAATAATAATTTTGGTTGAGTTAAAAGGGTTAGACAACATTTTAAATGTATTGTGAATTATTTTTTTAAAAGGAAATTGGTCATAATTGTTGTCTAAAGTGAACTTTCAAGTGCAACATTTCCAAAAAAAGTTACTTAAAATGGAGTAAAGAATATTTATTGAATGTTGCACTGAAAGTGTTGCCTAAAGATGTTAACCTATTGTTGAAACAGGAAATCTGGTCTCCCGTGGAGTTCGACCCTTGGGGAAGGGGTGACCGCGCACCTACTACCCTCAAGCGAACGATCTAGGCACAAGACTAGGAACACGAGGGACATACCCAAGGTCTCAGCATGGAGGACCCGCCGCATACCCGGAAGACTAACTAACTCTTCCCCTCCCAAGCCAAGGGCTGAGCTAAGGCACCTTCGGAGGGCTCTCTTGGCTGACCGGAACATCCAAGGAGGATCTCGTGATCCACTCCCAAACTAGAGGTGCCACCTCGGGTCTATGTAAAATGTTCCCTGCCCACCAATTCTATACCTCGGGGCCCACACGGGGGAGCGGTTCACGAACACGCCGCTCGCCCAAGACAGGAGGAGTAAACTATATTCACAGAGCATCACAGATATAAAAGAATATTATAGGAATATAAATTCCATACTCGGCACGCAGGCCGGAAATATAAACAAAAAGGCCTTCGTGGGCCGGCACAAGTTTGGGCTTAAGCCCGCTACTCCCCGCCAGGTACTGCTACACCTGTACGCCAACGTCTCGATGTGCGGCAGCCAACTAGTCATCGGTCGACTAATATAAGCGGGCCGAACATATTGCGCACATCCCCTTTTATGGGGCTTGTGGCGCGCATTCCCTACAAGCGGCTAAATAAACAACTTCCTCGGTGTCTTCTCCGGGAACCCCAGAACATCACCAATCCGGCTCACACGTCCGGATGGGCTTCACACAGCATGCCTAAACCCGTACTCATGCTTCCGGGTACTAATGCAATTAACTGCGGGGACGTACACGTCAACCCGTCAGGAAGCTCCCTTCCCCCCACCCGTTGGTGGAGAGGGGCTTCCGTGCAAATATGTAAACTGAAGGCTTCACATGCCCAAGTAGAAACATCGTTACCCTTGTCGTGTGCTTAGAGGCGGGGGCGGGAGAGGAGCTCCGGGTCGATTCTGCTGCGTGCGGCCGCGTCGGTGTTCGACCTCCACTCCAGGCCGAGCCTTGCTCCAGGCCGAGCCTTGCTCCAGACCGAGAAAAAGAGAGGGGGCCGGGGTGCTCCAGGCGGCTGGAAAAATAAGGAGCGGCGCGCGGTTGCTGCTGTTTCTGGTGACCAGAGAGAAAGAGGGAGGCGGGGCTCGGGCTGCAACTACTATAGGCCGACGGCGAGAGAGAGGAGGTGGGAGCCCGAGTGGCCACTACAGGCGGCGGCGGCAGCGAGAGAGAGAGGTAAAACCCGCCGTGCCCTAGCTTGGGCGGTGGCCGGAGAGAGATAGAGGGGGCAGCGGCGGCGGCGAGAGAGAGAGAGGTAAAATCCGTCGTGCCCTAGCTTGGGCGGTGGCCGGAGAGAGATAGAGGGGGCGGCGGTCCCTTGCTGCTCCAAGCCGAGGGTGAGAGAGGGAGGGGGCGGCGGCGGCGCTGCTTTGCCAGCGACGGGAGAGGGCGGGGAAGGGGCGGCGGCGGCGGCTGGCCTCCAGGATCCGCCGGGCTAGGGCTCCCGATCTCTCCCCTGCATCCATTTCTCTCTTTTTTTCTTCCCCTGTACCCCGAGCCCTCTTCTCCCTTTTTATTTTTCTTTTGCCCCCCCCTTGCTGTACCCCGCCCGATGCCTTCTTATCCCTCCAATCCCCTCTCCCACTTTTCATCTCATTCTTTTTATATATCTAATATATAATATATTATATATATATATATATATATATATATATATATATATATATATATATATATATATAATAGATGAACCTATGCGCATAGAACCTCGCACGCATGCACGAACGAGGACTCGCACGTCCTCGAATGGAGTCGCACCAACTCGTCTCCCCCAACACGCCCCCTAGGCTGACATTTGGGGAGGGTCCCACTCGCCCGGCTACGGGGTTGTACACAATCCTCGCTCTTTTCGAGCTTGGCACAAGCTCGGAAAGAATCATCCAACCCAACGTATCCGGCGAGTGGGAGCCGACCCAAAAAGAATTTTCGAGGGAAACTGAAATCTGCGCTTGGAGCATCAATCTCTCCATGGCCTTTCTGATCTTTTGAATCGCTCGATATCCTTTGGCTCACTGCTATCGAATTGCCCTTATACCATTACTTACAATAGGTCTACAATTTCTTGTGATATCGCGAAACAACAAAGCCGTATCTTCTGTATCCTCTTGTACACGCTGAGCTAATCCTTTTCCCCCAGGTGTGCCTACAGCCCTGCCAGCTAGTGAGAGCCTGACAGCGAGTCTACCCAGGGCCGAGCAGCACTCGGGGTCCCTTACCCCCCAGGCGAGTCTACGGACCTTCCAGCTAGTAGGAGCCAGACAGCGGGTCTACCCGGGGCCGAGCATCACTCGGGGTCCTGCAAAAACCTCCAAGAACCAATCCTTTCCCCCCAGGTGTGCCTACAGCCCTGCCAGCTAATGAGAGCCTGACAGCGAGTCTACCTGGGGCCGAGCAGCACTCGGGGTCCCTTACCCCCGAGGCGAGTCTACGGACCTGCCAGCTAGTGGGAGCCTGACAACGAGTCTACCCGGGGCCGAGCAGCACTCGGGGTCCCTGCAAAAACCTCCAAGAACCGATCCTTTCCCCCTAGGTGTGCCTACAGCCCTGCCAGCTAATGAGAGCCTGATTGCGAGTCTACCCGGGGCCGAGCAGTACTCGGGGTCCCTTACCCCCCAGGTGTGCCTTCAGCCCCGCCAGCCAGTGGGAGCCTGACAGCGAGTCTACCCGGGGCCGAGCATCACTCGGGGTCCTGCAAAATATCCAAACTCTCTCTCCAAACTCCAAACTCCCTCCCTTACCCCCCAGGTGTGCCTACAGCCCTGCCAGCTAGTGGGAGCCTGACAGCGAGTCTACCCGGGGCCGAGCATCACTCGGGGTCCTGCAAAATATCCAAACTCTCTTTCCAAACTCCAAACTCTCTCCCTTACCCCCCCAGGTGTGCCTACAGCCCTGCCAGCATGTGGGAGCCTGACAGCGAGTCTACCCGGGGCCGAGCATCACTCAGGGTCCTGCAAAAAATTCTCCAAGAACCAACCCTTTTCCCCCAGGTGTGCCTACAGCCCTGCCAGCTAATGAGAGCCTGACAGTGAGTCTACCCGGGGTCGAGCAGCACTCGGGGTCCCTGCAAAAACCTCCAAGAACCGATCCTTTCCCCCCAGGTGTACCTACAGCCCTGTCAGCTAATGAGAGCCTGACTGCGAGTCTACCCGGGGCCGAGCAGCACTCGGGGTCCCTTACCCCCCAGGTGTGCCTTCAGCCCCGCCAGCTAGTGGGAGCCTGACAGCGAGTCTACCCGGGGCCGAGCATCACTCGGGGTCCTGCAAAATATCCAAACTCTCTCTCCAAACTCCAAACTCCCTCCCTTACCCCCCAGGTGTGCCTACAACCCTGCCAGCTAGTGGGAGCCTGACAGCGAGTCTACCCGGGGCCGAGCATCACTCGGGGTCCTTCAAAATATCCAAACTCTCTTTCCAAACTCCAAACTCTCTCCCTTACCCCCCAGGTGTGCCTACAACCCTGCCAGCTAGTGGGAGCCTGACAGCGAGTCTACCCGGGGCCGAGCATCACTCGGGGTCCTGCAAAAAACTCTCCAAGAACCAACCCTTTCCCCCCAGTTGTGCCTACAACCCTGCCAGCTAATGAGAGCCTGACAGCGAGTCTACCCAGGGTCCACTACTACCGCCATCGAGTGACTTCCGGCCCTGTCAGCTAGGTGAGAGCCTGACAGCGGGATCTGCTCGAGGCCCACGGATGACACCGAGTGACTTCCGGCCCTGCCAGCTAGGTGAGAGCCTGACAGTGGGATCTGCTCGGGGTCCACAACTACCGTCATCGAGTGACTTCCGGCCCTGCCAACTAGGTGAGAGCCTGACAGCGGGATCTGCTCGAGGCCCACGGATGACACTGAGTGACTTCCGACCCTGCCAGCTAGGTGAGAGCCTAGCAGCGGGATCTGCTCGGGGTCCAAAACTACTCGACTTGACTTTGCTCGAGATGGAGACATCTTATTTACTTAAGAGGTGCTGGAGAGTTAATTGCACTGATGTTTTTACAAATGGAGGACACATCCTATTCCTAAGAGAGATGATCTGGAAGTCGTCAAATCGGGAAGCTGGCGTCCGAGTCTATTCCTAATAATTCCTCCAATCGGAAGAGAGATGCAATCGGGGAGACATAGGCTGACGTGCAAGGGGGGAGCTGATCTCGGCCATCAGTGCAGAGGCTCGGTCTTACAATAGCGCTTAGAGTCCCGAGGCATCATCCCATCATCCGAACTGGGCTATTTAAAAGGAACGGGTTGGACGTTTCGTATCCTGATCTAATGACAAAGATCACTTTCCGCCATGTCACTTGCGATTGCTTGGAGAGATCGGCCCTTTATCAAATCTGGGAGGTTAGCGTCTAGGCTCGTTCCTGATAATTCCTCTAGTCGGAGGAGAGGTGCGATTGGGAGGAAATAGGCCGACGTGCAAGGGGAGAGGTGATCTCGGCCGTCAGTGCAGAGGCTCGATCTTACAATAGAGCTTAAAGTCCTGCGGCACCGTCCCATCGTCCGAACTATGCTATTTAAAAGGAACGGGTTGGACGTTTGGCTTCCGGAGTCGATCGCGAGGCTAACCCTTGAAGCGCTCAGAAGCTCGAGGCGAATCAGTAATAAAGAGAAAACTTGACCGCTACTGAATTACAAGGACGAGATAACATATTACCGCTAGGGAGGGAACCCTTTCAAGTCACCTCGGCTCCTAATACCTCTCAGCTGCTATCTTACTTGATCTTGAAGATAATAACCCTCAGGTTTCTCGTTGATGTAACAAGTGGGGATACACGGGTTTTCATAGGTAGAAGCGCTTCAAATAGGTGCAAATCCTACTCCAAATGCTATGGGATTTAAACAACAGCTATGGTAGGGGACAACTCTGAGTATGAGGACTTTACACACAAAGTGTCAACGCATGACCGTGGTCGTCACCTGGTTCCACTTCTATAGCCATGATGTTTGCCTGAGTTCTTCTGTGCTGGTCACTTTCCATGCTCACCGCACCAAAATGTTGAAACCGGAAATCCGGTCTCCCGTGGAGTTCGACCCTTGGGGAAGGGGTGACCGCGCACCTACTACCCTCAAGCGAACGATCTAGGCACAAGACTAGGAACACAAGGGATAGACCCAAGGTCTCAGCGTGGAGGACCCGCCGTATACCCAGAAGACTAACTAACTCTTCCCCTCCCAAGCCAAGGGCTGAGCTAAGGCACCTTCGGAGGGCTCTCTTCGCCGACCGGAACATCCAAGGAGGATCTCGTGATCCACTCCCAAACTAGAGGTTCCACCTCGGGTCTATGTAAAATGTTCCCCGCCCACCTTACTATTGGCGCCAAACCGCCCAGCAGCCCTACTCTACGCAGCCCCAATTGGTCCGCTAATAGCGGAACTCCGTTACTCTGAAAGGATGGCAATGGGCCATCAGTGTCACAGCCCGCATTTTCTCCGAAATTTTAGAAGTATCAGAGTAGAAGAAAACGCGCGTTGTGATGCCACGTCAGATAAGGGATAACTGTCGACGCTCAGGCAACCACTAACTGCTAAGACTAAGAAAGTTCAAAACTTGAATGATGTGAAAACCAATTATATTTTTGAGGCCGTATCCCTCGGATTCGTGGATCAACTAGTCCACCCTTTCAAAATTATACTTATACGTAGCGGAAAATACTTTATTCATTTTTTTAACATCCTAAGAGAATGCTTATGCGTCCCCAGGGGATGCCTAAGGCTATGCAAAACCCTAGATTTAATTTATATATTATATATAGGAAATACCCTTTTTACGCGGTTTGAAAATAGTGATTAAGCTTTTTAGAAAGGAAAACATGATGCCTATATTTTTGATATAATAGTTATTTTATTTTATAGGTTTTAAAGTAACTAGCAACCTAACATAAATCATCCCAGAAGCAAGTTGAATAAACTCCAAAACAGGAAATCTAGCAGTATAAGCAAAGTACAAAGCATCTAAAAGAGAAACCACCAGTGGGCGCCAACAACTGACACGAACCCACTGGTGAGTAGGTATATCTGTACTACAAGTCTAAAGGAACTACCTCCCAGGAGTGAGGAAAAGAAAACTCAGCAATAGCTATAGCACTAGCAACCTCCAGGAGAACCCTAGCCGCTCAGTCGGCTATAAACCTGAACCTGAGGCATTCAAAGAAGAGAAAACCTCAGCAAAGCAATAAATACATGAAAATGAAACAGTAGAGTAAGGAAAAAGTGAAACAGGTAAGAGCTAAAGTAAACAAACGAAGTAATAATACTCGCCAAGGGTGAGTAAAAAGGGGTGCACCAAGTGCACGGGTGTAGACAAGGCTCACCAATCTCTGCAGGAAGGATTAGCAAAATAAATAAATAAATAAATCCTAGTATAAAGCTAGATCAGGAAGAGTCACCTAGTACTGAAGATGGACAAGAATCAGAAATAAGGGCCTAGACTGGTGGCAACGGTCCAACCACGTCTAACAGGCCTGAACATCTCAAGGTGCTGTGGTGGTGGCATCGGTCCAACTCAACCAAACAGCTCACATTGTCTTAAAAAGACAAGAAATAAAACAAGGGTGGCGGCATCGGTCCGACCCACCTCAAAATCACATCCTGCTCCAGCACTAAGTAACTCAAAACAAAACCCTCACTGGTAGTTCCATGAACCACCAAGAAATCACCACAACCCTATTCCAACTAGAGCACATCATCTAAGAACCCTAAGTACAAACCGACGGCCAAACGTCGAGTTGCCCCGATCAGTGACTTGATATAAATAAGTTGAAAACAGAGCGACACTATAATTATGCAAGTAGTTCGACATTCTGCTAAACATGCACCAATAATTGATCACCATAATAAAGGGAATAGGTTAGACACCGAACAAGCCTAGTTAATTTGATACGAAGACGTACATAATTAATTTGGTACCTATCCACACGCGATTAATTTGATACTAACAACGATGATTAATTTTGACGCTAACGCAAGCAATTAACTTCATAATGAAACGGGCTAGTCTTGGTTCTCATCCATGAAAGGGAACCACAAGCTATAGCTTAATTGGAAACGGACAATATTTATTTTAGCAAGTGAGCACGACCGAATTTATTGAATAAATAAGCAAGTTCAAGCAACCCTAGCCTTCAACTTTTGATCACGCCCTAACGGTGATTATTGCACAAGTTCTAACAACACAAGGAGGAACGGTAAGCTAATGATTCAATTCGGACGCAATCTAACAAGCATGAGATTTTGAACGTAACTGGGACGCAACCCTTAACGGCATCCGGGCATGACGCAAAGTCCCCAAATACAACATTCAATCTAATATCTTGTTTGGCACAAAAAAAAAACATCGGATCTAACACCCCTAACCATGCAACCGCAACCTAGAGTATGGAGGATTAGCCCCCCAAAATTTCGGGTGAGTAAGGGGAAGAAAAAAAAAAGTTAGGAGAGTAGATCTGAAATCAAAATCAAGGAAATTATATTGCAATAGCTTTGACAAGGGCAAGGGATGCACTCGCCTTGGTTTGCCTTTGAAGAACAACACAAAAAACGAGCAAGCTCCCTCTTCTCAACCGCCGGCCACAAGCAAAAGGGGAAAAATCCTGGACAACAAAGAGGGAAGGAAATCCACCCATCAAAGATTGGAAAAAACTGCACATGCACAGCCCGATCGGAAAAAAAAACGGGGAGGAACTCTCAAAATAGCTACCTTGGAACGGAGATCTTGCCTAGAGGAGCACGAATCCGCCCTCAAACGAAGATTTCCGGGCTGATTTGGGCGGAGCGCAGGCGGTCGGAGCAGCACCGGCTTCCGCCTCTTCCCTCCCGCACGAAAGAACGGCGCACGCCCCCCTTTTTTTTTTCTCTGGCTCGCTGGTCGGCCGAATGGGGGGGGGGGAATGAAAACCTAAAGACTTAAATAACTAATAAATAATATGTTATATAATATATAATATATAATTTATAACTTATATAACCTAAATTACTAATACATAATATATAACTTATACTAAATAAAACCTAAATAACCAAACCTTAGCACATAGTGAATCACTTATAACTATATACTTATTAATTAACTAAGATAACCGCTAACCACACTAGTTATAAACACTAAAATACATGTACACGTCTATTAACATGTATTCGCGCACGCAAATTTTCTACCCCGGACGCATGCACCCGCACGCGCACGTACAACTTACAAACCTTGCAAGCACGTGCACGTGCAATTACGCAACGACACGCCCAAATCGCTCGCTATGCCCTAAATGAGAAAACATGCAAATACGCTCACATAAGTGATGGCTCGCCAACTAGCGACCGTCGAAAAGGCGCGAAAACTAACGCTCTCGGATTCCGACCAAATCCGCACCGTAGCTAAACACTCGGGCTACGAAAACATCGGCGAAGTCGGACACAACCTCCAACGACCACACCCTTGGGCAAACCTCGCCCGAAGCCAAAGTACAGGGATTCCCTAAGAGGCTCAGCCGGGCCTCCAAAACAGACGCCGGCTAGCTGGGGAAACCGTACAACAGGCTATAAACTCTAAGAACACCTAACGAGGTACTCTAACCACGGCACGAGCCGGGAATGCGCCAACGTAACGCCAAACGAGGGCTTAAATAATTGCCGAAAATTCGGGGGCGTTACAGTCACTCCCCCTAAAAGAAAGTTTCATCCCGAAACTTTACGTACACTACCTCTACTAAAGTAGGAAAGTAATCAAAATAATAATTACTAGGAAGAAACATACCCAATAAATCAGGAGAACAGGCGAGGGTAAGCCTCCCTCATCGCCGACTCTAGCTCCCAAGTCGCGCTTTCCAAATCTTGATTCTTCCAAAGAACCTTCACCATCGGGATAGACTTCGACCGTAGCACCCGGTCCTGAGTATCCAAGATGCGGACCGACACCTCCACAAATGAGAGGTTAGGCTCCAACTGGGGCACGACATCCAAGACTTGCCCACTGCTCCGCACACACTTCCGCAACTGGCTCACGTGAAAGACATTATGCACGCCTGGGAAGTTGGCGGGTAGATCCAACCTATATGCTGCCACACCAATACGCTCCAAAATTCTGAATGGGCCCACATACCTCGGATCCAGCTTACGGTTCTTGCCGAACCTCTTCACTCCAACCATCGGAAACACCTTCAAGAAAACCAAATCCTCTACCGAAAATTCCAAATCAGACCTACGCCGGTTGGCGTTTTTCTCATATCTCTCCTGAGCTAACCGAAGCTTTTCCCGAATGAGCTTCACATCAACCTCCATTTCCTCTAGAGCATCAGGACCCAACAAAGGCCTCTCCCCGGCCTCAGCCCAAAACAACGGGGTTCTGCAGCGCCTCCCATACAACGCCTTGAAGGGGGCCATTTGCAAGCTCTCTTGGTAACTGTTATTGTAGGCAAATTCCATGAGCCGCAAACGTTCATCCCATGCTCCACCATGATCTAGAACGTAGCACCTGATCATATCCTCCACAATCCGGTTCACATGCTCGGTCTGCCCATTTGTCTGAGGGTGGTAAGCAGTAGAATATCTTAAGTCTGTGCCCAAACCCTCCTGCAAACTCTTCCAGAAACGGGAAGTAAATCTGGAGTCTCGGTCTGAAATGATGCTCACGGGAACCCCATGCAATCGGATGACCTCGCTCAAATACAGCTCTGCTATCTTCTTCATCGGGTAATCTATCTTATAAGGTACGAAGTGCGCACACTTCGTCAATCGGTCCACGATCACCCAAACTGAGTCAAATCCTCTTGGAGATCTTGGTAAGCCCGTGATGAAGTCCATAGAGATACTTTCCCACTTCCAAGTCGGGATTTCCAAAGGAGTCAGCTTTCCACCAGGCCTCCCATGATCGGCCTTCACCCGCTTGCAAGTGTAACATTCAGAAACATACCGAGCTATATCCCCTTTCATACCTTGCCACCAGGCGATCTGCTTCAAATCAAGATACATCTTCGTGGATCCTGGGTGGTAAGCAACACTGGATCCATGAGCCTCTTTGCATACCATGCTCCTGATGTCCCTAACCGCGGGGATGCAAAACCTGCCGCGGTACTTCAAGGTACCCGAATCGTCGATGGAGAAATCCGGCAACTCCCCTCTCTCAGCCCTGAGGTACAGGTGTAACAAATCTGGATCATCCTTCTGGTGCAACCTGGTGAGCGAAATCCAAGATGGCTCTGCCACTGCCAAACTGCTTTGCAAATCACAGCCTCCCACAGAGATGTCCATCAACAAGAACTCTTCCACTAAACGGTCCGCCGTGAGGTTGAAGATCTTTCCTGTCTTGCGGCTCAGGGCGTCGGCCACCACATTGGCCTTGCCTGGATGGTACTGGATCTCCACGTCATAATCGGCCACGAACTCTAGCCACCGGCGCTGGCGCAGATTCAGCTCCTTCTGAGTAAACACATACTTCAGACTCTTATGATCTGTGAAAATCTTGCACTGGGCCCCATAGAGTAGATGCCTCCACAGCTTCAACGCAAAAATCACCGCCGCAAACTCGAGGTCATGCGTAGGATAATTCCGCTCGTGAGTCTTCAACTGCCGCGACCCATACACGATCACCTTCCCCTCTTGCATCAATACGCCTCCGAGCCCAACATGCGAGGCATCCACATAAACATCATAGTCCTTGCCCTCCATAGGCAATGTCAAAACAGGAGCAGTGCACAACCTCCTCTTTAGCTCCAGAAAGGCCTCCTCGCACTGCTCGCTCCAGATGAACGCTGCATGCTTCTGTGTCAACTTAGTCAAGGGCGCTGCCAAGGTAGAAAAGCCCTCAACAAACCTTCTATAGTAGTCGGCCAACCCCAAGAAGCTCCTAATCTCCTTGGGTGTGCTCGGCCTATGCCAATCCATCACTGCAGAAATCTTCACCGGGTCCACTGAAATGCCATCCTTGTTCACCACATGACCCATGAAGGATACCTGAGGCAACCAGAACTCACATTTGCTCAACTTGGCATACAACTGATGATCTCTCAAGGCAGATAACACCAACCACAAGTGCTGATCATGCTCCGCAGCATTCCGTGAGTAAATCAGAATGTCGTCTATGAATACGACCACAAACTTGTCCAGAAAATCTTTGAACACCCGGTTCATCATGTCCATGAATGCTGATGGCGCGTTGGTCAACCCGAAAGACATAACTAGGAATTCGAAATGTCCATGCCTCGATCGAAAATCCGTCCGTGGAATGTCCGACTCCCGGATTCTGAGCTGATGATATCCTGATCGAAGGTCAATCTTGGAGAACACAGAACTGCCACGTAACTGATCGAATAAGTCGTCGATTCTAGGCAGGGGGTACCTGTTCTTGATGGTGACTTTGTTCAACTCCCTATAGTCGATGCAAAGGCGCATCGAACCATCTTTCTTCTTCACAAAAAGAACGGGTGCACCCCAGGGCGACGAGCTCTGCCTTATGAAACCCTTCTCCAATAACTCATCCAGCTGGGTACGCAGCTCCTCCAGCTCTCGCAGGGCCATCCGGTACGGCGCCTTAGCAATAGGACGCGTACCCGGCTCCAAATCAATCGCGAACTCAACATCTCTGGCAGGGGGAAGACCGAGAAGGTCACTAGGAAACACATCCGAAAACTCACGGACAACAGGAATCTCATCCAACAATGGCACACTACTAACAGTCCCCAGCACCGAGACTAAGGAAGCAAAACAATCGGAACTGAATAACCTCTGAGCACATACCGCAGAAATCGCCGGAGAGGCCTGGCGCGGATCGCCATAAATACTCCCAGGCTGACCGTTGTCCTTCTTGAAATCCAAACGCTTACCCCTGCACTGGATCACTGCATCGTATCTGGACAACCAATCCATACCCAGGATGACGTCGAAATCTTCCAAGTCTATAACCTTCAGATCCGCCTTGGCTGGGAAATCCCCCAACATAATAGGACAATCCAGAATGCCCTGATCTGATATCACGGAATCACCCGAGGGGAATTTGACGCAAAAGGCATCACCGACACGATCAAGAACCAGCTGGCACCGCTCTACAAAGGCCCTAGCCACAAATGAGTGGGTAGCACCTGAGTCAAAGAGAACGCGCGCCCAGCGGTTCTTTACCTTAAAACTCCTTATATAAATATCAACGGGGAATTGCACAGTCAATAAAGAAAACAAAAACCAGACTAATATGCAAAAGAAGTAAAAGACTAGCGAGAAGGTTTACCTGAAATGACTTGCGTCGAAGTTTGAGCCTCCGCTGAAGATATCACGTTCAGCTTCCCTTTACCTCTATCCATAGACTGAGGCGGTGGCAACGCCTGAAGAGGAACTGGTCGGTGCAGAGACTGGAGCTGCGGGCATCGGGCCTTGGTATGACCTTTCTGTCCGCACTGATAGCAGACCTTGTCCTTCAACCAGCAACGGGCAACATCATGCCCCTCTTTCTTGCACAAAGTACACACCGCATTCTGTCTGGGAGCATCCTGTATAGCATGCACATGCACCTTCTGCGCCGCAGCCCTCTTGAAACATCTCTCAGCAGGATGGCCCGGCCGGCCGCAAAAACCACAAACCTCCTTGCTCCTCTTCCCCGAAGGAGCACCGGGCACTTGGGGACCCTTCGCTTCAGCAGCTTTCCTCTTCTCACTCCTCGCCTGCTGTCCTCTATGCTTCGCGTTTTCGATGGCCTCTACCTTCAAAGAGGCCTCCACTGCCCCAGCATAACTCACTGCTCCATGAGCCACCGCTAGCTGCTGTACCTCGCTCCGCAGGCCACCGAGGAACCGCTTTGCTCTATCCTCCTCCGAGCTCACCAAACTAGGGGCAAAGCGACTGAGTTTGCTGAACTCAATCTCATACTCGCTGACTGAGAGCTGCCTCTGCTTCAGATGTAAGAAGTCATTCATCAGCCTGTCTCGCTCCACTGACGGTAGAAATTTCCGCATCAAGATCTCCTTGAAGGAAGCCCAAGTGCTTCCTCCTACCATTCCCTCCTTCTCCCTCATCCACCAGCTCTTCGCTAACCCCTTCAGCTGATAGGCGGCCAGCATCACCTTCTGATCATCAGACACTCCAGAGTAGTGAAACATCTCTTCTATGGTAATCAACCAGTCATCCAATATCATGAAGTCCGCCTTACCATCGTAGGTAGGGGGTCGCAGTCGCTGGAACTGAGTGATGAAAGCCATCTCCGGGGGCACCACCACTGGAGGCACCAAAGGGGCTGGGGGCGCAGGAGGTGCGGGAACAGCTAAACCCGCAGCAGGGTCCTGCGCTCTCGAGGCTAGTCCTGCCACCACAGATAACAGGGACTGGATCTGAGACTGAACGTCCACCATCTGCCTCGATAGAGCCTCATTGCTCTGCCTCAGACTTTCCATAACTGTACCGCTCTGAGTACCAGAAGACCCGCCCTCAGATTGGGGAGTCGACCTCGCCACTCTATGCTTAGGCGCCATCCTAAAAAGATCAACAAAAAAAAAACATCAGAACCTAGTTCAACTACTAGGACAAAATAACAGGTACAGACAAACCTACATAAGTACTTGCTTTCACTGCCAACTTGCTCTGGGGTTTTTTTATATATGTATGTTTATATGCATATGGGGGGAAATAATGTCATGCTTAACCTAAGATGGTTCACCACCATCATACTAACTCTTGTGCCTAAGTCGAGCATGCATGAATTTATAAATTTTTTTTTGACTCAAAACCATGGGTGTACATATGTCATCCTGCACGCCTTTAGCTTGGCACGTTGTGCTTATGCAATGTTATGCTATGCATGATTGTGCTATGCATTCTAAAAAGGCCCTAATGCATGTTATGAGCGGCGTACACATGAAAATGTTATGCATCCCATACTACATAACATTTTCATACAACGAAAAAGAAAACGTGCTAGTCGCATTCATGTGGTGAGGTTATGCATCCCATACTACATAACCCTCACATGTTGCCTCCTATGGTGGATCCATATACGAACACATATTATGCATCCCATACTACATAATATGCCCCGTATACTTCATGTTATGCTATGAGTGTAGTGTTCGTGCTTCAGCCAAGACGTGCTGATGACATATCGGTGTATGTATGACATGATGCTAGACTTCTAATACCTAAAAGGAAAGGTTGCCCGATAAATTGTCAAGCAACCTCCCTCTGATACCAATTGTCACAGCCCGCATTTTCTCCGAAATTTTAGAAGTATCAGAGTAGAAGAAAACGCGCGTTGTGATGCCACGTCGGACAGGGGATAACTGTCGACGCTCAGGCAACCACTAACTGCTAAGACTAAGAAAGTTCAAAACTTGAATGATGTGAAAACCAATTATATTTTTGTGGCCGTATCCCTCGGCTTCGTGGATCAACTAGTCCACCCTTTCAAAATTATACTTATACGTAGCGGAAAGTACTTTATTCATTTTTTTAACATCCTAAGAGAATGCTTATGCGTCCCCAGGGGACGCCTAAGGCTATGCAAAACCCTAGATTTAATTTATATATTATATATAGGAAATACCCTTTTTACGCGGTTTGAAAATAGTGATTAAGCTTTTTAGAAAGGAAAACATGATGCCTATATTTTTGATATAATAGTTATTTTATTTTATAGGTTTTAAAGTAACTAGCAACCTAACATAAATCATCCCAGAAGCAAGTTGAATAAACTCCAAAACAGGAAATCTAGCAGTATAAGCAAAGTACAAAGCATCTAAAAGAGAAACCACCAGTGAGCGCCAACAACTGACACGAACCCACTGGTGAGTAGGTATATCTGTACTACAAGTCTAAAGGAACTACCTCCCAGGAGTGAGGAAAAGAAAACTCAGCAACAGCTATAGCACTAGCAACCTCCAGGAGAACCCTAGCCGCTCAGTCGGCTATAAACCTGAACCTGAGGCATTCAAAGAAGAGAACACCTCAGCAAAGCAATAAATACATGAAAATGAAACAGTAGAGTAAGGAAAAAGTGAAACAGGTAAGAGCTAAAGTAAACAAACGAAGGAATAATACTCGCCAAGGGTGAGTAAAAAGGGGTGCACCAAGTGCACGTGTGTAGACAAGGCTCACCAATCTCTGCAGGAAGGATTAGCAAAATAAATAAATAAATAAATCCTAGTATAAAGCTAGATCAGGAAGAGTCACCTAGTACTGGAGATGGACAAGAATCAGAAATAAGGGCCTAGACTGGTGGCAAGGGTCCAACCACGTCTAACAGGCCTGAACATCTCAAGGTGCTGTGGTGGTGGCATCGGTCCAACTCAACCAAACAGCTCACATTGTCTTGAAAAGACAAGAAGTAAAACAAGGGTGGCGGCATCGGTCCGATCCACCTCAAAATCACATCCTACTCCAGCACTAAGTAACTCAAAACAAAACCCTCACTGGTAGTTCCATGAACCACCAAGAAATCACCACAACCCTATTCCAACTAGAGCACATCATCTAAGAACCCTAAGTACAAACCGACGGCCAAACATCGAGTTGCCCCGATCAGTGACTTGATATAAATAAGTTGAAAACAGAGCGACACTATAATTATGCAAGTAGTTCGACATTCTGCTAAACATGCACCAATAATTGATCACCATAATAAAGGGAATAGGTTAGACACCGAACAAGCCTAGTTAATTTGATACGAAGACATACATAATTAATTTGGTACCTATCCACACGCGATTAATTTGATACTAACAACGATGATTAATTTTGACGCTAACGCAAGCAATTAACTTCATAATGAAACGGGCTAGTCTTGGTTCTCATCCATGAAAGGGAACCACAAGCTATAGCTTAATTGGAAACGGACAATATTTATTTTAGCAAGTGAGCACGACCGAATTTATTGAATAAATAAGCAAGTTCAAGCAACCCTAGCCTTCAACTTTTGATCACGCCCTAACGGTGATTATTGCACAAGTTCTAACAACACAAGGAGGAACGGTAAGCTAATGATTCAATTCGGACGCAATCTAACAAGCATGAGATTTTGAACGTAACTGGGACGCAACCCTTAACGGCATCCGGGCATGACGCAAAGTCCCCAAATACAACATTCAATCTAATATCTTGTTTGGCACAAAAAAAAACATTGGATCTAACACCCCTAACCATGCAACCGCAACCTAGAGTATGGAGGATTAGCCCCCAAAAAGTTCGGGTGAGTAAGGGGAAGAAAAAAAAAAGTTAGGAGAGTAGATCTGAAATCAAAATCAAGGAAATTATATTGCAATAGCTTTGACAAGGGCAAGGGATGCACTCGCCTTGGTTTGCCTTTGAAGAACAACACAAAAAAAACGAGCAAGCTCCCTCTTCTCAACCGCCGGCCACAAGCAAAAGGGGAAAAATCCTGGACAACAAAGAGGGAAGGAAATCCACCCATCAAAGATTGGAAAAAACTGCACATGCACAGCCCGATCGGAAAAAAAAAACGGGGAGGAACTCTCAAAATAGCTACCTTGGAACGGAGATCTTGCCTAGAGGAGCACGAATCCGACCTCAAACGAAGATTTCCGGGCTGATTTGGGCGGAGCGCAGGCGGTCGGAGCAGCACCGGCTTCCGCCTCTTCCCTCCCGCACGAAAGAACGGCGCACGCCCCCCTTTTTTTTCTCTGGCTCGCTGGTCGGCCGAATGGGGGGGGGGGGAATGAAAACCTAAAGACTTAAATAACTAATAAATAATATGTTATATAATATATAATATATAATTTATAACTTATATAACCTAAATTACTAATACATAATATATAACTTATACTAAATAAAACCTAAATAACCAAACCTTAGCACATAGTGAATCACTTATAACTATATACTTATTAATTAACTAAGACAACCGCTAACCACACTAGTTACAAACACTAAAATACATGTACACGTCTATTAACATGTATTCGCGCACGCAAATTTTCTACCCCGGACGCATGCACACGCACGCGCACGTATAACTTACAAACCTTGCAAGCACGTGCACGTGCAATTACGCAACGGCACGCCCAAATCGCTCGCTATGCCCTAAATGAGAAAACATGCAAATACGCTCACATAAGTGACGCCTCGCCAACTAGCGACCGTCGAAAAGGCGCAAAAACTAACGCTCTCGGATTCCGACCAAATCCGCACCGTAGCTAAACACTCGGGCTACGAAAACATCGGCGAAGTCGGACACAACCTCCAACGACCACACCCTTGGGCAAACCTCGCCCGAAGCCAAAGTACAGGGATTCCCTAAGAGGCTCAGCCGGGCCTCCAAAACAGACGCCGGCTAGCTGGGGAAACCATACAACAGGCTATAAACTCTAAGAACACCTAACGAGGTACTCTAACCACGGCACGAGCCGGGAATGAGCCAACGTAACGCCAAACGAGGGCTTAAATAATTGCCGAAAATTCGGGGGCGTTACAATCAGGGGCTTCCTGTCATCTATACCTCGGGGCCCACACGGGGGAGCAGTTCACGAACACGCCGCTCGCCCAAGACAGGAGGAGTAAACTATATTCACAGAGCATCATAGATATAAAAGAATATTACAGGAATATAAATTCCATACTCGGCACGCAGGCCGGAAATATAAACAAAAAGGCCTTCGTGGGCCGGCACAAGTTTGGGCTTAAGCCCGCTACTCCCCGCCAGGTACTGCTACACCTGTACGCCAACGTCTCGACGAGCGGCAGCCAACTAGTCATCGGTCGGCTAATATAAGCGGGCCGAACATATTGCGCACATCCCCTTTTATGGGGCTTGTGGCGCTCATTCCCTACAAGAGGCTAAATAAACAACTTCCTCGGAGTCTTCTCCGGGAACCCCAGAACATCACCAATCCGGCTCACACGTCCGGATGGGCTTCACACAACATGCCTAAACCCGTACTCACGCTTCCGGGTACTAATGCAATTAACTGCGGGGACGTACACGTCAACCCGTCGGGAAGCTCCCTTCCCCCCACCCGTTGGTGGAGAGGGGCTTCCGTGCAAATATGTAAACTGAAGGCTTCACATGCCCAAGTAGAAACATCGTTACCCTTGTCGCGTGCTTGGCGGCGGGGGCGGGAGAGGAGCTCCGGGTCGATTCTACTGCGTGCGGCTGCGTCGGCGTTCGACCTCCACTCCAGGCCGAGCCTTGCTCCAGGCCGAGCCTTGCTCCAGACTGAGCCTTGCTCCAGGCCGAGCCTTGCTCCAGGCCGAGCCTTGCTCCAGGCCGAGAAAAAGGGAGGGGGCCGGGGTGCTCCAGGCGGCTGGAAAAATAAGGAGCGGCGCGCGGTTGCTGCTGTTTCCGGTGACCGGAGAGAAAGAGGGAGGCAGGGCTCGGGCTGCAACTACTGTAGGCCGACGGCGAGAGAGAGGAGGTGGGAGCCCGGGTGGCCACTACAGGCGGCGGCGGCGGCGAGAGAGAGAGAGAGGTAAAACCCGCCGTGCCCTAGCTTGGGCGGTGGCCGGAGAGAGATAGAGGGGGCGGCGACGGCGGCGGCGAGAGAGAGAGAGAGGTAAAATCCGTCGTGCCCTAGCTTGGGCGGTGGCCGGAGAGAGATAGAGGGGGCGGCAACCCCTTGCTGCTCCAAGCCGAGGGTGAGAGAGGGAGGGGGCGGCGGCGGCGCTGCTTTGCCGGCGACGGGAGAGGGCGGGGAAGGGGCGGCGGCGGCGGCTGGGCTCCAGGATCCGCCGGGCTAGGGCTCCCGATCTCTCCCCTGCATCCATTTCTCTCTTTTTTTTTGCCCCTGTACCCCGGGCCCTCTTCTCCCTTTTTATTTTTCTTCCCCCCCCCCTGCTGTACCCCGCCCGATGCCTTCTTATCCCTCCAATCCCCTCTCCCACTTTTCATCTCATTCTTTTTATATATCTAATATATAATATATTATATATATTATAATATAATTCGTATATATATATATATATATATATATATATATATATATATATATATATATATATATATATATATATATATATATAAATAGATGAACCTATGCGCATAGAACCTCCGCACGCACGCACGAGGACTCACACGTCCTCGAATGGAGTCGCACCAACTCGTCGCCCCCAACACGCCCCCTAGGCTGACATTTGGGGAGGGTCCCACTCGCCCGGCTACGGGGTTGTACACCTATCACAACACTTATATATTGTTCTCTATCAAGGTTTAGATAATATTTTTATAAATGTTGCCAAGTCAACTGTTGCAAGAGACAAAAAAATGTTAGTGGTTCCTGTTTGAGGCCTTGGGGTAAATTGATCTAAAGGAGGGGGTGTCACACCCTGGCCCAATAAGCTCAAGTTAATGAGGCGGGAATAGTAATGTGGTTTGGATTTTTTTCAGTACACAGAGCAAGCGCAAGAAATAAATGCATTTTATTAATACTTTAATATTTTACAGGTACATCTTGCCACACATAAATTTATATCACATCTTTACATTTTATCATGCAACATAATATAAAGTAGTCTTCCTCATTGTGCCCTCTCGCCCGCATCTTTGTAGGTATCTAAAAATATTAGTAGGTTGGTGAGCATCTTTATTTTGCTCACCTCTGAAAGAATAGCATAATATTTATGTATGCAATGCATATTATATCAACAAAGTAATATAGCAGAAGCAGTAAACAAATAAACATGTTAGAAAACATTTTTGCCCCCTTTTCCAAATATATTTTTCTATAGAAAAATAGCTCATTTAATATTTAGCACTTATAGTACACCGATTGGCCTAATCAGAGGCTCACATCTTTTTCAGGCTCAGTTGGAACCTGTAACGTCGTGCAGATACCAAATCCGCTGGCAGGGATTCAGTTCTCACAATATGCGTCTGGAACTAGACCACAAATTAGTCTTTAGGTAGAACTACTACCTCCAATTTACATGTCCGTAAACAAGACCATAAGACAGTTTTTAGAGAACATTACCCCTTATATCCCTCGAGCCAAATACAAGGCTAACGTACTAGTACACTTTACCATGCAATATTATAATAATATTCAAAATAGTAATCATATTTGCACAGTGCATCTTGAATTATCTTTATTTGTCACAACTGGTCATTTATTACATGGGAATCAGTCTAGTCGCAAACGACCACAGTGGACTGGTCTTATAATATTGCTAGTCGGAACTTCCGATAATTATATGCACATAATTATTTTCGTTATTATTATAATTTTTTTATAACATTTTGCATCGACGCATCTCAAATTATTCATATTGGTCGCAACAAAACAAGATCAGTGTAGTCGTAAAAGACCCCACTTGGCTGAAGTAATATTGGGTCAACCTCATGATAATTTGTATACATAAATAAATTATTAAATAATATATTTTACTTGATATTTAGCATAACATTTCAATACTGTTAATATGTATGCAACCTACAACTCAGTGCCTCATTATCACTTGAATACAAGCGACTCAACCCATCATCATGCCTAGCATATCGTAATTATTTCAGCAACATCTAGGTATAAAAATTACCTGCAAAAACTACGAAAAAATAATAACTAGCAAGACATAGATACTGCAATATTTTTTAACTACGTCGATCTTCACGCTCCCAAATCTTATATCGGTACTCCAACAGAAATCTGGTAGCACTCCAGTAATTACTTGCGTGCTCACACTAAAATAATATTTGGCGTCGCTCTTACAGTAATTAAAAAGGCTTCGCCACAATTTATGGATAAAAACTAGCTCTCAAGCCTCTCCCGGAGATTCCTCGAAAGTGTGGCAATGATCTGAAGCTTTCTCTCTCCTCTCTAACACATTCTCTCTTGATTTCACAGAAACTGAAAGGAATTGGAGTAAAATGATAAGCCCATTAGATGGGTATTTATAGTAACTTCGCAACGCTACCAAAATTGCCTCAATCTGAGTTTTGTAGTTCCCAAAAATGAAAAAAAATACCATATCAAAACAACGATGTCACTTTCAGGCTCTCGGATGGGCGACACATGACCCATACTGGCACCATATGGTGCCCACTTGGGCTAGCCGCAGGCTGGACACACGCTGGCGAGTGCTCGACATACGCCTTAAGGAGGGGCAGGCCGCCACGTGACCGACAAGTTGCCCGAGTGTGTCATGCATATGGCCCGCACGAGTGGTACTTCCTGGGGCCTCCACGTGGTGCAGGTGGCTTCCACCTGGCACCCTGTGGTGTTCTCTCCTTTTTTTTTGGTCATTTTGGGTCCAGATTAGGTCCCAAAATATTACAAAAAAACTCTTTTTAAGGTTTTTCGATATTTCGAACCCAATTTCGGCCTCCGTTTTGCTAAATTCTGAGAGGTTATTGCCCAAAACAAACTTTTTCATATTTGCTCTAATTTGGCAAATAAAATATGTATTTTAATAGATTTCGATATTCTAAGTCTATTGGCGGACTCAGTTTCTTGAAATCCGCATTGGTTGCACCAAAAATGAACTTTTTCTTGCGAACTCTAATTTTGACAAATAATATGTGATGAGTCTGATATTTATAGGATTTTTCAGACTCATCTGGGCAAGATTTCACACACAAGCACTTCATATTTGGCTCATAATTGCTTATATTTATCTTGTTCATCATTTGTACATGAAGTGCATTTTTTGCTCGTTGTGGTGTGCAATTACACACTATTTTGCTAGGAGTACGCACATGGTGCTCCTCGGTGTGTTTTATGCTCTTTTTGCATTTTTGGACATGATGGGGCAGAGCACATTTCATTTTTGGAATTCTGTGAATTCGCACGACCGTGCTTCTTTCCTTCACGTATGGGCATTCTGCCCGTGCGTGGCCATTGTGCTAAAATTCTGCGTTCTACATCTGCTCGTGCGTTTTGGTCACACATGGTTGATTCCAATTGTGCGAGAACAAATAACACGAGCTACCTGGTTTGTCCAAAATTTTTATGTGTTTATTGGTCGTGTGTTTCCTTCATGCATGGTTGGATTCAACCATATGTGAAGAAAATCACATGAGCTGGGGTTTGGCCTGAAAATTTGAGTTATATCTCTACTGGGGCATCTTTGATCGTGCACGATTGTTGCGACCATGTATGAGGAGAAATCACACGGGAAGACCCTTGGCCTACAGTGAAAGTTATATAATGAATATCGCACGGTTCGATCGCACGATTGTGCGCTCAACTGTACGTGAGAATTTTTTGACGATTTTGTATTTATGCACAGATTTTCTCCCTCATCTATATCCTTCATTTCAGATTACGGTCGCGAATCTCCAATGAGTCTTTGTACTTTGGTTGCGGTGAATTTTGCTTTGAACATTTTGTTGTCAATGATGGTGTCCATGAACCATTATTGTTATTTTTGTTAAATTTCCATGTTTATGTGATTATTTTTGTGGTTGATATGAAGTAAGGAACGCCTCCTCATATTTTTCATCCCACCAACGAGAGAGTTGCCACACTAGAAGTTGTTAGTGTCGTGTGTTGCGACGAGGTGCTTTTAACCCTCATTTAATTTGTATGAACCATCCATCCACCTGCCTTCTCGCTCATCCGCCTATCAAAGCAATGCATAATTGCCTGCATAGTCACCATCCACGGAGTAAAGCGGTGTTTGCAGCCCTCACTAGTGTAGTTTATATTGTTGTTTTTATTTTCAAAATAATCCAAAGCTCATATTTTTAGTTAAAATCTTTATAATCAATTTTCTAAACAACAGAATAACACGCCCCAACCTGCGTTCCTTAGAGATCGATATTTGGGGAAATCTCCCTATTTTATATTACTTGAACAATCAGTAGACTTGTTATGAGTGCATCAATTTGTTGATTCTAGTGTAATTCGTTGTTCTGAGTCCATTGGCGGACCTCATTTTCTAGAAATTCGTGTTGGTTGCTCAAAATTCGCACTGATTGTACCGAAAAATGTGTGTTTTGACAAACTCCGATTTCGACAAATAATATGGTGATTCATGTATTTTTTTTTACATTTTGAGTCCATTGACGAATTCAATTTCTCGAGATTTGTGTTGTTTTCTCAAAATTTGCACCGGTTTCATAAAAACCAGGGCATTTTCTCATGATCTCTAATTTTGACAAATAATATGTTGATTACTATGTTTTTTGATCTTCTGATTCTAACTGTGGACTTTGTTTTCTAAGATTAGGCTTTATTTGATAATTGAACGGTCTGCATGATTATTAATCCATAATCAACATTATTTAACAATAATCATGATTAAGTAATTATCAGATATTATAGGGGGGCTCTTTATATAGGGCTGGGAGGAGCCCCTCCCTCCCTACATTTTGTTGTAAGATTAATATCCATTGGGGAGATGGCTGGGATAAATCTAGCAAAGCTAGGGACAATTGGCAGACATCTAACTATGGTGTTATAGCCAGTTATCCATATTGGTTTCGTATGGGGTGGGCTTGATCTTGGCCTTGGAAAAGGAGGAACAGAGAGGAAAAATGTAGCCTATCGCCTTGGCTCAAGGCCAAATCTCTAGGTGTGTTGCAAGAAAAAGTCAAAGCCCATTTAGTTCATGGACGGGCTGGGAAGGGCTTGGTCGTAGGGCCATAGCAATTGGTCTCAAGTGGGGTTAATTTGAATATGAAAAATCCATTTTTGTGAAGGGTTTGATCAAAGTCAATTTTATGGTAGGTCACCCATATGGGTCAAGATCAAAGTCGATCCAAGTCATCGAGTGACGAACCAATGTTGTGGTATTGAAGTAATATTGGTGTATACATGATTTTTTATGCACTACATAACTTGATAGACCCGTTTTCACCAATTTGACCAAAATACGTCGGAATTGAGCGCAACGAATTCCATTGCTCTCGTATTGACCATACGAGTCCAATGTAATTGGCTTGTGTTAATTTCGAGTTTGCATGCTTAATATACTAAATTGGCATCGTCGTGAAGTGCAACATTACTCAAAATGGTCACTTCCTCCAAATGACCTTCGATTTGGACGAAATGAGTTTCTTTGCACTAGTATTGACCATACGAGTCAAATGCAACTGACAAAACTCAATACAAAGCACATATTCTCAATATACTAAATTTGCATTATGATGACGCGCAACGATAAATTAAATGGTCCTTTCCTCCAATTAATCTAGTAATGGGATGAAATGAGTAATGTTGTATTTGTATCGAGCGTATTAGATATCGTATGAGTCTAATGCAACTGACAGAATTCAATTCGGACCACATCAGACCAATATACTAAATTAACGTCATCGTGCGCGAAATGTTTCTCAAAATGGACACTTTTTCTAAATAACTTTGAACTGGAATGAAACAAGTTCTGTTGCACTCGTATCGACTATGCAAGTCTAATGCAATTGATAGAACTCAATTCAGAGTAATTATGCTCAATATGCAAAACCAGCGTCATCCTAATGCACTATAATACCCAAAATGCTCAGTTCCTCTAAATGACCTCGGATCGAAACGAAACAAGTTTGATTGCACTCAAATTGACTATAAGAATCCAAGGAAACTAAAGGAACTCAATTTGGAGCATGTATGCTCAATATTCAAAATCGGCATCATCAATGTAGATTCCACGGATGAAACACAAGCACACAGGAGAATAAAACAGTGGAAAGAAAGCAAAGGTGGAAAACTCCAATCGACTTTTCTTATGTTCTATCTACATCCCTTACAACTCTATATATATATATTACAAAAAAAACTGAAGCTCTTTAACCAAGGAAACACCCAAAATAATAATTGGGGGTAGTTTCTAAAAACTGAAATTAAATACAGTAACGGTAGGAAAACTTAATATGGGCAAAAGGAAACTCACAAGTGGGGTCATCTAGAATTAACTTTCCAACATACTCCCCATTAATTCGGATGTGGCCCAAGGTTTCGAACTCCTAACAGGTGTCGCATTGTCGCTAGCTTTACCGCCGGCAACGCCTTTGTAAGAGAATCTGCTCGTTGCTCATCTGTGCGAACAAACTCAACAACGATCTGCCCTCCCTCGACACATTCTCGAATGAAATGAAACCTCATGTCGATATGCTTACTGCGACCGTGGAATACGGGATTCTTCATTAGTGCGATGACAGATTTGTTGTCAACAAATAGCTTCACCGCATCACTCTCATTCCCGGTTATCTCGCCCAATAAACTTCTTAGCCACATCGCTTGGCATACCGCCGTTGTGGCTCCATGAACTCGGCTTCACATGAAGACAGGGCAATCGTTTTCTGCTTCTGTGAGTTCCATGATACTAAGCATTCATTGATGTAGAATGTCATGCCCCCGATACTCTTCCTGTCATCATTGTCGCCTGCTAGATCACTATCTGAGTACCCAGTAATCACCTCAGCATTTCCTCCTCTGGTGTACACAAGACCATAACCCATAGTCCCTTTCATATACTTGAGGATTTGCTTGACCGCCTTATGATGCATCTCTGTGGGCCTCTCCATGAATCTGCTCAGAACACCCACAGCAAATGAGAGATCCGGACGTGTGTGAATAAGATACCTGAGACACCCAATAACACGTCGATACTCCATAGCATCCACTGGATGTCCATCAGGATCCTTGAATAGATGAGATCTTGGTTCCATAGGAAGCTTGGTGGGATTGCATTCAAACATCCCAAATTGGGTCAACACCTTCTTGGCATAAGCTTCCTGTTTAATTGAGGTGCCGTCTTCTCCTTGTTTGACCTCAATCCCGAGATAGTAGTTAAGTAATCCGAGATCACTCATCTCAAATTCGGACATCATCTGCCGTTTGAAAAACGCGATCGCACCTGAATCTCCTTCGGTCACGATGAGGTCATCGACATATACACCAACTATCACTCTTGTTTGGCCTGCTCCCCTTGTGTACACAACTTGTTCTTGAGCACACTTCATAAGGCCGAGCTTTTTAAAGCTTCTATCAAGTCGTATGTTCCAGGCTCGTGGCGCCTGCCGGAGCCCGTAGAGCGCCTTGCTCAATTTGAGCACAAAGTGCTCCTTATCCTTCACAACGAATCCTTCCGGTTGGGTAACATAAACTTCTTCGCCGAGCTCCCCATTTAAGAATGCAGATTTGACATCGAGGTGGTGAACTTTCTAGCCGCGATTGGCAGCAATGGCAAGAATAACGCGCATGGTGTTAAGTTTGGCCACCGGTGCAAACACCTCCTCGAAATCAATTCCTTGTCGTTGTACATACCCCTTCGCGACGAGCCTTGCTTTGTGCTTGATCACGTCTCTGAAAGTGATGTGTTAGATCTGAAATACTCTAGAGGGGGGGGTGAATAGAGTATTTTTGAATCCTTAAACAAACTTTACAGCTTTTGCTGTAATTGAGAAAGTGCATAAACAACTTAATAAAATATAAACACAGCAATCCAAAAAAGCACAAACACAGCAAGAACAAAGGGAAAGGGCAACCAGACGATACAAGAAATTTATAGTGGTTCCCCAACCTGGGTACATCCACTCTTTTACCACCCTGGTAGTAATCCACTCAGATTTTTGATCAGGTGCCTGACACCAATGAGCTTTTGATCAGGTGCTCAAAAACCAAACCTCAAGTCTTTTGATCAGGTGACTTGCAACCAGGAATAACTTTTGAAGGGAGTTATAACCCTTTATACAGTGAGGGTGAGAGATGATATTGTCTTCACTTTCTCAATATACAACTGAGAAGACTTGTGGATATGATTTTAGCAAATGGCTCCCCCTGTGATGTTGAATGGTTCAGGGAAATCTGGAGCTTTACTTCAGGGTGATAGGCCTTCAGTCTTTAAGCCTTGACCAGAAAGATCTTCAGGAACTTCTTGACAGATGGAATAGTTGTTGTCCTTTGAAGTGTCCTGGAGAGTTGAAGAATGAAGACTCTTGATTTTGATTGATTGTCCTTCTTCTTCTGGTAGCAGATTGTTCTTCTGGTGTAGGGATTCTTGAGTTGTTGTATCAGAATTCTGAGATCAAGAGCAGAGAATTTCTTATTGCAGACTACTTGTTATTTACTTGTCTGTGTGTCTGTGTTCTATTCTTCTATTCTGGTGTGCTCTGTTGTTCTCTTCTTCTATTCTGCTGTGCTCTGTTGTTCTCTTCAGGAAAAGAGAGAAAATTTCTTTTATATTTCCTGTCAAAATTGTCTTTCGAAATTTGAATTCCTCTACAAACAATGCTGACGACCTTGAGAATAAACTACATTGATTTATTTCCCCAACTGTCCCAAGGAAAAACGACAAGCAATAATCCTGGAGAAGACCATAATTAATGTTATGTCTAACGGTTATATTCAGAGAATATTGAAGCATTAATTACTCAGGAATTATTGCATTAGGAAAGGGACAGAAGACTGGAAATGACTAAGCCTGGATTCGTCAAATAGAAATCGTCGAGCTGAGTCCACAGTTCGTCGAGCTGAGAAGTTGTGTTCGTCAACCAGACAGCTTCTATTCGTCGAGCTGAGTTCCAAGATCGTCGAGCTGAAAACAGAACTGCATTCTCTAGAAACTTTGTTTTTTCTGTGTATGGAGTTCGTCGAGCTGATAACTCATTTCGCCGAGCTGAGTTCCAAGATCGTCGAGCTGATAACTTGTCGACAGAACTTCTGGGGAATGTGTCGACACAAGTCCTCGGTGTCATCATATTACTTCTTGTCACGACATGGCTGTTGTGTTGACAGATATCTGGAGTGTGTTAACATAAATCCTGTGTGTCGACACAATTGCTGTTGGTGTCGACACAAGTCTTGCTTCTGGTGTCGACATAAACTTCTGGTGTGAAGTGTTGAAGTATCCAGAAATCGTTGATCTGAGAATCTGTTTCGTCGAGCCGAGGACCACTAACTGCTGCTGAATAACTTTAGCCAAGTGGTCAAAGTTTGTCGAGCTTAGAATCTTGAATTCGCCGAGCTGAGAAACTTCCGGAATAATAAGTTGAAGTAGAGAACCCAGAAATCGTCGACCAGAGAACTAAGTTCGTCGACCTGAGAACTAAGTTCGTCGACCTGAGTCTAGAGAACAAAGTCTGGACTTGGAATGCTGAAGGTAGAGTCCAAAGATCATCGACCTGAGAATCAAGTTCGTTGAGCTCAGCTCAGAGAATTTTCTCTGAGATCGTCGAGCTGAGCATGACAATCGTCGACCTGAGTTCGATGAACATCGAACTCATTTTACTGAGTCTTTGGAAAATCTCTAAGTCTTGAGTCTCTAGTAGTCTGATGAGGGCTGGTCCATGCAGTGTTGAACCTAAGGACTTGGCATAGACTCTAGGACACAACTATGACCCTGGCTATACATGATGGGTCACAAGATCCTAACTTAGCGAACCTAGCCCAAATCAACTAGGGATCCAATAATCCCCCCTATTTGGGTGAGGTCACTAATTACAGACTCAGACTAAACTGAAAATAAACAAAACAAGAAAGCATATATCTGGCAGAGATCAATAACACATGCAGCAGATATATATACATTGATAAGCTTTGTTCAGAAATAAAAAAGCGGTTTAAAACATAACAGAAATTAACCAGTTCAGAACTCATTTCTTTTGCTTCTTCTCTTTTGACTTCTCTTCTTTGCTCTTGTCTCCAGGCTTGGTAAAAACAATCTCTCTATTTGGATCAGAAGCTTGCACTTTGGTCATGGTCATATCAACATCCCCTATAATCTTCAAAGATGTGGTTCTAGGGACTACTGCTTCTGGGTGCAATTTCATATAATCATCAACATTAAAAAATTTGTTAGCTTTATCAAACCTTTTAAGCTCTTCTTTTTTGTATTTTGACATTGTTGTATATTCTGAGGGATCCTTTCCTTCAGCTCTGGCTTTATTAATCATTGAAAGGCCAACAAGTTCTTGGAACCTAGCCATCCTAGCTGAAGTACCTGTTTCTGGATCTTCAAAGGGTACAGGAGGAGAAGGAGGTCTGTTAGAGCTTTCAGCTTGTTGAGGTTCCGGAAGTTTTTCTTGTTTTTGTTGTTGATGTTGCTGTTGTTGAGGAGGCTGGTGCTACTTGCCTGATGGATACTGTCTTTGATGTCTACTTTCTGAAGATGGGGACCTACCCTGATGTCTTTGATAAGTTTGAAATTGGGTAGTCCTTTGAGAAGATGTGCCTGAAGCACCAGCAGCTGGAGGAGGAGGAGGAGGAGGGTCCCTTCTGTATTTCTGAGTTGGAGGAGGTGAGTATCTTCTGCTTCTTATCCTTTCTTTCTGTTGATTCTTGGATAACCACATCCAAGCTGGCATCCCTTTATATGGAGTTATCTTTTGAAGAATATAGTAGGGAGTGTCATTGGTTGGATTTGGTTTAGGAGCAGGAGGAGGAGGTGCTTTCCTCTTCTTAGACACTTTCTTCTTCTTTGGATCCTCATCAGAATCCTCATCCTCATTATCATCATCAGATCCCTGAGGATTATCATATATATCATCTAAAGCTTTCAGGGCCTCAGCAGAAATAATAGGTTTCTCAGGCTTAGATGGAGCTGGAGGAGAAACTACAATAGGAGCTGGAGAAGAAACTTCAACAGGAACTGGAGAACTAACTCTGACAGTGCTTTCAGCAGCTGCCTTATTCTCTTCCTCAATGTCAGCCAAGATCAAGGCATCAAGATCTGGTATTGGAGAGTCATCCATAACAAAACTAGGGGCAGAAATAATTTCTGGAGGGGATGGGATGACTATAGGTTCTGGAATAACAAAACTGTCTCTTAGTTGCTTGGTAACCTTAGGACTAATAGGGGAAAATATGGAACAACAGCCAAAGATGGCTTAGTATAATCTGCTGGAGGGAAGCTCAAAAATGCAGTATCAAAAATTTTCAACAAATTTTCTAAATCTACTATGGGATTAATGATGAAATCACCAACAGTAATTATCTCTTCTGGAGCTGACTCTTCTATATCCATGTCAGTCTTAATAAAAGTAATGAAATCAATAAAGTTTGTATCAATAAACTCTATATCTACTGCTATTACTACTGCCTCTGCATCTGCTGGAGCTGGAGCTGCTGAAACTGAAACTGAAACTGCTGCTACTTCTGGAGCTGTTGCAGCTTCTTCATCAAGCATCTCCCCCTGCCTGGTTTCAGTAATAATTGGAGCCAGGACCCTAAATGAAGATGGGGCAGCAGTGAGGGAAGATATCTGGGCAGATAGGGTAGATATGGAAGTAGCAAGAGTTGTAATGGCCTCTGCTATGATTGTTTAAGGAGGGGTGTGATGAGGGAATGACAGAGGAGATGGTTGAGGGATCCAGTGGTGGAGTGGCAGTTGGTGTTTCAGATGGTGGTTGAGTGGAAACATTTGGATGGATGGTAGATGTGGGTGAGGATGGAGGAGGAGCATCTTGCATATGAACATCCTGTATGGATTGATTTGGATGAGGAGGAGAATTGGGAGGAGATGTCAGTAGATTGAAGGATGGTATGGAGGACAAGTGGGGTAGAAGAGGAGATGATGGTGGTGATGGGGCTGGTGAGGCATGAGGAGATTGAGGAGGTGTTCCATGTGGAGATGGAGGAGGTGTAGTAAGATGAGTAGGTGTTGGAGAGATATGAATGGGGGAAGATGGAGGTATGGGGTGGTGGGGGCTGTGGATGGAATTTGGATGGCTGGAAGAGATGGTGGTGAGGGAATGCTCTCTTCAGCAGGGTGGGGAGTGGCTCTAACAGCCCTTGTGCTCTCAAAAGTTGTGGTGGAAGAGGTTGAAGCCTTAGTGGGCTTGGAGATTGTCCTCTCCCACCTGCCAAACAAGGCACAAGTTAACTTTTTGCTAGAATTTATGAATATGGTCGGGGAGACCAGTGATTCAACAGCTTTTTCTTTTAAGAAGATCCCCATGATCCTTCCAAAACACACTTTCTTTTTGTTATTCTTCTTCATGATGAGATCAAAGATGATCTGAGCCCAAGCCACTTACTTCTTATTAACCACTGCACACATAACCAGAAACTGATGCCTGGTTATATAATCATGGGCAGTGTGCTTGCCTAGCAAGACTTTCCTAACAATATCTGCCAGAAACTTGTATTCTACAGATAAATGTTTCTTCAACAATTTATTAGGGTTATCTCCAGCATAATCCATCATGCTTAACATCATATCATATTCCTCATTCTCAATTTCCAGTTCATCTTCTCCATTATTCAAACCAAAAATTTCAGTCAAAACGGTGGGAGATAGAGAAACAGCGTTACCCGCAATTATTCCAATCATGGTATTCTCCTCTGTAGTTGAAGATATGTAGACCCATTCTCTAATCTCAGTTCCAGATATTTTAATCCTTGTTATCATCAGATTCTTCAGTTTCTGCTCTTCCAGAAGTTCCGGATTACTCTGAAATGTCGGGTCCTAATGCTGAAAAGAATCAAAGTCGACATCGAAGCTGGTGTCGAACTTCATCGCAGCCAATGTTCCCGCTGGAATCGTCATGAAATCACCTGCAAGAGAGAAAAATGGCGATCAAGTGCACGGGAGCAGGAAGCGCAGGACGGAGGTCGAAGAAAACCTAGATATAAGGTTTTCCAGAATATGAATCGACAGATTCCGTTCCACGAAAATTAAAACTTTCTTCGATCTGGGTTCGACGAAATAATTTAGAGTTAAATGATTCGTCGAGCTCAGTTTGAAGATTTGAAGACATTTTGTCGAGCTCCGTTTGATGAAAGTTTTCTGAAGTAGGTTCGTCGATCTCCATTCGATGAAAACAACTTCACTCACAGAGAGTTCGTCGACCTCCGTTCGATGAATATCTCCCGAACTTTCCCTAGTTCGTCGAGCTCCATTCGACGAACTCTGGAAAATTCGTCAAGTGTAGACAGAAACTAAACTAAGTCTTCTCCATTAATCATTCCAAGCTAATTTATAAAGAACAGATGGTTTCTTTCGTCCAGAGGTTTGGTGAAGATGTCAGCTCTTTGTAAATCAGTGTAGATATAGATAAGTTTAATTTTGTTTTTGTCTACACACTCTCTTATGAAATGATTCCTAATGTCTATATGCTTGGTCCTACTGTGATGAACTGGATTCTGTGATATGGCAATAGCACTTGTGTTATCACATAGTAGAGTTGAATTATTTAAGTTGAGACCGTAGTCTAGTAATTGATTTTGAATCCACAACATCTGGGAACAACAGCTGCCAGTTGCAATATATTCTGCCTTAGAAGTTGAGGTAGACATAGATGACTGTTTCTTACAAAACAAGGACACCAATCTCATACCCAGGAACTGGTAGGTTCCTGAAGTACTTTTCATGTCCACCCTGCATCCAGCAAAATCAGCATCTGAGTATCCAGTTAACTCAAATTCTGATTCAGTGGGATACCATAAGCCTAGACTTGGACAACTCTTTATATATCTCAAAATTCTTTTTAGGAAAATTAGATGAGATTCTTTAGGGTTCATTTGGCACCTAGCACAAAGGCATATGACAAACATGATATCAGGTCTGCTAGCTGTAAGATATAATAGGGACCCAACAATGCCCCTATATAATTTCTGGTCAACAGATTTTCCATGTGGATCAGAGTCTATTACAACATTTGTAGCCATTGGTGTTTTCTTTGCTGAGGCATCAGCCATCCCAACTTTTTTGATAAGCTATTTTGCATATTTAGCTTGGGAGATGAAGATGCCATCAGGGAGCTGCTTCACTTGGAGTCCAAGGAAGTAGGAGAGCTCACTCATGCTACTCATTTCAAATTTAGAATGCATGAGGTCAGAGAACCTCTTGCATAATTTGGAATCAGTAGACCTAAATTTGATGTCATCCACATATATTTGTACAAACAATGTTTGGTCCTTTTGATGTCTAGTGAAAATTACTTTATCTACTATGCCTTTAATGAACTTATGCTCTATCTAAAGCTAGCTAAAGTCTCATAACAAGCTCTTGGAGCTTGCTTTAGACCATAAAGAGCTTTATGCAATTTAAAAACATAAGAGGGGTGAGTTGGAGAGACAAAACCTGGAGGTTGTTCAACATAAACCTCTTCTTTTAATACTCCATTCAGAAAAGCACTCTTCATATCCATCTGGTAGACCTTGAATTTCTTGAAGGCTGCATATGCAAGGAATATTCTGATTGCCTCTAACCTTGCCACATGTGCAAAGGTTTGGTCATAATCTATTCCTTCCTCCTGCCTATATCCTTGAGTAACAAGCCTAGCCTTGTTTCTCACAATCACTCCTTGGGCATCCAGCTTATTTCTGTAAACCCATTTGGTTCCAATTACTGGGTGATTTTGGGGTATTGGAACCAAATCTCAAACTCTACATCTCTCAAATTGGTTTAATTCCTCCTGCATTGTACTGATCCAGTGGGGATCTTGCTCTGCATCATGGATGGATAGAGGTTCAACCTGAGAGAGAAAACATGCATGCATCAAATCTTGGTTGAGTTGATGCCTTGTCTGTACATCTGCTGATATGTCTCCAATCACTTGAGATCTGGGGTGACCTCTAAGTGTGACAAGATCAGTGAGTAGAGTTGGTTCTGCAACAGCATTAGGAATTAATTCCTCTTGTGGAATTATGTTTGCTGTTGAGGGAAGATCAATTCCTTCAATACCTTCATCTTCATTTTCTTCAATGACTTATGGAGAAGGATGTGTTGGAACCTCTTGGGTGAGGTTTAGTCCATCCAAACTCTCACACAAGTGAGGTACCTGCAAAGTGCTATTGGTAGAAATCTCTTTCTCCTTACAAGACATGTTAGTTTCATCAAATGTAACATGATGGATTCCTCAATTTTTAGTGATGACTTATTAAAAACCTTATAGGTTTTGCTTACTTGGGAATATCCTAGAAAGATTCCCTCTTCAGCCTTAACCTCAAGCTTTCTAATATATCTTTTATTGTTGTTGTGAATATAATATATACATCCAAATACTTTAAAATAATTGATTTTAGGTTACTTCCCTTTAAGTAATTCATAGGGAGTCTTATTCTTTAGTTTATGTATCAGGCTTCTATTCAGGACATAATTTGCAGTGTTCACAGCCTCTGCCCAAAAGTTTAGTGGCATGTAAGCATCTGCAAGTAATGTACATGCAACTTCAATTAGTGTCCTATTTTTCCTTTCAGCTACTCCATTTTTTTGGGGAGTTCTAGGAGTTGAGAAGCAGTGTCTGATACCTTCCTTCTCACAGAACTCATGCATAAGAAGAGACTCAAACTCTGTGCCATGATCACTTTTGATCAATGCAACATGAGTAGAGAACTCAATTTGTATGGTCCTGAGAAAATCTGTAAGAACCTTAAAGGTGTCTGACTTAGATCTCAGAAAGGACACCCAAGTGAATCTTGAGAAGTCATCTAATATAACTAAGGTGTAGGATTTCCCTTCTAGGCTTTGTACAATAATGGGTCCAAAGAGATCCATGTGTAGTAAATACAAAATCATAGGTGAATCATTTTTATTAATAGATTTAAAACTAGATTTAGTTTGCTTGCCTAGTTGACAAGCCCTGCAAAGGCCTTCCTTCTTGTAGGGGCCAGAAGGTAAATCTCTAACAAGGTTGTCTTTTGATAGCCTATCAATGTTTTTCAAGTTTACATGACCTAGCCTTTTATGCCATAAATCATTCTGATTACTAGTTATATTAAGTAAGCAGATATCAGAGTTGGTAGAAAGAAAATCAACTAAGTATATGTTGCCTTGTATATTCCCAATTAAAACAGTTTGTTTTTCTTTAGTAGAAATCGTGCAAGAGGATGAGTTAAAGTGTACCTGATAACCTTTATCACATAACTGACTTATGGAGATGAGGTTATGCTTGAGTCGTCTGACATATGTCACTTTCTTGAAAGTGACTGCTCCAATCTTCACTTCTCCAAAACCTTTAGACTGGCCACATTTTGAATCTCCAAAGATAACCTTTGGTCCTAGCTTGGACTTAAAGTTGGTTAAGATGTCCTTGCTTCCAGTCAAATATTTAGAGCAAGCACTGTCCAGATACCATGTTTGATTATTTACTGGACAGCTCTTTACTTGTAATTAGAAACAATTAATTGTTATTGACCCAGGTTACCTTGGGTCCCTTATTTTGTTATTAAGAGAAACTGGATATAATAGAAAATTCAGGTTGAGACTTATATCATAGTGGGTGATATCTTCTAGGTGGTATTACCCAATCAGCTATAGGATCAAATGGTTTTCTAGAATTATTAGAGTTGTTGTTATAATTAACATTTCTATTAAATCTTTCTGGGTTCGACGAATTTCTGTGAGTTCGTCAACCAGAGTTCGACGAATTGGGTTAAGATCGTTGATCACTGCCCAGAGAATGAACATATTCATTTTCCGTGTCCCACGTTCGTCGACCTCTGCTCGACGAACCATACAGAGTTTGTCGATCGAAGTTAGATGAATAATTATAGCTATAGTTTGCGTTCAGCATTCGTCGAGTGGGGTTCGACGAACTGACAACATTTCGTCGATCTGAGTTCGACGAATTTTGCTGAACCTTGTTTTTACTTGTGGTTTTGTGTTTTTTTTTGTTTTGACCTATTGATTTTGGAGTAGGTTCTTTGGTTTGTTTATAGTTTATTATTTCTTTCCCTTTTACAGAAATAAATTTGATAGGGGTTGACAAAATATTCTTCTTGAGGATGGGGGCAAACTTGATGAAGAACCCAAGCTTAGCTTGCCATTTAGCCTGACATTTATAGTGCTTGTGATGTTCATCAACTTGAGGCTTCTTCCATTGAGAGTTTCCTCAAGATGTTTTGCCTCACATAACTCAATTTTTAATAATAAGATTTATTCATTAGCTAAAGTTAATTCTTCCTTTAACTTATTGTTTTTAGAATTAACATTCTCTAGGTTTCCTAATTTTTCCCTAAGAGTTTTGATTTCCTTTTCTGAGTTAATTAAATCTATGCTCATGGTTTTGAATTCAGATTTAAATGGATCAGAACTGTAATCAAAAGAAGATAATACCTGGTCAGCTTCAGATTTTGAAGCTTCTTCATTGTCTGAATCTTCTTCTTCTGAATGACTCCTGGAGGCATCAATGGCCATGAGGAAAACCTCTTTGGCCCTTGCCTCTTCTTCATCTTCACTGGAGCCGGAAGATGTTGATTCATCCTCAGTCTCACTCCAGGATTCAGCCACAAAGCCTTTCTCTTTCTTCTTGTATTTGCTGGAGGAAGGCATGCTGTTGTGCTGTCTTCTTGTGTCCTTCTCTCTTCTCTTCTCCTTCTTCTGATTCTCTGGACACTCAGAGATGAAGTGTCCAGGTTTCTTGCAACCAAAACAGACCACTTCTTTAGTTAGTGTTTTGTCATATCTTGGTTTGTCATCCTGCCTTGATGACTTTCTCCTGAAGTCTTTCCTTGCCAGTTTGTAGAATCTTTTGGCAAAAAGACTCATCAGCTCTTTATTTGTGGTTGAAGTCTATGTCTCCTCAGCAGCCTTGAAAGCAATGCTTTGTTCTTTTCTTGCTGGAGGAGGTGTTCTTTGCTCAGCTGCCTCTCTGGATTTTATCAGCTTTTCATAGGACTTCAACTTTCCTAAAAGATATTCAGTGGAAATCTCATTTAGGCTTCTGGCCTCCTTGATGGGCCAGATCCTTGAATCCCATAAGCTTGGGAAGCACATTAGGATCTTATCATTCACATCAGTAAGGGTGATGTCCTTGTCCAAGGTTTTTAGCTCATTGATGATTGATCTTAACCTATTATACATATCAGCTACTGACTCAGCTTCTTCGTTCTTGAAATTCTCATATTGGGATATGAGATTGGATCTCCTGTCCTTCCTTTCATCTTATGATCCGGCCACCATTTGATTTAGTGTTGAGATTATATTAGCCAGCATGACACGTGTGTGTGGGACCGCATGTTTGGGCTTTCCCCATCGCGTTCCAGGTCTGGGTGTTGACCCCGGTGGGCCCCCCTTGTGTGGCGGAATATCCCCGCGGTCATGTGGTTGGGGTTAATCCCACAACGCCCGCAGACTTCTCCACTTTGTGTTCATGTACCCCGCCACCCTTCATCTCAACACCTGGGTTTTGAGATGAACTGTTGGGTTGGCGGGTTCTAACTTGGTATCAAAGCAGGTTGTCATGCTGCGGGGGTGTGTTGAGATTATATTAGCCAGCATGACACGTGTGTGTGGGACCGCATGTTTGGGCTTTCCCCATCGCGTTCCAGGTCTGGGTGTTGACCCCGGTGGGCCCCCCTTGTGTGGCGGAATATCCCTGCGGTCATGTGGTTGAGGTTAATCCCACATCGCCCGCAGACTTCTCCACTTTGTGTTCATGTACCCCGCCACCCTTCATCTCAACACCTGGGTTTTGAGATGAACTGTTGGGTTGGCGGGTTTTAACTTTTAGGGAGTCCCAAATGGCTTTGGCTGAGGTGCATTCAGCCACTTTTTGAAAGATATCATCTGACATTATTTATGCCAGTATATTCATTGCCTTAGCATCAGCAATCTTTGCCTTTTTCTGGGCCTCAGTCCACTCAGGTGGCGGAACTGCAGTTGTGCTTGAAGATGTTGCAGAAGTAAATGCTTGAGGGGGACCTGTCAAAATGGAGTTGTAGATATCTTCATCAATAGAGTTCATGTACAACTTAATTCTTACCTTCCAGATGGCAAACCTATTTAGGTTGCAAACTAGAGGTCTGGTGCTTGCATAGTCCTTATTCTGTGCCATGCTGTGTGACTATAAATTTACTGGGAATGAAAAAGACAGATCTAACTCAGAATCTTTGGTTCAAGGGTTAGCTTGTACAACCAATAGAATCCTGCTCTGATACCAATTGAAAGTGATGTCTTAGATCTGAAATACTCTAGACGGGGGGGGGGGGTGAATAGAGTATTTTTTAATCCTTAAACAAACTTTACAGCTTTCACTGTAATTGAGAAAGTGCATAAACAACTTAAAAAAATATAAACACAGCAATCCTAAAAAGCACAAACATAGCAAGAATAAAGGAAAAGGGCAACCAGACGATACAAGAAATTTATAGTGGTTCCCCAACCTGGGTACATCCACTCTTCTACCACCTTGGTAGGAATCCACTTAGATTTTTGATCAGGTGCCTGACACCAATGAGCTTTTGATCAGGTGCTCAAAACTCAAACCTCAAGTCTTTTGATCAGGTGACTTGCAACCAGGAATAACTTTTGAAGGGAGTTATAACCCTTTATACAGTGGGGGTGAGAGATGATATTATCTTCTCTTTCTCAGTATACAATTGAGAAGAATTGTGGATATGATTATAGCAAATGGCTCCCCCTGTAATGTTGAATGGTTCAGGGAAATCTGGAGCTTTGCTTCAGGGTGATAGACCTTCAGTCTTTAAGCCTTGACCAAAAAGACCTTCAGGAACTTCTTGACAGAGGGAATAGTGGTTGTCCTTTGAAGTGTCCTAGAGAGTTGAAGAATGAAGACTTTTGATTTTGATTGATTGTTCTTCTTCTTCTGGTAGCAGATTGTTCTTCTGGTATAGGGCTTCTTGAGTTGCTGTATCAGAATTATGAGAGCGAGAGCAGAGAATTTCTTGTTGCAGACTAATTGATATTTACTTGTCTATGTGTTTGTGTTCTATTCTTCTATTCTACCGTGCTCTGCTGTTCTCTTCTTCTATTCTGTTGTGCACTGCTGTTCTCTTCAGGAAAAGAGAGAAAATTTCTTTTATATTTCGTGTCAAAATTGTCTTTTGAAATTTGAATTCCTCTGCAATCAATGCTGACGGCCTTGAGAATAAACTGCATTGATTTATTTCCCCAACTGTCCCATGGAAAAATGGCAAGCAATAATCCTAGAGAAGACCATCATTAATGCTTTGTCTAACGGTTATATTCAGAGAATATTGAAGCATTAATTACTCAGGAATTATTGCATTAGGAAAGGGACAGAAGACTGGAAATTACTAAGTCTGGATTCGTCGAACAGAAATCGTCGAGCTGAGTCCACAGTTCGTCGAGTTGAGAAGTTGTGTTCCTCGACCAGACAGCTTCTATTCGTCGAGCTGAGTTCCAAGATCATCGAGCTGAAAACAGAACTGCATTCTCTAGAAACTTTGCCTTTTCTTTGTATGGAGTTCGTCGAGCTGATAGCTTATTTCATCGAGCTGAGTTCCAAGATCGTCGAGCTGATAAATTGTCGACAGAACTTCTGGTGAATGTGTTGACACAAGTCCTAGGTGTCGACATATTACTTCTTGTCTCGACATGGCTGTTGTGTTGATAGAAATCTGTAGTGTGTTGACATAAATCCTGTGTGTCGGCACAATTGCTGTTGTTGTCGACACAAGTCTTGCTTCTGGTGTCGACACAAACTTCTGGTGTGAAGTGTTGAAGTATACAGAAATCGTCGACCTGAGAATCTGTTTCGTCGAGCTGAGGACCACTAACTACTGTTGGATAACTTTACTCAAAGTGGTCAAAGTTCGTCAAGCTGAGAATCTTGAATTTGTCGACTGAAGATGATTCTGGACTTAGAAAACTGAGACACTTCGGGAATAATAAGTTGAAGTAGAGAACCCAGAAATTGTCGGTCAGAGAACTAAGTTCGTCGACCTGAGTCTAGAGAACAAAGTCTGGACTTGGGATGCTGAAGGTAGAGTCCAAAGATCGTCAACCTGAGAATCAAGTTCGTCGAGCTCAGCTCAGAGAATTTTCTCTGAGATCATCGAGCTGAGCACGATAATCATCGACCTGAGATCGACGAACGTCGAATTCATTTTACTGAGTCTTTGGAAAATCTCTAAGTCTTGAGTCTCTGGCAGTCTGATGATGGTTGGTCCATGCAGTGTTGAACCTAAGGACTTGTCCTAGACTCTAGGACACAACTACGACTTTGGCTATACATGATGGGTCACAAGATCCTAACTTAGTGAACCTAGCCCAAATCAACAAGGGATCCAAAAGTCTCCATCTTAGTTCTTCTTCAATTTGTAGACCCATTTCAGTCCTATTGGCATGTGTCCAGGCGGTAGCTCCGTGAGGGACCAAGTCCCATTCTTCTCAATTGATTCTATCTCCTTGGCCATGATGTCCTCCCAGACTTACTGCCCAACAGCCTCATGGTAACAGGATGGCTCCCCCGTCTCCACGAGCATGGCCTCTTCTTCCATGTCCTTCTCATCAATTTGCACTCTTCGAGCATCTCTCAGGATATCGTCGATGTGCCTGTAATGAACATGTCCTTCGTCATCAGAACCGTTGCTCCCTTCTGTCAACGGCGTGGCAAGATCATTTGACAGCGATTTAGAGGCCGTTGATGTCGTCGGACCGGTGGGGATGGGGAGGACCCTGTTGTGCGTCCCATAATACTCTTCGTGGTTGCTGGCCCTCCTAGACACACCTCGCCGGCCAGCGGAGTTGATGAAGAGGCATGAGCTCTGGTTGATGACTCTCCTGCAAGAACTCCTGTGGGTTGTGCAAAGTTGCCCTCTATAGGCTCTTTGATGTATTCTTCCTCAATGAAGAAATTAGGAGGGTCCCTGACGCCAACACCTATGCTCCAGCACCACTCAACGTGTTCCTCAAATTTTACATCCCGGCTTGCATGAATTTTCCCCCGCCATGGATCAAACAAACGGTGCGCCTTGCAGCCTTCCTCAACGCCAAGGTACACCATCGACTGGCTTCGGTCATCGAGTTTCTTCAGGTGTGGCATGGTCACCTTCGTGTGTGATGTGCATCCAAACACACGAAGATGTCCCAGATGTGGCTTTCTTCCGTTCCAGCTTCGAACAGAGTCCGTTCGACTAACGCCTTTGTTGGCAAACAGTTTAGCAAGTACACTGCACGTCGCACTGCCTCTCCCCAAAACTTTCCTGGCACGTTCATACTTTTGAGTAGGGACCTCGCCATCGCCATCACTGTTCTGTTCTTTCATTCCACCACGCCGTTTTGCTGTGGTGTGTATGGCGCAGTGAGGTGCCACTTGATCCCAGCTTCCTCGCAAAGTCAATTGAATTCAGCGGAGAGGAACTCTCCACCATGATCAGTCCTCAATGTCTTAATGCGTCGTTCACTCGTGTTCTCGATTTGTGATTTGAATCTTTGGAACGCAGAGTATGCTTGATCCTTCGTCTTGATTACGTACAGCCACATCCACCTGGAGTAATCATCCACGATTAACATGAAATAATTATTACCGGTGAGACTTGAAGGTGAGATTGGACCGCAAAGATCAACATGCAACAGCTCAAGTGGATTTTCAGCCCTGTAATTTGCCGTCAACGGGAATGGCTGCCTTGCCTGTTTCGCCACCAAACATCCTTGACACAGTTTGTTTGGGTGTGAGATTTAAGGTACGCCCACCAATATTTCTTTGTCAAAAAGGAGCTTCAGAGCGTGGAAGTTGACATGGCCGAGCCTCGCATGCCATAGCCACGCCGGATCTTCAAGGTTCGCCAAGAGACACACCGCCTCCCCTTGATGCAACTATATTTTGTAAAGGTGATTTACAGTGCGCCTCACCTTCATATGACATTTGTCGAACAACTGCAGGATATCCTCATCCATGATCACTTTATGGCCGGTTTCGGTAAGTTGTCCGAGGCTCACAATATTGCTTCGGAGCTTCGAGATATAATATACCTCCTAGAGCAACCACTACTCTCCGTTCCTGCAGCTAAATAGGATTGAACCCTTACCTATGATTTGCACCATTGAGCCATCGCCAAACCTTACATTTCCAGTGTCATTTCTATCCAGCTCGTAGAACTTTGCCTTGTCTCCGGTCATATGGTTGCTAGCCCCGTTGTCAAGGTACCAGACATGATATGGGTTAGCCTTGATCTCCGACCTCGTTTTTTCTTTGCTTAATAGGATGTAACCATGATCTTCTTGTTGTTCCACCGCCATTTCATCCGACACCGCGAGCATTAGGGCCGCAGTCTCGGCATCGTCCGGAAGTGTGAGGTGTGCCTCCTCCTTCTTTGGGGTCCTGCATTCAGATGCATAATGCCCCATTTTGTTACAATTAAAACAATGGATGTGGCTCTTGTCATGGCCACCGCCCCTGAAACCACTCGTGCCGTCTTTGCTTGGCGCCACGCCGCGACTGCCATTGTCGCGACCACGACCACCCCGGCCGCGGCTGCTACTATCTGCAGGGGCATAGGATTTTCCATCCTTCTACCACATCTGCCACTCCTCCCGAGTGAGCAAGAGCTAGCCATCGCCCCTGCCATTTCTGCCAGATGTGCGTGGGTGAGTTCGCTCTTCATAAGCCTTAAGCCGCCCCACGGCTTCCTCAAATGGTATGGTGTCGAGATCATAGAATTGTTCAATCCCAGCGATCACATTTAGGAAACGATCCGGCACTGAATCAAATAACGTTTTGATCAATGCGGCATCGTCTAGTGTTGCCCCGAGATTTGCATACCTGACGGACATGGCGTTGAGTTTTCCTGCGTACTGGTCCAGCGTCTCTCCATCTTGCATGCGCATGACGTCGAAGTCATTCTTCAACATCTGTAGCCGTGCGTTATTGACACGGTCCGCGCCGATGAGCCTTGTCTTGAGACAATCCCAAACCTCTTTTGCAGTTCTTTTTCTTGCCACTTGCATCAAGAGGTCCTCTGGGAGAGCTTGGAGAAGATGCGACCTCGCCTTCTTGTCCTTTCTCGTGTTGACGGCCACTCCGTCAGCCGGCTCGATTGCTTCCCAGACGTCTTAATCCTCCATCATCGCTTGGACCAGAATCACCCAACTCGTGTAGTTTGTCGCAGTCAGCTGCGGGTAGTGGAACATCCCACCACCGGTCTCCCGCACCTCCTCAACCCGAGGAATGATGATTTGAGGAACAATCGACATCCTTGGCTCTGATACCAGATGTAGATTCCACAGATGAAACACAAGCACACAAGAGAATAAAACAGTGGAAAGAAATCAAAGGTGGAAAACTCCAATCGGATTTTATTATGTTGTATCTACATCCCTTACAACTCTCTATATATATATTACAAAACAAAATGAAGCTCTTTAACTAAGGAAACACCCAAAATAATAATTGGGGGTAGTTTCTAAAAACTGAAATTAAACACAGTAACAGTAGGAAAACTTAATATGGGCAAAAGGAAACTCATAAGTGGGGCCATCTAGAATTAACTTTCCAACAATCATGATGAGCCGCGATACTCAAAATAGTCATTTCTTCTAAATGATCTTGGATTAGAATGAAACAAGTTTGGTTTCACTCGTATTGACTATACGAGTCTAATGCAATTGACAGAATTCAATTTGGAGCACGTATGCTTAATATGCCAATTTAGGTCACCTCTAATATTTTAGGGTACCATATAGGTGATCGGGTCACTTTTATTTGTTAATCTAGGGTCCTTGTGGCCTAATAAAATTTGGAATGTTACACATCTAAGGTAGGAAACTTAGTCTCTGAGTTATAGGCTCTGCGTATCTAAGTTTTGTTTACATCTTGCTGAGGCTAGCTCAATGCTAGATTGGTGGGGGAAAGGAGGCTTGCCCAACTCGAGGAACCATTATATCTTGTTGTGTTTGTGTTGTGCATTTTCTATGATAATGTGTTTGTTGCTCATCCTTTAACTATTCTGCTTTAAATTTTGAAAAATACTACATCACCAATCCCCCCCCCCCCCCGCCCCACCTCTCTAGGTGAAGAAACATCACTTGACTTTCAGGATTTCCCTTAACGAGGCTTCAACAAATTTTCCAGCTCAAGAAAAGAAACACACAAAAAATTTATAGGGTTTGGGTTTTGGCATTTGTAAAAAGAGATTAATAAGGGCAAATTTTATTGCTCCCAAAAAGAAAAAAATTACATAGGAATGCCCCCTTATTTATAGAAAATGGGGAAGATGAGAGAATAAAATAAGAGATGTGGGACTAAATACAATCCGGACAGCTTATTTGGCTTGACACTATTAAACCGCAACATTGTATAAAGCTGTTGATCGCTAGCGACAATAGAGGTAAGCCGCCAAACTGCCACTGAATACCGCTAGACCATTACTGTTATCCACCAGACTATAACTACAAATTGCCACCAAACTGCAGTTATGGACTCCGACCACTGCTGTTGTGGTAAGCCTCCAGGCCGCTACTGCGGCTAACCACTAGGCCACTACTACAACAAGTCTCTAGGTCACTGTTGTGTGTTGAGAACCAAGGTCTAGCGGGATTGGGTGTGTGTGGGATCGCATATTTGGGCTTCCTCATCGCATTCCAGGTCTGCGTGTTGACCCCGGTGGGCCCCCCGTGTGGCGGAATATCCGTGCCATCTCGTGGATGGATTAATCCCACATTGCCTGCAGCGGGTGGTCCTTGGTGTTTATGTACCCCCGTCCCCCCTTCCTATTACCTCGGGTTTTTGGTAAGATGTGTGGTGACGGGTGGTTTCAACATGGTATCAGGGCCATCCCGCTGCGGGGGTGTGTTGAGAACCAAGGTCCAGCGGGATTGAGTGTGTGTGGGACCGCATATTTGGGCTTCCTCATCGCGTTCCAGGTTCGGGTGTTGACCCCGGTGGGCCCCCCGTGTGGCGGAATATCCTTGCCATCCCGTGGATGGATTAGTCCCACATTGCCTGCAGCGGGTGGTCCTTGGTGTTTATGTACCCCCATCCCCCCTTCCCATTACCTTGGGGTTTTGGTAAGATGTGTGGTGACGGGTGGTTTCAACACTGTGGATAACCACCAGGCTGCTGCTACGGTAAGTCTCCAGACCGCTAGTGCAGCTAAACTTCAGACTGTAGTTGTGGGAAGACCTCTATGACTAGAAAGCCCTGCGGGAAGCCGACTACCAAACTGCAAAACTATTAGACAGTCAAACTGTCAATCCTGCCAAGATATCCGCCAGACATAACTGCTTCCACTAACCAAACCGCCACATAATCAGACTGCCTATACAAACCGCCTGACCACCCTAATTATAAGCCACTCACTAGACCATCAAACCGCTGAACTCTAACACTCCCCCTCAGGCTGGAGCATATATATCAATCATGCCCAACTTACCATAAACATCTGAAAGAGAAGCGGAAACTGGTTTCGTGAAGATGTCAGCCAGTTCTTTATTAGAAGTGACAAACAAAGTGCGGATCTTGTTTTTCAACACCGCTTATCTAATAAAATGACAATTGACTTTAATGTGCTTTGTCCTCTCATGGAAGACATGATTCTTCGATATATAAATAACGGCTTTTTATCACAGAACATAGGGAGAGGATGATCATAGACTTCTCCCAAGTCAAGCATAAGCACTTGTAACCACTTCAATTCGCAAGTTGTTGAATCCATGCTCCTTTACTTAGCTTCAACACTTAACCTTGAAACCACTGACTGCTTCTTAATTTTCCAACTAACAAGATTTCCTCCAAAAAAGGTGCAAAAACCTGTTGTAGACTCTCTATCTTCTTTGTTATCAACATAGCTGGCATTAGAATACACTTCAATCTGCAAATGATTATGCTTCTGAAATAACAAGCCCTTTTCTGGAGATTCTTTCAAATATTTCAGAATTTTCATAGCAGAACGTAGATGACACTCTCTAGGAGTTTGTATAAATGACTGACCTTCCCAACTACATAATAGAATCTGGTCATGTAACAATCAGATAGATGAGATTGCCTAAAAATCATATATATACAGTACAATCTGTGAAAAAAAAGAATCTTTAGTGCACCCTTGTCATCCCCAGCAGCCATCGATCAATGAGCAGGTCTTCTACCAAGAATACCAGTTTCCTGTAAGAGATCTAGCGCATACTTCTGCTGCGAAAGAATCACAGAGTTTCGCTTTCATAAAATCTCAATTCCTAGGAAATACTTCGGAGTTCCCATATCCTTAGTAACAAAATGTTGTTGAAAATGTCATTTTGCCAGATCAATTCCTTCTTTATCATCACTAGTAAGAAGGATATCATCAACATATATAACAAGAACCACAAGGCCTTTAGTAGACTTGCGTACAAGTAGAGAATGGTCAGTAGAACTCTGATTGGACCCAATAAGAGAATCAAACTCACTAAAATTGTCAAACCAAGCTCGTGGACACTGCTATAAACCATAAATCTCCTTTCAATGCTTGCATAACTGAGACTTCCCCAAATCACCATAGAGGAAGGCATTCTTCACATCTAAATGAGACGTTTCTCAGTCTCTATTAATCGCGACAGAGAAAAGAACACGTATAGTGATGATGCAGGCAATATGAGAAAAGGTATCAAAGAAGTTAACAACATACGTATGAGTAAACCCTTTGGCAACAAGCCTCGCCTTATAGCTGTCAACAGAACCATCTGGAAGATACTTGATAACAAAAACCCATCGACAACCAACCACATCTGTGCCCTAAGGTGTTGGAATAAGTGTCCAAGTACCTCTCTCAGTTAAGATTTTAATTTCTTCAACCATAGCGGCCTTCCACTGTAGAATAGCAAGATACTCTTGATATGTAGCCGAGATGACAGTAGATGATATAACAAGAGCAAAACACTTGACAACCAAAGAAAGCCGAGCATATGAGACAACATTTTTAATAGGATTCTTAGTGTATTGGCAGACACCCTTCTGCAATGTAATGGGAAGATCAAGATCACTTTAGTTTGTAGGAGCAGATCCATTATCAGAAGAGGGAAGAGGCTCGGGAATAGGCATAGAAGGCTCCAAGGGCAAAGATTCAGTCTCGAGAGAAGGAGATGGTGTAATAGGAACAGTGGTGGAAAGAACTACGTCTGACATAAGTGTTGAGACAATAGGGATTGAAGAGGAAGTATCAGAGGGAAAGAGAGAAGAAGTAGGAGAAAAATACGGTGTATCCTCAAAGAAGGTGATATCAGCTGAGGCATATTGCTTATCGAGAAGAGGGTCAAGACATCAATATCTTTTCTGAGTCGGACAATAACCAAGGAATATGGATTTAACAGAATGGGGAAAAAGTTTGTCATGACCAGAAGAAGGTATGTGAATAAACGCCGTACATCCAAAAACCTGAAGAGGTAAAAGAAATGGCTCAGCCTCGGGACACAAAATGTAAAATGGAGTCTTGCCCTAAATAATAGATAAGGGAATTCGATTAATGAGATAGCAGAAGAGAAGGACATCATTACCCCAATAATACTTGGAAACATTTATTTATAATAGAAGGCTGTGAGCAACATCCAAGAGATGATGATTCTTGCGTTTAACAACTCAATTCTGTTGAGAGGTATAGGGAACAGAAGTTTGATGAATCAAACCATGGCTTGGGCAAAAATCAGAAAATTGATGGCTGACATATTTCTTGGCATTATCAGAATGAAGAACTTGAATAAGTACATTAAACTATATCAATATCTCATTATAAAAGATGGTAAACACAGTGTAAAGTTCATAACAATCATTCAAGGGATACAACCAAGTACACTAGGAGAAATCATCAAAGAAAGTTGCAAAGTACAAGCTACCTCTACTAATAGTGGCAGTAAGAGCGGGACCCCAGTTGTTAGATTGAACTAGTTCAAAAAGAAACGAAAAACTACATCCTATTCGTGCTAGGAAAGAAGAGCGATGATGTTTACCAAGCTGACATGCTTCACAATTCAAAGGGGAATCCTCTTGAGGAAGATTTGGAAGAAGTTGGTGGATGAGGCGAGAAGGAGGGTATCCAAGATGACGATGCCATTGCTGAAGGGAAGAAGAAGCAGAAAGAGCAACAACATTATTAAGAAAGAAGATCCCACCACTCGCAATCCCAATAGCAATCGTAGCCTTATAGGCAGAATCCCAGAACGAACAAGTAGTGGCAGTAAAAGTAACCGTGTAGTGCAACTATGTGCAGAGTGCATGAACAGACAATAAATTGCACGAAAAAGTGGGAACAAAGAGGGTGTCCTCAAGTTACAAAGACAGAGTGATGTTCATAGTTCCTACATCATGCACAGGAGCAGAAGTCCCATCAACAATAATGACAGGAGATGCCCATTTCTGGTTGTTCAAGCGGGAGAATAAACGAGAATTACCGTTCATGTGACAAGTGGCACCAGAGTCAATAAGCCACTTATCGGAAGAGGACAAAAGAGCACGAGCTGTAGAGGAGACTGTTGGGTACTGCATCCAAAATAACCCAGATTTATATGAATTCACCCTTGAACTAAGATAAATTAAGTTTTTATTTGATGCTATTTTTAGTTGAGTGTTTGCAGGATACAATTGCCAAGTGTAGACCAATGTTAGTCTACAATGAGTCACAAAACACAGGACCATACAATATAATACCTCATTGTTTGATCCATGGTGTTGACTCATGTGTAGCCTCTCTATTGGGACACACTTCTTTTTCAAGCACTAAAGGCATAGGAGAAAAGTTGGCGGCTATATATCTTGAAGAAATCACACTTGCAAATTTTCATAAAATTCTCTAAGTCTTTTTCTCGGGTAGGATAGTTTGTACTCGAGTAGAACTTAAGTCTATTCTCGAGTAAGACTTGTCATGGACTCGAGTGGCAGAAGTAGTTCTTGAGAAAGCTTAGTGTTGTTCTCGAGAAAGCCATATGTTCTCGAGTACTCCATGAATTTCCTTCTCGAGTTACTTCAGTTCCAGTCATGTTATTTTTCTATGTCTTTTCTCGAGAAGCAGTTTATTTTTCTCGAGAAGCAATTTATTTTTCTCCATAAGCCACATGTCATTTGTCGAGAAGCTCAGTATTACTTCTCGAGAACCAGAAGTTATTTCTCGAGTAGTAGATTCTTTTCTCAAGTAACAGAATATGTTATCGAGAACAGAAGTTCATTTTTCTCGAGTTACTTCTTTTCCAGACAGAATATTTTCTAAGTCCTTTTCTCGAGATGCCAAGGATTTTTTCTCGAGAAGACAAAGTTTAGTTCTCTAGAAGCACAAAATATTTCTCGAGACCTAGAATGATTTCTCGAGAGCCAGACATTTATTCTCGATATACTTCTTTGTTCTCGAGTACTAGAATGATTGTTCCCGAGAACAAAATAATTTTTCTCGAGTATTTTCCTTCATTCTCGAAATTGCTGATTTCCACCTCCACATTTTGACTAAGTATTTTTCTCGAGACCCTCTTCATTCTTCTCAAGAATCAGAAGACCTTTTCTAAACTACTACCATTCTTCTCGAGAAATGTTGTACTGTTTTTTTGATTTTTTTCTAAGTCTTGACAGACGTGATTTCAAAAGTGATGATTGGTCCACATGTCAGGCAGTTATTATGATTATGACCGTTAGGTAAGTCCTATAAAAGGTCTTATCATAATCGACCAACCCTAAGAAGAATACCTAAGTATTCTGAATCGAGTTTTCTCTTTCCAAAATCAGAAGCCGCCGCTATTCATCACCTTCATCGCCTATCTGCTTTCAATCCAGAGATTCAGAGCATGTGATTCAACAGATCAAGATCATCTACATCGGCAGATTATATTCTTGATTGTACTGAGTCCAGAATTTTCAGATCCAGAGATTTGGATGTGTCTTCTTCAATCCATTTCTGACAGTGCTTCAAAGTTCAAGGAAGAAGAAGGACTGAAGTTTTCAGATCTGAGATAAATACTGTTTGTACTACTGTGTATTTCATTTTACTATTATAAGAGATTATTCTCCAAGTGTAGGAGCTTTGTTCTCCGAGTTATTTGTAGGAAGTTTCTCTTCCGAGTGTAGATCCTATTTTGAGGGATCGAGTTGTAAGAACTTTGTTCCGAGTGGTAGGATTATTTTCAATCCTAGAATATTGGAGTAGTCGTGTCTAGTATATTGCTAGATCGGTGAGGTGGAAAGTGGATGTACCCAAGGTTTGGGAACCACTATAATTCTTGGTGTCATCTGTGAATGCTTGCTTATTTTTCGGTGCTCCCTCGTTCTATTTTTATTCCGCAAAAAGATGCAGAACTCACCTATTCACCCCCTCTAGGTGATTTAGGTTGACAACTTAAATATTTTTTTCAATTGGTATCAGAGGGAGGTTGTTCATCAAAAGGTTAACACCTTGAACAGATCTGCCCCAAGTTATCTTTTGAGTGATACAAGCATGGACAAAGCCAAGGATTTTGCTAAGCTTTCTTTGTGCACAAAGACCAACTTTCCGATGTGGAAAGAAAGAATTAAATTTTTCAGGAAAGCTGTGGATCCAAGGATATTTATGATTGTTGAAGAAGGACCCTTTGTTCCCATGACCATCTCCACTATTGATCCCACCAAGAATGTTCGAAAGACATTGATGGATCTAGATAAGGATGAGATTGCACTTGTCTCCTTAGACAATAAAGCTAAAAATATCATCGCAAGTGCAGTCGATGATTCTATGCTGCAGAACCTGATTCACTACCAATCTGCTAAGAAAATGTGGCAATCTCTCATCACCTTGATGGAAGGTACTGAAGAGGTTAGGGATGACAGAAGATCCCTCCTGAATCAAAATTATGAAGCATTTAGACAAGGTCCCAAGGATTCAATTGTAGATACCTTTGAAAGTTTCTTCAAGATTGTCAATGGCCTAATAGTATATGGCCGAGTCTTCACTAATGGAGAATTAAATGATAAATTTCTGAGGTCCCTAACTAAGGAATGAGACAAAAAAGTCTGTCCAATTTGGGAGTTTGGCTAGCTGGCAGAGACTGACCCTCAAAATCTCTTCAGAAAGATTATACCATATGAGCTGCAAATCAATTCAAGAAAAGCTGAAGAAGAGAAGAGCATGTCTTCATTCAAGGAGAAGTCTGTCGCACTGAAGGCAGACAGCTAAAGAAAAGTTAAAGCTGCATCACCTGCTCCTGCACATGAAGAGAGTGAAGAAGAAGCTTCATAGCCAAGTACCTCAGACTCAGAGCAATCTGAAGGAGAGTTCTCTCTTCTTTCAAGATAGTTCAAGAAGTTCTTGAACAAGTGGAAATAGTGGAGAGGCAAAGATGCCTCGTCCCGAAGATCACGTCATGATGGTGATCGTCACAAGAAAGGCTCAAGTAGTCATGACAGGTATCATTCTAAACAGAACAAACATATTTCTTTTGACATTGTTTGTTATTATTGCAACAAGAAAGGACACGTCATTTCTGATTGCACTCAAAAGAAGAAAGAGGGTGGAAAAAGAGAGGAGAAGAAATCTTCTTACAACAAGAAGAGAACTGAAAGCAGCGTAGTAACCAAGAAGGGCAAGACTCTTAGCGACTCTAACTCACCTGAGTCAAGTGAAGAAGAGGAAGCCTACTTTCGGCTGATGGCACAAACAGATGAGGAAGAAGAACCCCAGTACACTGGGAAGGTAAACTCTCATACTCCTCTCTCTGAATCAGATGCTTCTGACCATGATCATGAGGACTGTTCTTCTGACGATGAGTCTGAACTCATGGCTCAATATAAAGAGTTAATCATAGCTTACGATAAATGTCGAAAAGTTGTGAAAACTCAGACTAAGGAGATTAAATCTCTCAAGACTAAAGAGAGCACTCTGAGAGAGGAAGTCGCCAAGACGGACTCACTTAGAGAGAATTTCAATACTGTAATTGAAGAGTATAATAAAGCTCTCGAGCACCTAGATCTGAAGGAGAAAATCATCAAAGAATTGGAAGAATAACTTGCAGCTAAAAAAAATTGTTGAAAGTTTCTCCAAGCCCAAGACTGTCCTTCCCTTTGTTGCTGAATTCTCAGCTCAGGCCAAAGGTGCTGGCTTAGGCCATATGGTTACTCCTAGTAAATCTTCTAGGAGAAATAAGGCTCAACGGAAGAATAAGGCTGCCAAGAAAGTTTTGGCCAAGGAGAAGGGGAAAGCCCCTCAAGATCAAATTTCATTCAAAAAGGTTATCTTTCTAACTAACGAGTTTGATCTTGATTCCTCCTACGGTCACTTTACTAGGCCTACTTACGTAGAGCCCAAGTCTCGATACCAAGGATGGATCCGTCCCCGGAACATTGGAAAAAGTGTCTTCAAATCACCTTATGAGGAGATCACTCTTCAGAGCTATGACCCTTATAGTCATAGTCACAACATCAAGAAAGCACCAAAAGTAAAACCTGTTGTCGAAAAGCCTCTTAAGGAGAAGAAGTCATGTGAGTACCATCACCATGAAGCTTCCACCTCCAAGTCTGCTGCCCCTGCTAGACCACACTCTCAGAAGGTCAAGCAGGATAAATTTAGGTAAATAGACAACATGTTTGATTGTTGGTGCTGCGACAAAGTTGGTCACTTTGCTATAGATTGCTGGTTTAACTCCAAAAATTATGTAACTCCTCAAGTTGATAATGTGAGAAAGACCACTCACAATGTTAACTCATGTAGGGGGAGTATGCTAACTAGAGACCAAGGACCCAAATGAGTTTAGGTTCCTAATGCAAACTGATTTGTGAATGCAGGTATGTCCAAAGGCCACCAAAAATCCTATCTAGTATTTGGACAGTGGATGCTCTCGGAATATGACCGGGACTATAAGCCTTCTCCAGAATTATTCTCCAGTATTGAATGGGCCAAAGGTCATCTTTGGAGGTTCTGACAGAGGAATTAATAAAGGCTACGGTATGATCACTAATGGTATTGCATCCTTCTCAGATGTGACTTATGTTGAAGGATTGGAACACAATCTTATAAGCATAAGACAGCTCTGCGATAAAGGATACATAGTAGAATTTCATGCAGACAAGTGCTTGATAAAATCAGTAAACAATTTGGAAATGATTCTATTAGGCACTCGTAGTAGAAATATATTTTGTTTAAATTTTACTTGCATAGACTTTTCTACGCCAGTGTGTTTTTTGGCTAAAGATAGTGCGTCTCTTGGCGACCAATGACACAAGAGATTAACACATATTAATTTCAAAACTATTAATAAATTATTTTCTCTTAATTTGGTACGTGATGCCCCAAATGTCAAGTGCATTAAAGATAGACCTTGTCACGCATGTGTAAAAGGCAAGCAAACAAGGGCTACCTTTAAAAGAATTATTGGCAAAGACTCTAATAGGTGTTTACACCTACTTCATATGCACTAGTTCGGTTCACTGTAAGTTAGAAGTTTGGGAGGTAAGGATTATACATTGGTTATTGTTGACGATTACTCTCGCTTTGCGTGGGTGTTCTTTCTAAAACACAAGTCAGATACTTTTGATATCTTTAATAACTTTGTCAGGCAGATCCAGAATGAATACCACTATTCTATAGTCAAAATCAGAAGTGACAATGGAATAAAGTTCAAGTCTGGGGCCATGACAGAATTCTGTGAAAGCCTAGGTATCTTTCATGAGTTTTTCTCTCCTCGTACTCTTAAACAGAACGGAGTAGCTGAGAGAAGCAATAGAATACTCATAGGGGCCTGCATAAACATGTTGAGTGATGCCTCACTACAGGAATATTTTTGGGTTGAAGACGTCAACACTGCATGCTACGTGCAAAATCGAGCACTCATAAATAAGATCCATATTAAGACACCTTATGAACTACTAAAGGGAAAGAAACTGACTATTTCGTATTTTAGAATCTTTGGTTGTAATTGCTTTGTCCTTAACAATGGTAAGTATCACACCACTAAATTTAGTGAAAAGAGCTTTGAAGGTATTTTCGTGGGTTATTGTAGCCATAGTAAGACATATATGATTTTTAATAAGAAAACCTTGGTTGTAGAAGAATCTATTCATGCTGTGTTTGATGAGACGAGCCTACTGCAAGGTAGCACTTCTAGTGTGTTTATTGAAGATGCAGGTTCAAGAATAAAAGAATTAAACTTGGATGAGCTGACTGAAGAAAAAGATCAAAAGTTCATCAAGATCACCACTCCAACTCCTGTTGGAGAGGTTGATGACCATGATGAAGACATCATTCAAGTTGATGAAGTCACTCCTGTGGTTGAAGAAGCTCCAGATACAAGGACTCTAGAGCTCAGGCACTTGAAGGATCACCCAATGGATCAAATCATAGGAGATCCCTGGGATGGTGTCAGAACTCGTAGAGGTATAACTAATGAAAATTTATATTTAAGTTTCCTCTCGCAGGTTGATCCAAAGAAGTTTGAGGAAGCAAACTCAGACACATCTTGGATAATGGCAATGGAAGAAGAACTGAATCAATTCAAGCGTTACCAAGTATGGAAGCTTGTTCCAAGACCCAAAGGTAAGAATCAGAACAAAGTGGTTCTATAGGAACAAGATGGATGAGGATTGAACAATTATAAAGAACAAAGCCAGACTCGTCGCCAAGGGATATAGATAAGAAGAAGGAATCGACTTTGATCAGACATATGTACCGGTGGAAAGGCTGGAGGCAATCAGGTTGTTCCTATCATATGCAACACTTAAGGGCTTCACTTTTTATCAGATGGACGTAAAGTCGACATTCTTTAATGGTGACATAAAGGAAGAGGTGTATGTGATATAACCTCCAGGTTTCATTGATTCTAATTTTTCTAAGAATGTATATCTTTTATTTAAAGCCTTATATGGTTTGAAACAAACTCCTCGAGCTTGGTCTGAGACGCTGTCTAACTTTCTTCTTGAGAACAAGTTCACGAGAGTAAAGATAGATAAGACATTATTTCTTAGGGAAATAAAAGGCAAGATTTTACTAGTGCAAATCTTTGTCGATGACATCATATTTGGCTCTACTGACGACAACCTCTGCAAAAAGTTTTCCAAACTTATGCAAGGGAAGTTCGAAATGAGCAGTATGGGAGAGCTGAAGTATTTCTTAGGACTTCAGGTGAAACAATCTGAAGATGGAATTTTCATCTCTCAGACGAAGTTCACCAAGGAGTTAATTAAGAAATTAAGAATGAAGAACACAACCTCTATGAGGACTCCAATGGGTTCAACTATGTCTCTGGAAAAGGATGAGAAAGGGAAATCTTTTGATGAAACAAAGTACAGAAGCATAATTGGATCCTTGCTCTATCTTACTGCTAGTAGACCGGATATAATGTTTTCAACATATGTGTGTGCTAGATTTCAAGTGAACTCTGAGGAATCTCACTACACTACTGCAAAGTGGACTTTGAGATGCCTTAAAGGTACACCAAATCTTGGCTTATGGTACCCAAGAAGTAATGACAGCGAACTAATTATTTTCTCAGATACAGATTTTGTAGAAAGCTAAGATGATAGAAAGAGCACTTCCGGGACTTGCCAATTCCTTGGAAGGAGACTCATTCATGGAGTAGCAAAAAGCAAAATTATGTCGCAATCTCAATGGCCGAGTCAGAATATATTTCTGCCGGCAGTTGTTGTGCACAATTACTTTGGATAAAGAACCAACTTGAGGACTACAACTTGAAGTTCAAGGACATTCTTTTGTTTTGTGACTCCTCCAGTGCGATTGCAATAGCCAACAACCCAATCTCTCACAGCCGGACAAAGCACATAGAGCTGCGATACCACTTCATCCGGGAGCATGTGGAGCATGGTGACATAAATCTCCAATATGTCCTAACTGACAGGCAGATTGCGGATATATTCACGAAGCCGTTGGACGAGGCCAAGTTCTCGTTCTTCAAAATAGAACTTGGCATGCTCAACCAGGAATAATAAGTATGAAGAAAATGATTTCAAGCAAGTTCAAGATTTGGTTGTACTTCAAAATCAAGAAAACTTCAAAGCATGGAATTCATTTCTCGAGTACATCACTTGTACTCGAGAACAACAGTATCATTTCTCGAGAACAAAAGCTCTACTCGAGAACGGCGGAATTGGTTCTCGAGAACAAAAATTCTACTCAAGAACGCAGTTGCAGCTTTTGAGGATTACGTTCGTCGATCGGAGTTCGACGTTCGTCGATTAGTTTTTCCTCTATCCTATTTCGTCGATCGGAGTTCGAATTTCATCGATCGGAGTTCGACGTTGGTCGATCGGTTTCCGTCATGTTCTAGGTATTTTTAATGTTATTTATATCTTTTATCTTCAAAATTAAAGGAAAATATAAATAAATTATAGTCCAAGAATTTTCTTTTCCCGATTTCAAAACCCTTTCTCTTGAGAAAAGATGTTTCACCTTCTCCGTCTCTATCGACTACCACAATCAAGCTCCTTTCTCCCTTCGCTGGCCAGCCAACATTTATTTCTCAACATCAGTGGCTTCGTCTTCCAAACTCAGAATCGGCAGTGAACTAGTCTCAACCGGGATTGGCGAACTTTCAGACGATTTCAGGAATGTTCTAATCTTACTCGACAACGTAATCTTATCTTTTGTTTTGGAACACCCATGCCGTGTTTTGATTTCTGATGTCGAAGAATTCTTTCAAAATGCCAAAGTCAAGCGCAATGACAAGGTGCTCAAATCAAAGGTTAGAGATGTCAAGGTAAAAATGACCTCTCTCTCTGTTTCCAAATTTCTGCAACTTCCTGTGATAGATCAAGAAGATGATCTAGTAGGCACAAATTATGAATGGGCAAATAGTTTCTGTAGGATTCCCCAATCATCTCACACAGTTCAAAGACAATTCATGAATGCTGAAAGTAAGCTACTGGCAGATATTCTGGGCAAATTCCTCCTCTGCAGGAAAAGCTTTATCAGTTATATCACACCAGAATTCTTTGATATGATGACTGCAGTGATCTTTAGGAAGAAATATCAGTGGGTTATATTTCTGTTTGACAAAATTAAGGCATGTATTCAGAGCCCTAACTATGACAGGATTATTTCTCTATACCAGAATCAGATGGACCCTGAAGTCTTCTCCTTGAAAAAGGGCATGACCCACCATCATATGAAGAAAGTTTCTATCACTTCCATCCAGAGATGGGAAGTTAAACTTCAAAAGTCTGACAAAGCCAAAAAGGACATTGAGGATGTGGACAGGACTCCATCTCCCCCTTCTCATCAGATAACTGATCCAGTTATTGAGGGGGAGCCTGCCCCATCTGATCAAGCTCAGCTCTCTCCAACTCCAGCTCCTGTTCCAGCTATTACAGCAACACCAGCCCCAATTTCTTCTCCTGCTGCTGCCACTTCCACTTTATTTCATACAGAACAGACCGATTTTGCTGCTGAGAATCTTCCAGATACAGAAAACCTGACTGATGTCCAGGTATAAGAACAAATTTTGTCTACTGATGAAGATATCAACAAGATGATAGAGGAACTCTCTTCAAAAGAGCCTCTTTTCACAGATACTGAAGAACAGCCCTCTACACCTGCAAATTCTCCAGTACAATCTCCTCATGAAAAATCTCCTCTACAACAACCAGCCCCATTTCCATTTGAAGATACACCTAATGCAGAAGTTGTTTCTATTCATGATTTGAAGATGAAACTCCTGTTGAAGCTGTTGAACTATCACTTCCTAATCTTCACTTTCAAATTCCCTCCATGCTGCCTATCGATGTTGAAGATGAACAAAGCACAATATGCAAAAAACATACTTCTACATCCACTGTTATCCTTGAAGAGATTGCTCCATGGACAATTCCAGTTCAACCTCAACCATCTATTTAATCTGAAATATTTCCTGAATGTTCTATCATAAGCAAGATTAATGTTATGCTGACTGCTCAGAGAGCTTATTTTGATTCTTCCCTGAAAATTATTACTGACAAAGTAACTGCATTGGAACAAGAAATGAGCCGTGGATTTGCTGAAATCCAAAATAACACTGATGAATTTAAAAGTCTCTTACAAATTGGAGGAAAAGCCATAGATTATACTATTACCAGCATTGGTGAAGTAATGGACCAATCAGTCACCCTTGCAAATAATCAGATTCAACTCAAAAAGAAAGCCCAAGAACGCAACTTCAAAACTTGTGAAGAAGTTGGGGAGTTCAAAGAAGATGTAATAAGCACCCTCTCTCTTGAAGGCAGAAAGGGGGAGGATATGGTAAAAGAATAGCTTGAGAAACATGTGCAGACAATGAAAAATCAGTGGGATGATCAACTGAAAGAGATCCAGACTTCTGTACTCAAAGAAGTTAAAAGAACAAAGTTATACACTTATGATACTACCATTTAGATGGACAATCAACTCTTCCCTGATCTGGCAATGGATCCTTCTACACCTCCTCCTACACATTTGATGTAAATAGGCCAACATTCTCTCCTCCTACTGAATACTTTGAAGGACCTCTTCCTGACTATTTTGAAGGAACACCTACTGAAAACTTTGAGGAGGTATGTGAATCAGAACAAGTAAGTATGCCTCCTCAAGCACCTCCAGAGATTCAGAAAGCCGAAAAGAAGAAAATATGGTGATGGTGCCTCAACAAGTAGATCAAATCCTCGTCCTGAAGATGAGAGAAGAAGACATCAAGAATTCTATGAAGTTTGGAGCCCAACCTCTAAAGCTCTAATTCTTGATACTCTGAAACTGGTAGTTGACTTTAATGAAGACAGGAACAGTCACTACAGCTCCTATGAATGAGACCTATATGAAAAATCTGTTGGATCCCTAGTAGTTTTGGGCTAGGTTCACTAACTTAGGATGTGACCCATCATGTATAGTCTGGGTCAAGTTTTTGTCTTAGAGTCTAGGACAGTCCTCTATCTCAACTCCAGATGGAACAGCCTTCTTCAAGACCATCAGGAACTCCAGATCTATCAGTTTTCAGACCAAGTGAAAAGAGTTCGACGTTCGTCGAACTCAGCTCAACGAAGGAAGTTCTGCGCTCGACGATCGTGAGACAATTCGCAGTGCTGAGCTCGACGAACTACGTTCTTTGCTCGACGATCACCGGGATTTTACTTCAAGCATTCTCAGGACTACTTCAAGATTTCTCTAAGTCCAGCTTAATGCTTCGGTCGACGAATTATATTCTGAGCTCGACGAACTTGGACCTCAAGTTCACAGCTTCTCAGGTCGACGAATGCTAATCTCTACTCGACGATTTGTGTACTCAGAGAATTTATGTCGACATTTAGGGCTTGTGTCGACACCAGGTGATTTGTGTCGACACCAGGATTTCAGTCGACACCAGCTTATGTCGACACCAGAGGATTTGTGTCGACACCAAGATCAATCTGTCGACACCAACTTGTGTCGACACAGCATTTCAGCAGATGCAGAGTATTTCGTCCAAGTCCAGAACTTTTCTCAGGTCGACGAAGTTTATTCTCAGCTCGACGAATTTTGTTCTCTGCTCAACGAATAATGTTTGTCTGATATTGAAGATTGTCTATTCAACGAATGAAGACTGTCAGCTCGACGAACTCAGCTCAGCTCGACGAACTCAGCTTAGCTCGACGAACTCTTAACTCAGCTCGACGAATTATGTTCTTCGGTCGACGATTCCAGACTAGGTCTTCTTCCGTTCCCGTCTCATTCCATGGCGCTGATTCCTGGACAATTAATGGCAGTTCTTCACATTATACTACCGTTAGGATGCGCAGTTAATTCTGGATTATTACATGCCTTTTTCCCATGGAAACAGTTGGGGAAGTAATTAATTGCTGCTTCCTTTCCAGGTCGTCTGTCATTACTGCTCGATATTCAAAATTCGAATGTTTTCTTATGATAGACAGAGACATACAGAAATAGTCAGTAATACAGAGATTCACAACACAACAACAAGAAAAGGATAGACAGTGATTCAGACAACACAAGAAAAAGAATTCATTCTTGGCCCAGAGAGAAATTGATCTAGAAGAAGAAGAAGAACACTACATCAATATCAAGAGTCTTCTTCATCTGCTTTCACTCAGGATAACTTCAAGAAACAATACATTCATATCAGTTACAAGAAGTTCCTGAAGACCTTCTCTGGACCTGGAATTCTAGATCTTTCAAGACCTATCACCCTGAAGTAGTGCTCCAGTATTCTTCCTGATCCATCCTACATCTCAGGGGGAGCAAAGCTGCTAATCAACATTCCACAAGTCTTCTCATTTGACTTGAGAAAGAGAAGACCTCATCACCCTCTCACTCTACCTCTGTACAGGGTTTTAATTCCCTTCAAAATTATTCTGGTTGCAAGTCTCCTACCAAAAGACTTGAGGGTTTGGTTTTTGGGAACCTGATCAAAACCCCATTGGTGCCAGGACACCTGATCAACCCCTTCCTGCAGTGGATTCCTACCAGGGTGGTAGAAGAGTGGACTACCCAGATTTGGGGAACCACTATAAAATTCTTGTGTCGTCTGGTTGCTTTCTTTTCTTTTTGTTTTCTGGCCTTGCTCTGTGAATGTGCTGTGATTAGTCTATTGCTGTTTTCTTTGGTTTATTGTATTTGCTTCCCTGCACACACACACACACACACACACCTAAAATACAACAGCAGTTGTAAAAGTTTTAAAATCACCATATACTCTATTCACCCCCCCTCTAGAGTATATTAGATCTAGCTGCACTTTCAATTTGTATCAGAGGGAGGTTGGTTAATAATACCACATCTTCCAGGTTGGTTAATAATACCACATCTTCCAGGTTGGTTAATAACACCACATCTGATTGGTTGTACAGGCTAACACCTGAACCCCAAGATCCCCTAGTTAGATCTGTTTGTTTCTATTTTGTTATTGGACTTATCATTCTCACAGACATGGCCCAAAACAAGGATTATACAAGCATCAGACCTCCAGTGTGCAATCTTAATAAGTTTTCCATCTGGAAGGCAAGAATTAGATTATATATGAACTCCATTGATGAGGATATTTTTTTTGTCATTTCAACAGGTGTTCCTCCAGCTCCTGCAACTTTTGCCAGCACATCAACTAATCTGAGTGCAGTACCACCTCCAGACAATACTGAAGCCTATAAGAAAGCTAAGATGGCTGATGCAAAGGCTATGAATATTCTGGCCCAAATAATGTCAGATGACATATTTCAGAAGGTGGCTGAGTGCACCTCAGCCAAGGCCATTTGGGACTCTCTCAATCAAATGGTAGCAGGCTCAGCTGATGAAAGAAAGGATAGGAGATCCAGTCTCATTTCTCTCTATGAGAATTTCAAAAATGATGAGACAAAATCTGTGGCTGAGATGTACAATAGATTAAGTTCAATCATCAGTGAACTCAAGACTCTTGACAAGGACATCACCTTAACTGAGGTGAATGACAAGATACTGATGTGTTTCCCCAGTTCATGGGACTCCAGAATCTGGCCAATCAAAGAAGCCAGAAGCCTCAATGAGATCTCAACAGAATCTCTGCTAGGCAAGCTGAAGTCATATGAGCAGCTTGTCAAATCAATAGAGGCAGCAGAACAGAAGGTAACTACCCCAGTTAGGAAGGAGCACAGCTTGGCCCTCAAAGCTTCTGAAGACAATGAAACATCTACATCCAATGAGGAGTTAATGAGCCTTTTTGCCAAGAGATTCTACAAAATGGCAAGAAAGGACTTTAGAAGAAAATCATCCAGGCAGGATGATAAGACCAAATATGACAAGACACCAACTAAGGAGGTTGTGTGTTTTGGATGCAGAAAGCCTGGGCACCATATTTCAGAATGCCAGAGAATCAGAAAAAGGACAAGGGCAGGGACAAAGATTCCAGAAGAAAATAAAGCAGCAGACCCTCCTCCAACAAGCATAAAAGGAAGGATAAAAGATTTGTTGCTGAGTCCTGGAGTGACACAGAAGAGGAAACATCCTCCTCCAGCTCTAGTGAAGAAGAGGAAGAAGCCAGATCCAAGGAGGTGTGCCTAATGACAATAGATACCTCCAAAAGCAACTGTGGATCAGAAGAGGATTCTGAAGATGAAGGTGCCTCAGACTCAGAGGCTGATCAGGTGATTTCTAGTTTTGATTTCAGTTCTGACTTGTTTAAAGTAGAGTTTAAAACTATGTGCATGGATCTAATAAACTCAGAGAAAGAGATAAAAACCCGGAGGACTAGACTAGAAAACCTTGAATCTGTCAGCACAGAAAATAGAAAACTAACTGACCAATTGACACTAGCTAATGAACAGATAATCAAGTTAAAATCTGAATTATGTGAGACAAAACAACTTGAGCAATCTCTCAATAGGAGAAGCCTCAAGCTGATGGATATCACAAGCACAGTAAATGACAGATTAAATGGCAGGCTGGGCTTGGGTGCTTCATCAGGTTTACCCCCCATAATAAAGAAGAGTATACTTTCTACTCCCATAAAGTTTATCACTGCTAAGGGTAAAGAGAAACTAACTGAAAAACCCAGATCAGAAATCAAGTCAAATCCCCTAGACAATAGAAACAGAAAACAAAAGAAAGCTGTTAAAAATCAAGTTCAGCAGAATTCGTCGAACTTAGATCGACGAAATCCTGCAAGATCGTCGAACCCCGATCGACGAACGCTGAATGCAAACTTCAGAAATAATTATTCGTCCTACTGCGATCGACGAACTGTGTATGGTTCGTCGAGCAGAGGTCGACGAACGAGGGACGCAGAAAATGACCATGGTCATTCTCTGAGTGGAGGTCGACGATCTCATCCCCATTCGTCGAACTCTGGTCGACGAACTTACAATAATTCGTCGATCCCAGAACGACCAAATTTAAATCATTTCTCCTATAGAAATTTTAAAACAGCTAACATGACATTTAATCCAGTAGCTGATTGGATAATCCCACCTAGGAGATATCACCCACTAGGGTATAAGTCTCAACCTGCCTTATCATTTATTTCTAGTTTTACTTTTCAGCCAAACCAAGGACCCAAGGTAACCTGGGTCAAGAACAATTGAGCTTTATTGTTTAATGCAGGTACAAGTGAAGAGCTGTCCAAGGCTAAGTCAGACATGGTACCTGGACAGTGGCTGCTCCAAGCACATGACTAGCAGCAAAGCAAATCTCTCTAACTATAAGTCCAAGCTAGGACCAAAGGTGATATTTGGAGACTCAAAGAGTGGTCAGTCAGAAGGGTATGGAAGAGTAAGCATTGGAGCAGTGACCTTCAAAAAGGTGACATATGTAAGAGGACTTTAACATAACCTTATATCCATAAGTCAATTATATGATGAAGGTTATCAGGTACATTTCAACTCTACCTCTTGTTCTATTATAAATGATAAAAACCAAACTGTTTTAATTGGACTTAGACAAGGAAACATATATTTAGTAGATTTCATTTCTACCACAACTGATATTTGTTTACTCAATATCACTAGTAACCAAAATGAGTTATGGCACAAAAGGCTAGGACATGTAAACCTTAAGAACATATCTAGGCTATCTAAAGACAACCTTGTTAGAGGTTTACCTTCTGGTCCCTACAAGAAGGAAAGCCTATGCAGGGCTTGTCAACTAGGCAAGCAAACTAAAACTAGTTTCAAATCCATTAATAAAAGTGATTCACCTAGGATATTGTATCTGCTTCATGTGGATCTTTTTGGACCCATTGCAGTACAAAGCCTGGGAGGGAAGTCTTACACCTTAGTCATTGTTGATGATTTCTCCAGATTCAGTTGGGTAGCCTTCCTGAGAGCTAAGTCAGATACATTCAAAGTTCTTACAGATTTTCTCAGGACCATACAGATTGAGTTCTTTACTCATGTTGCATTGATCAGAAGTGATCATGGCACAGAGTTTGAGTCTCTTCTTATGCATGAGTTCTGTGAGAAGGAAGGTATCAGGCAGTGTTTCTCAGCTCCTAGAACTCCCCAACAAAATGGGGTTGCTGAAAGGAAAAATAGGACACTCATTGAAGCTGCAGGTACATTGTTAACAGATGCTTACATGCCTCTATGCTTTTGGGCAGAAGCTATAAACACAACTAACTATGTCCTGAACAGATGTCTTATACATAAGCTGAAACATAAGACCCCCTATGAATTACTTAAAGAAAAGAAACTTAAAATCACTTACTTTAAAGTTTTTGGTTGCATATGTTACATCCACACCAATAACAAAAGATACATTAAAAAATTTGAGGCTAAGGCTGAAGAAGGGATTTTTCTAGGATATTCCCAAGTAAGCAAGTCCTATAGGGTTTTCAACAAATCATCCCTTAAAATTGAAGAATCTGTCCATGTGTCTTTTGATGAAGCTAACATATCTTATAAGGAGAAAGACATTTCTACCAGTAGTCCTTTGCAGGTTTCACCACTATGTGAGTCTATGGATGGACTAAACCTTACCCAAGAGGTTCCAACTCATCCCACTCCACAGGCTGCTGAAGATAGTGAAGAGGAAATCCAAGAGGAAGTAACTGAACTTCCATCAACAGCCAGTACCATTCCTCAAGAGGAATTATTTACAGAAGCTGTTGCTCAACCAACTCCACAAACTGATCTTGTCACACTTAGAGATCACCCCAGATCTCAAGTGATTGGAGACATTTCAGTTGGTGTACAGACAAGACATCAGCTCAATCAAGACTTGATGCATGCCTGTTTTCTCTCCCAAATTGAGCCTCTCACCATACATGAAGCTGAGCAAGATCCTCACTGGATTCTTGCAATGCAAGAGGAACTAAATCAGTTTGAGAGATGTAGAGTTTGAGATTTGGTTCCAAGACCCCATAACTACCCAGTTATTGGAACCAAATGGGTATATAGGAACAAATTGGATGCATAAGGGAACATAGTAAGGAACAAGGCTAGACTAGTTGCCCAAGGATATAGACAAGAAGAAGGAATAGACTATGACCAAACCTTTGCCCCTGTTGCAAGGTTGGAGGCCATTAGAATATTCCTAGCCTATGCAGCATACAAAAAGTTCAAGGTATTCCAGATGGATGTTAAGAGTGCCTTTCTGAATGGTGTACTTCAAGAAGAGGTTTATGTAGAATAACCTCCAGGTTTTATCTCTCTAACTCAACCCTCTTATGTTTACAAATTGCATAAAGCTCTCTATGGTTTAAAGCTGGCTCCAAGAGCTTGGTATGAGACCCTAGCTAGCTTTTTTTAGAGCATAAATTTACAAGAGGAACCATAGATAAAACCTTTTTCACTAGACATCATAAGGACCAAATCTTATTGGTACAAATATATGTGGATGACATTATTTTTGGGTCTACTGATCCCAAATTGTGTCAGAGGTTTGCTGACCTCATGCATTCTAAATTTGAGATGAGTAGCATGGGTGAGCTTTCCTACTTCCTTGGTCTCCAAGTAAAGCAGCTTCCTGATGGTATCTTCCTCTCCCAATCTAAGTATGCTAAAGAGCTTATTAAAAAGTTTGGGATGGGTGATGCCTCAGGAATAAAAACATCTATGGCTACCAATGTTGTTGTGGATTCTGATGCAGCAGGGAAACCTGTAGATCAGAAACATTATAGGGCAATTGTTAGATCCCTATTATACTTAACAGCTAGCAGGCCTGACATAATGTTTGCCACATGCCTTTGTGCTAGATTCCAAGTGAATCCTAAAGAATCTCATCTTATTTTTCTAAAAAGGATTTTCAAATATATAAAGAGTTGTCCTAGTTTAGGACTCTAGTATCCTGCAGAGTCAGAATTTGAGTTAACTGGATACTCAGATGCTGACTATGCTGGATGTAGAGTGGACAGGAAAAGTACCTCTGGAACTTGCCAGTTCCTGGGTCTGAGACTTGTCTCTTGGTTTTGCAAAAAGCAGACATCTGTGTCTACATCAACTGCTGAGGCAGAGTATATGGCTGCTGGCAGCTGCTGTTCACAGATGCTATGGATACAAAACCAACTCCTAAATTATGGTATCAACTTAAATAATTCAACCTTATTTTGTGATAATACAAGTGCTATTGCTATAGCTCAGAATCCAGTTCATCATTCTAGGACTAAACATATTGAAATGAGACATCATTTCATTAGAGGTAATGTGGACAAAAAGAAAATTAACTTGATCCATATTCCTACTGATCTACAGAGAGCAGATATCTTCACCAAGCCTTTGGATGAGAAAACCCATCTGTTCTTTATAAATCAACTGGGAATGATTGATGGAGAAGAGTTAAATTAATTTCTGTCTGAATTCGACGAATTTTCCAGAGTTCGTCGAACAGAGTTCGACGAATTAGGGAAAGTTTGAGAGATTCTCGTCGACTGGAGATCGACGAATTATCTGTGTGGAAATAATTTTCGTCGATCGGAGATCGACGAACCTTGCTTCTGAAACCACTTCGTCGAACGGAGTTTGACGAACTGTTTTCAATTCTTCTGAATGGGTTCGACGAACTACTCATCTGTAACTTATTTCGTCGATCTCAGTTCGAAGATCTGTCTCTTTTCGTGGAACGGAGCTTGTCGATTCATATTCTGAAAATCTTATATCTAGGTTTTCTTCGACCTCCGTCCCGCGCTTTCAGTTCCTTTGCTCTTGATCGCCGTTTTCTCTATGATTATCTTTGCAAGTCATCAATGACGATTCCTCCAAGAGCACTTGCGGCGATGAAGTTTGATGCAGCATTCTCTATGGAATTTGAGTCCTTCCAACATTCCGATCCAATTTTTCTGTATATCCTTGAATTACTTGAAGAATTGCATCTCAAGGATTTCATGACACGCAACATCAAGCTACACTCAACCGAGATAAGAGAATGGGTGTACACTGCCACAGTTTCTGAGGACGGAAATCTGACAGGAAATATTGGAAACACTGCCGTTTCCCTGTCCCCAGCAGTACTCTCTGAAACTTTTGGACTGATCAATGGGGAAGACAACTTGGAAATGGACGCTGAGGAATATGCTGATATGTTGAAAGTAATGGGTTTCTCCGGCAACAAACCTAATAAGCTTCTGAAGGAGCAACTGTCAGCCACCTATCAATTTTTGGCCGACATTGTAGGGAAAATTTTGATGGGCAAGCACTCGGCACATGACTATATCACTCGCCATCAATTCCTGATCATGTGCGCAGTGCTCAATAAGCGTCAGGTCGATTGGGGCATGGTTTTCTTTGAGCTAATCAAGAAGAGAACTAGCAAGAAGGAAGTCTGCTACGGCAGAATCCTGGGGATTTTCCTCTAGGAAAAGGCCAGTGAATGTTTGATCTCCCCGACCACATTCATCAATGCCAGCAAGCGCCTCACCTGTGCCTTGTTTGGCCGATGGGAGAGGACAATCACCAAACCCTCCAAGGGTTCCTCCTCCTCCATCAATGCTTCTGAGAGCACCAAGACCGTCAAGGTCACTCCCCACCCTGACACTGAAGAGGTCATTCCTCCTACCAAATATCTTCCCACTCCTCCTGCACCTCAATTGACTCCACCTCAACATCAATCTCCACCGCCTGATCTTACACATATCCCTACACCTCCAGTTTCACCCACTGAAACACATATTCCCTCACCTCCTCAATCCCCTCTTCCACCACACCTATCCACTATTCCATCCTACACCATACCCACTGCATCACACACTGTTCTCCCTCCATTATCCCCTCCACACATTCCTCCTTCCTCCTCTGCTTCTCTCCCCTCTACTATTTTCTCTCCACTTATGGATTCTTCCACCATTCCCTCCATCATCTCTCTTTTGACTCCTCTTATTAAATCACTCATCACAGAGGCCATTACACCTCTAGTGAATTCCATTGATTCTTTATCTGCCCAAATCTCAGCCCTCTCTGCTGCGCCCTCTTCATTCAGGGGCCTGGATCCAGGTTCTCCTGAACCCAGGTAGGGGGAGATGCTTCATGATGAAGCTGGTGCAGCGGCTGCAGAAGTGGATACAGTTGATATAGATACAGATACTGCAGATATAGTTTTTGACACTACAGATACAATTAATACAGTGCTTGATAATGCAGTTACAGATACAGCAATTGATTTTATTCAATTCATGGACACTGACAGTAGCTTTGATGAGTCAGTGGATTCAATAACAACTGCTGGTGATTTCCTTATAAATCTCACAGTTAATTTATCTGAGATACTTCATATCTTTGATCCTGTGTATATGAAGCTTCCTTCAGTAGAGGTTGCTAAGCCATACTTGGCTATTGTCCTGTATACTTCTCCAGCTAGTCCAGCAGTTGCCAAGCAACTTTGTGATACCTTTGCTGCTCCTACTGCTATTCCAACTCCCGTGTCTCTTCCAGAAATCTGCCCTATCCCAGACTTTGTCATGGATGATTCTCCCATGCCTGATCTGGATGAGCTCATTCTGGAAGACATTGAAGAAGAGAACAAAGCAGCAGCTGCAAGTTCTGTCTCTACTGCTGTTGAACCCTTACCCTCTAAACCTTCTATCCCCCCTCAAGAAAAACCCCTTATCATTCATGATGCCACTCTGAGGAAGTTGAATGCTTTGTATGACAACCCTCGGAGTTCAGAGTCTGATGATGATGATGATGATGAATCAGATGAGGAGGCTGCTAAAAAGAAAAAGAAGTTGCTCTCTAAGAAAAGGAAGGCTCCTCCTCCTCCTGCTCCCAAGCCAAATCCCACTGTAGACACTCCATACTATATTCTGCACAATGTTGCTCCTTACAATGGGATGCCTGCATGGATGTGGCTATCAAAGAACCAGCAAAAAGAGAAGAAGAGGAGTAGGAGATACTCTCCTCCCCCAGTTCATAGATACAGAAAGTATCCTCCTCCTCCTACTCCAGCAGCAGGTGCCTCTGGCTCTAGATCTCAGAGATCTTCTCCTATTCAAACTTATCAGAGACAAACAGGGAGATCCTCTAGTGGCAGTCAGCCAAGGCCACCATCCTCAGGCAGACAACAACACCCTCAACAACAGCAGCAGCACCAGGAATCTAAGGAACATGAAGCGGAAAGGCTCTATTCCCCTCCTGAAGATCCAGAAACAGCCAACACAGCCAGAATGGCAAGGTTCCAAGAGATCATTGGCTTATCTCTAATCAACAAAGCTAAAGCTGAAGGTAAGGACACAATAGGCTTAACTACTATGTCTCAGTACAGGAGAGATGAACTAAAGAGATTTGGGAAAGCAAACAAGCTACTCAATGTTAATGAGTACATGCATCTTCACCCAGAAGCAGTTGTCCCCAGAGCCACTTCACTGAACATCATAGGGGCAGCTGACATGACTATGACCAAGGCTCAAGCTTCAGATCCCAATAGGGAAATCATTTTCAAGAAGCTAGGAGATAAAACTCCAGAAGTCAAGCCAAAACAGAAGAAATCAGAGAAGTAATTTTGTGTTTTCTTTTCATTTCTGCTTCTGTTTCAGTCTATATCTTGCATTAAAACAAAGCCAGTATGTATATATATATCTGTTACATGTGTTGTAAATTCTCTGCCAGATATATCTCTTAATTTTGCTTTGTTTTTCTGTTTGTTCTTTGCTTGGAGTTTCTGTTAGTGACCTCACCCAAATAGGGGGAGATTGTTGGATCTTTAGTAGATTTGGGCTAGGTTCACTGACTTAGGATGTGACCCATCATGTATAGTCTGGGTCAAGTTTTTGTCTTAGAGTCTAGGACAGTCCTCTATCTCAACTTCAGATGGACCAGCCTTTTTCAAGACCATCAGGAACTCCAGATCTATCAGTTTTTCAGATCAAGTGAAAAGAGTTCGACGTTCGTCGAACTCAGCTCGACGAAGGAAGTTCTGCGCTCGACAATCGTGAGACAATTTGCAGTGTTGAGCTTGACGAACTGCGTTCTTTGCTCGACGATCACCGGGATTTTACTTCAAGCATTCTCAGGACTACTTCAAGATTTCTCTAAGTCCAGCTTAATGCTTCGGTCGACGAATTATATTCTGAGCTCGACGAACTTGGACCTCAAGTTCACAGCTTCTCAGGTCGACGAATACTAATCTCTACTCGAAGATTTGTGTACTAAGAGAATCTGTGTCGACACTTAGGGCTTGTGTCGACACCAGACGATTTGTGTCGACACTAGGATTTCAGTCGACACCAACTTATGTCGACACCAGAGGATTTGTGTTGACACCAAGATCCATCTGTCGACACCAAGTTGTGTCGACACAACATTTCAGTAGATGCAGAGTATTTCGTCCAAGTCCAGAACTTTTCTCAGGTCGACGAAGTTTATTCTCAGCTCGACGAATTTGGTTCTCTGCTCAACGAATAATGTTTGTCTGATATTGAAGATTGTTTATTCAACGAATGAAGACTGTAAGCTCGACGAACTCAGCTCAGCTCGACGAACTCAGCTCAGCTCGACGAACTCAGCTTAGCTCGACAAACTCTTAACTCAGCTCGATGAATTATGTTCTTCGGTCGACGATTCCAGACTAGGTCTTCTTCCGTTCCCGTCTCATTCCATGGCGCTGATTCCTGGACAATTAATGGCAGTTCTTCACAGTATACTACCGTTAGGATGCGCAGTTAATTCTGGATTATTACATGCCTTTTTCCCATGGAAACAGTTGGGGAAGTAATTAATTGCTGCTTCCTTTCCAGGCCGTCTGTCATTACTGCTCGATATTCAAAATTCGAATGTTTTCTTATGACAGACAGAGACATACAGAAATAGTCAGTAATACAGAGATTCACAACACAACAACAAGAAAAGGATAGACAGTGATTCAGACAACACAAGAAAAAGAATTCATTCTTGGCCCAGAGAGAAATTGATCTAGAAGAAGAAGAAGAACACTACATCAATATCAAGAGTCTTCTTCATCTGCTTTCACTCAGGATAACTTCAAGAAACAATACATTCATATCAGTTACAAGAAGTTCCTGAAGACCTTCTCTGGACCTGGAATTCTAGGTCTTTCAAGACCTATCACCCTGAAGTAGTGCTCCAGTATTCTTCCTGATCCATTCTACATCTCAGGGGAGCAAAGCTGCTAAACAACATTCCACAAGTCTTCTCATTTGACTTGAGAAAGAGAAGACCTCATCACCCTTTCACTCCACCTCTGTACAGGGTTTTAATTCCCTTCAAAATTATTCTGGTTGCAAGTCTCACTCCAAAAGACTTGAGGGTTTGGTTTTTGGGAACCTGATCAAAACCCCATTGATGACAGGACACCTGATCAACCCCTTCCTGCAGTGGATTCCTACCAGGGTGGTAGAAGAGTGGACTACCCAGATTTGGGGAACCACTATAAAATTCTTGTGTCGTCTGGTTGCTTTCTTTTCTTTTTGTTTTCTGTCCTTGCTCTGTGAATGTGCTGTGATTAGTCCATTGTTGTTTTCTTTGGTTTATTGTATTTGCTTCCCTGCACACACACACACACACCTAAAATACAACAGCAGTTGTAAAAGTTTTAAAATCACCATATACTCTATTCACCCCCCTCTAGAGTATATCAGATCTAGCTGCACTTTCAAAATCTCTTACCAAGAGAAGGCTGTATGATAGAGAATATGAGAGGAACAATCTCAAAGCTCCTCCCAGACCTCCAAAGTATTTCCCAAAACCTTACAGCTACCAGAAGAGACAACAAGAAAAGCAAGAAAGAAAACAACAACAACAGAATCAGTAGATATTGTGGATGATCAGAAATTTCAATTTTTGAAATCTTGTGGAATTGAATTTTTCTTGGACAATTTCTCTATATATAAACCTTTAGTTTTGCTAATCTGACTTTTCTGTATTACAACTTTTCTTTTCTTTTTTCATGGTTATTAGTTTCTTTGCTTGTTTATCTTGATATAATTCACCTTAGTGTAGAGGGTTCTGACTTCTACAAATCGGGGGAGATTGTTGGGCATTGCATCCACAATAACCCAGATTTATATGAAGTCACTTTTGAACTAAAATGAATTAAGTTTATATTTGATGCTATTTTTAGTTGAGTGTTTGCAGGATATAATTGTCAAGTGTAGACCAATGTCAGTCTACAATGAGTCACCAAACACAAGACCATACAATATAATCCCTCATTGTGTGATCCATGGTGTTGACTCATGTGTAGAGTCTCTATTGGGACACTACTTTTTCAAGCACTAAAGGCATAGGAGAAAAGTTGGCATCTATATATCTTGAAGAAATCACACTTATAGATTTTCAGAAAATTCTCTAAGTATTTTTCTTGAGTAGGATAGTTTGTACTCGAGTAGAACTTAAGTCTATTCTCGAGTAAGACTTGTCATGGACTCGAGTGGCAGAAGCAGTTCTCGAGAAAGCTTAGTGCTGTTCTCGAGAAAGCCATAGGTTCTCGAGTACTCCATGACTTTTCTTCTCGAGTTTCTTTAGTTCCAGTCATGTTATTTTTCTAAGTCTTTTTCTCGAGAAGCAGTTTATTTTTCTTGAGTAGCAATTTATTTTTCTCGAGAAGCCACATGTCATTTCTCAAGAAGCTCAGTATTACTTCTCGAGAACTAGAAGTTATTTCTCGAGTAGCAGATTCTTTTCTCGAGTGACAGAATATGTTCTTGAGAACAAAAGTTCATTTTTTCTCGAGTTACTTCTTTTCCGGATAGAATAATTTCTAAGTCCTTTTCTCGAGATGCCAAGGTTTTTTTCTCAAGAAGATAAAGTTTAGTTCTAGAGAAGCAAAAAATATTTCTCAAGACCTATAATGATTTCTCGAGAGCCAGACATTTGTTCTCGAGATACTTCTTTATTCTCGGGTACCAGAATGATTATTCTCGAGAAAAAAATAATTCTTCTCGAGTACTTTATTTCATTCTCGAAATTGCTGATTTCCACCTCCATATTTTGACTAAGTATTTTTCTCGAGACCCTCTTCATTCTTCTCGAGAATCAGAAAACCTTTTCTTGAGTACTACCATTCTTCTCGAGAAATGTTGTACTGTTTTTCTGATTTTTTCTCAGTCTCGACAGATGTGATTTCAAAAGTTATAGCGAGTGATTGGTCTACTTGTCACGCACTTATTATGATTATGACCGTTAGGTAAATCCTATAAAAGGTCTTATCATAATTGACTAACCCTAAGAAGAATCCCTAAGTATTCTGAATCGAGTTTTCTCTTTCCAAAATCGAAAGCCGCCGCTATTCATCGTCTTCATCGCCGAGCTATTTTCAATCCAGAGATTCAGAGCAAGTGATTCAACAGATCAAGATCTTCTACATCGACAGATTCTATTCTTGATCGCGCTGAGTCCAGAATTTTCAGATCCAGAGATTTGGCCGTGTCTTCTTCAATCCATTTCTGATAGTGCTTCAAAGTTCAAGAAAAACGAAGGGATGAAGTTTTCAGATCTGAGATAAATACTGCTTGTATTACTGTGTATTTCAATTGTACTCTTGTAGGAGATTATTCTCCACGAGTAGGAGCTTTATTCTCCGAGTTATTTGTAGGAAGTTTCTCTTCCGAGTGTGGATCCTAATTTGAGGGATCGAGTTGTAGGAACTTTGTTCTGAGTGGTAGGATTGTTTTCAATCCGAGAATAGTGGAGTAGCCGAGTCTAGTGCATTGCTAGATCGGTGAGGTAGAAAGTGGATGTACCCAAGGTCGGGGAACCACTATAATTCTTGGTGTCGTCTGTGAATGCTTGCTTATTTTTCTGTTCTCGCTCGTTCTATTTTTATTTTGCAAAAAGACGCAGAACTCACCTATTCACCCCCTCTAGGTGATTTAGGTAGACAACTTAAAAATTTTTCAGAGAAAAGAGAAACCAACCTCATGGTGAAAGAAACCGGAAAGAAAAGAGACTAACCGCACGGTTATACACAAGCCGACAAAAGAGGATAAAGAGATCACGTGAAAAAAAAACGAAAGCCAAAAGAGAACAGGCCGACAAACAGATCGACAAACAAGTTGCAGAAAAGACCACGACCAAGAAAAGAAGACCGACAAAGAATCAATATGCATGGTTGAGTGAGAAGCCGGAAAATATCGCAGAAGGAGGACTTGCCATCCAAAAGGAAAAAACAGAGAAGAGACCGCGCGAGTAGAGAACTCAACCTGCGCGAGAGGAATACAGGAAAAAGAAGTCACGTGAACACCGGCAAAGCCAAGCGAACAGAAAAGAAAGCAAAGGGACATGACGCAGGAAAAGCAACATGCAAGGGAGGGCAGGGCGTGAAGAAATCGCACGAACAGAAGAAGACCGGAAGAAACAGCGTGAACAGAAGAAGACCGGGAGCAAAATAGAGCAAAGGACTGATTAGCTCTGATACCATGTAAAAAGAGTTAAATAAAGACAAATTTTATTGCTCCCAAAAAGATATACAATACATTGGTATGCCCCTTTTTTTATAGAAAATGGGGGAGATGAAAGAATACAACAAGAGATGTGGGACAAAATACAATTTGCGCAGCTTATGAGGTTTGACACTGTCAAACCGCAATATTGTACAAAGCTGCTTATCACTAGCGGCAACAGAGGTAAGCATCCAAACCACCACTGAAGACCGCTAGACCGCCGCTGCTAGCCACCAGACCGCAACTGCTGGTTGCCACAAGACCGCAATCGCAGAATCCCACAACTGCTGCTGCAGTAATCCTTCAGGCTGTTGCTGCGGCTAACCACCAGGCCGCTGCTATGACAAGTCTCCAGGCCGCTGCTGCGACTAACCATCAGGTCGCTGCTACGGCAAGTCTCCAGACCGCTGCTGCGGCTAACATTCAGACTGCAGCTACGGCTAGCCTCCAGACCGTAGCTGCGGGAAGACCTCCATGACTGGAAAGCCCTGCAGGAAGCCGACTACCAATCCACAACACTGCTAAACAGACAGACAACCAATCCTGTCAAGATAGCTTCCAGGCATAACCACTGCCACTAACCAGACCTCCACACAATCAGACCGCCTAGACAAATCGCCTGACCGCCCGAATTACAAGCCGCTAAGACTATACCATCAAACCACCTAACTCTAACAACATTCAAGCTGCAAGTGATCAAAGGTAAGAATATGATGACTGGAGGTTTGAAATTCAATGCCAGTTAATGAATGTTTTGAGTGAGGGTATAGTGGGAAAGAGAATGTGAGAGATGAAGAGTTGTACAGGTGAGATGACGCACATGGACAGAGGGGAAGAGGAGGTTCCAGCACATCCCGGGCTCCAAAGATTTGTACGGAGCACCGCACTGAGCGCCACTTGAGCTACTTGGTGGTGTTGGAAAATAGATGGCGGTCCATTGTGCTTTGTATATCGTCCATCAAAATTTGTTTTTATTAGTTTATTTACAATAGTTTTTGACACTGTTGGATCTAACATTGAATGTTCAAGATTTTTCCCGCTTCCAAAGTGGGGAAATGGTTTGAGGTAGCGTTGAGGTCGCACGGGTGCCCCGAGTAAAAACTAGGGAAGGAAATTCCTGGAGGCTCAGTGATCAAAAAATGATCATTGTGCGGAAGCAAATCCATTCATTTGATTTTGATCTCGATGGTGCGAGTGGTTTGCATAAATTGTTTGAATTTAGTGTGCATATAATAGAAACTGGTGTGTTATTAGCAGCCTCTTCTTTTTAGGATTAGTCCTACATCACAGAATTTGTTTTGGGATCTCCTACTTGTATGTATATATAAAGGAGATATGTAATTGGATCCGAGTGAATAATAAGATTTTTTCCCCTTATTTTCTTCTTGATTTCAGAGCCACGTTTGGAAAGAAATAAAAATTGATATGAAAAAATTCCTGTAATTGTTGGAAATGCGATTAGGCTCATGCACACACCACAAAACTTTTTCAAAACACTTCAGAGACGGCGAGACCAAACTTGCCGAGACCGCCAAGCCGCGCGGTTACAAACTCGCGCAAGACCGCACCCAACACGCGTGGAGAGAACACTCTACTCGCGCGACCTTGACGCCAACGAGCTTCTACTCGCTTGGCGAGTCCTCCAGCGAGTAGCTCCCCTTTCGCGAGCTGTGCACCTCCCGCGAGCACACAAGCCGCTTGGCGAGCTCCCCTTTCGCGAGCTCCCACACGCGAGACGGCCCGGACGCGAGACCACCACCCCAAACCGCGAGATCACCTCGGCAACACCTCCTGTCTCGCTCGGCAAGACACTCCGGCCTCCTCGCACTCCGGCTTGCCCGGTTAGAAATACAGACCGCCCGGACAACTCTCTTCTCGCGGCGGGATCAACTCCCTTAGCGCTGCGGCGCTCTCTTTCTCTCTCTAAAACAGGAACAAGAATTTTGGGAGTTTATCTCTCTATTTCATCAAATCTTTACAAGTAATACAACATGCCTATTTATAGGCTAGAGCAACCAACCAGGGACCGCCAAATGACACCACAATAAATGCGACTCCTAACTACTTTCTCGTCTCATTAAAAACTCTACAACTTTTTTAATACTAATATAAAACAGGTTTTGACTAGTTGACCCGGTCAACGTAGACAAGTCCCAACAAACTCCCCCTCAAACTTGGCAGCCCATGCCGAGTTTACCTCTAAGCTTCAAGAACGTCTCCACCTTCAACACCTTGGAGAAAATATCAGCAACCTGCTCTCCAGTCGGGCAATATACAACTTCCACCGTCTTCAGCTCCACCTGCTCGCGGAGGAAGTGATACCTTGTTTCAATGTGCTTGCTACGCCCGTGTAGCACGGGGTTCTTTGCGAGTTGGATGGCCGACATGTTATCCACAAACATGATTGTTGGCCCATCCACTCCTTGATGTAGACTCTGCAGTAGATTCCTTAGCCATATAGCTTGGCAAGTACAAGCCGCCGCCGCAATGTACTCAGCCTCGCAAGATGATAGTGCTATCGTGGCTTGCTTCTTCGAGCTCCATGAGAACGCCCCGTTCCCATGTTGAAAGCATACCCGGAAGTGCTCTTCCGGTCAGTCACATCCCCATCGTAGTCACTGTCCGAGTAACCTACCAGCGTCAGCTCCTCTCCAGTTGAATACTTCAACCCATGACCTCTTGTCCCATTTATATACCTCAGGATCCTCTTCGCCGCCGTGAAGTGGTCTTCCTTCGGTTCTTCCATATGTCTGCTCACCACCCCGACCACATACATGATGTCTGGTCGGGTGAAGGTCAAGTAGCGTAGACTCCCCACCAAGCTTTTGAATAAGGTGCAGTCCACTGGCTCTTCCTTCGATTCCTTACTTAGCTTCAGCCCTGGATCTGCAGGAGTGGAGATAGGCTTGCTACTCTCCATCCTGAACTTCTTCAGTATCTCCTCAGCGTACTTCTTCTGAGAGATGAAGATGCCATCTTTACTCTGCTTCACCTCTACTCTCAAGAAGTAGCTTGGCTCTCCCAAGTCCGTCATCTCGAACTCCTTCTTCATCATTCCTCTGAACTCCTCGTACATCGCAGTGTTGTTGTCTGTGAAGATCATGTCGTCTACGTATAGACATAGATCATCATGCTGCCATCCTTATTCACCTTGGTGTAGAGTGCATACTCATGCGGACTCTTCTGATAGCCGTGCCTTTGCAGGTAAGCATCTATCCTTCCATTCCAGGCTCTAGCTCCCTGCTTTAGCCCATACAGAGGCTTATCCAGCTTGTAGACTTTCTTCTCCTACCCCTTCACCACATATCCTGGAGGCTGCTCGATGTACACATCCTCCTCCAGGTAGCCATTCAATTAAGCAGAGACCGCGTCCATCTACATTATCTTCCACCCATGATGTGTTGCTAGCGCGATGATCAACCTGATGGTGTTTATCCTCTCCACTGGTGCAAAGACCTCATCATAGTTCACACCCTGGACTTGGTGGTAGCCCTTCACAACAAGCCTTGCTTTGTGTTTCTCCACTCTTCCATCTTTATTCTTCTTCTCCTTATACACCCACTTCACCCCGAGGGGTTTGTGGCCTGCAGGTGGATCCACCAGCTTCCAAGTGTCATTCTTCTTGATGGAGGCTGTCTCCGCATCCATCGCCTTTCTCCAAGTTTTTTCTTGGGCGGCTTCTTCGTAAGAGCACGACTCGACATCTGCAAACAAACAGTATAGAGAAAAATTATTATGAGTTGGGGCCGTCTCTTCATAGATCTCCTCCAACCTCCTTGTCCGAGGATGAGGACGATCATCCTTGGTTCCACTGGTGCTTGCTCCACCAGATCTTCCTATGCTCATACTTGCTTTACTTAAGTAAGGGGTGAGAGCTCCCCATGATTCCCTGCTGGGTGGTGATGGTGGCTCAGCTCCACCCATCTCAGCTTCATCTCCCTGACCACCCTCTTCTTCATCATCATCGAAAAACATCCCCTTGATGCTCCTCACCTCTTCATCCCAGCTCCAGCAGCTGTCTTCCTCAAACACCACATCGCTTGAGATGATGACCTTCTCTGTCACTGGGTTGTACAACTTGTACGCCTTGCTCGCAGGAGCGTAGCCTACGAAGATGCACTTCTTGCTCCGGTCATCCAGCTTCCTTCTCCTCTGGTCCGGGACATGGGCATAAGCCACACACCCAAAGACCCTTAGGTGCTTCATGCTTGGCTTCCACCCACACCATGCTTCGAACGGCGTCTTGAACTTTACACTCTTCATTGGGCAACAGTTCAGTAAGTACACTGCCACCTGTATTGCCTCCGACCAATACTTCTTAAGCAACCTCTTGCCTTTTACCATACTCCTTGTCATATTCATGATGGTCAAGTTCTTTCTCTCTGCCACGCCGTTCTGCTGAGGTGAGTATGCCGCCGTCAGCTGATGAGATATCCCTCACTCTCTACAAAAGTCATCAAACAGCCTAGAGGTGTACTCCCCACCTCTATCTATCCTAAGCACCTTCAGTGGCTGCTCACTCTCCTTCTCAGCCATTCCTTTAAACTCCCTGAATTTGTCAAGCGCCTCGGCCTTATCTCTCAAAAAGTACACCCAACACTTCCGACTGTAGTCATCCGTGAAGGTAATGTAGTATCTGCTGCCTCCGACTGAGGTCGTCTCAAATGGACCTGCTATGTCCGAATGAACAAGCTCCAGTTGCCTTGTCTCCCTCGGGGACTTTCCACCCTCGAACGTTTCTCTCTTCTGCTTTCCTTTGGTACATGCCTCACATACCCTCTAAGGAGGCGAGATCATAGGAAACCCTTCTACCATCTTGGAGTGGGATAGTAACTTCAGGCCTGTGAACCCCAGATGGCCCATCCGGTGGTGCCACAGCCAAGCTTCCTCTTCTTCTCTTGTCTTCGCAAGACATGTCGTCTCCTTGGCATCCATACTTAGAGGAAAAAGGCGATTCGTCGCCATCTTTACTCTCACCACCTCTCTTCCTTGACTATCCTTCATAGCTAGGGTACTATCCCTCAACAGGACAGGATAGCCCTTCTCCACTAGCTGCCCATGACTTAGGATGTTACTCCTCAAGCCCGGCACGTAGAAGACATCGTTGATATGAACCTCCTTCCCATTCATCGTGACCGCTATCACTCCTCTTCCTTCCACAGATATCTTCGAAGCGTCGCCAAAACTGACTTCACCACCATTTTCTTCAAGGCTGGTGAATAGCTCCTTATCTCCACACATGTGGTTACTTGTGCCAGTGTCCAAGTACCACACTCCGTTCCTCCCTCCTGCAGCACCTTGGATGGTAAGAAACATCATCGGGTCGCCACCCGTGTTACTTGACTCAACATAGTGGTTGACTTCTCCTCCCTTCCTTGGAGCCCAACAATCGTAGCTCATATGCCCGAACTTGTTACAGTTGTAACATTGAGTCTGTGACATATCTCCTCTTCCTCTTCCTTGACTTCTTCCCTGGTCCCTTCCTTGTCCTCTACCTTGGCCTCTCCCTTGTCCTCTTCCTCTTCCTCCTCCATCGTGTCTCCAACCCTGAGGTTGCTCCGTCTCCTTCTGGTTGTACTGATTTCTTCCGAAGTCTCTTCCACCTCTTCCTCCTCTACCTCTTCCTTGGTAGCCTCGGCCATGCTGGCCTCCTCCTCTTCTTAAGCTTTCTCCAAAGTTAAGCTGAGTCTGGAGTGCTTTTCCCAAACCACTCGACTCCTCATCATCCTGCAGCATGCGGCACTCATGGGTTTGCAGCGAGCCAACAAGTTCATCTACCGCCATCTCGGTGAGATCCTTCGACTCCTCAATAACCACTACCACATGTCTGAATTTCTTGGACATAGATCGCATGAGCTTTTCCATGAAGCTAACATCATCTATTATTTCCCCATTTCTCTTCATCTCATTTTTGAGCGTCCGTAGACGTGTCACGTAGTCACCAACTTTCTCCAAGCTTTGCATCCTCATCACCTCATACTGGGCTCGGAGGGATTGTAACTTAACCTTCTTTGCTTTATCAACTCCCTGCATGGATCGTTGTAGTATCTCCCAAGCCTCCTTGGATGTCACAGCATCTGAGATCTTCTCAAACGTTGCCTCATCAACTCCTTGGTACAATAGGAATAGGGCCTTCTTGTCCCGCTTCTTTGCTTCCCTCAACGCTGTCTTCTGAGCGTTAGTCAACGCTGCCTCCTCTTCGGCAGTAAGCACCTCGACTCCCTCTTCAACTATCTCCTATAACTCTTTGGAGGCGAGTAGCACTCGCATTTGTATACTCCAATTTCCATTGTTCGTTTTGGTTAACATGCGTACTTGCCCCGACATTCCACTTCCCATCTCCATCTCTTCTTGTCACTTAACCTTCCGAGCCAACTCCCAGGGGATCCGAACCTCCCTCTGATACCACTTGTTGGAAATGCGAATAGGCTCACGCACACACCACAAACCCTTTTCAAAACACTTCAGAGACGGCGATACCAAACTTGCCGAGACCGCCAAGCCGCGCGGTTACCAACTCGCGCGAAACCGCACCCAACACGCGTGGCGAGAACACTCTACTCGCGCGACCTTGACGCCAACGAGCTTCTACTCGCTTGGCGAGTCCTCCAACGAGTAGCTCCCCTTTCGCGAGCTGTGCACCTCCCGCGAGCACACAAGCCGCTTGGCGAGCTCCCCTTTCGTGAGCTCCCACACGCGAGACGGCCCGGACGCGAGACCACCACCCCAAACCGCGAGATCACCTCGACAACACCTCCTGTCTCGCTCGACAAGACTCTCCGACCTCCTCGCACTCCGGCTTGCCCGGTTAGAAATACACACCGTCCGAACAACTCTCTTCTCGCGGCGGGATCAACTCCCTTAGCGCTGCGGCGCTCTCTTTCTCTCTCTAAAACAGGAACAAGAAATTTTGGGAGTTTATCTCTCTATTTCATCAATCTTTACAAGTAATACAACATGCCCATTTATAGGCTAGAGCAACCAACCAGGGACCGCCAAATGACACCACAATAAATGCGACTCCTAACTACTTTCTCCTCTCATTAAAAACTCTATAACTTATTTAATACTAATATAAAACAGGTTTTGACTAGTTGACCCGGTCAACGAAGTTAAACCCCAACAGTAATCTGGCTTCCGTGATCTCAGCTCTCTCTAGCAATCTTTTATTTATTTTTCTTTTCTCTCCGAGTAGGGTGCAGAAGGAATTATCGGGATGAGGATTAAGGAGAGCAGAGGATTATTGTATGTGCTTCTTTCGAGAGATACGCGCATGTGGCGTGGCAAAATACACGCGGGAGGAGTTGTGCGTAGAGCATGGGAGCATGGGAGTGGCACACATAGTGGGAGTGGCGGGACTATCGTAGGAGGAGCGCGCGATTGCCACCTTGCGCAGGGAGGAGTATCACAAGAGAATATGTGCTGTGGGAAGATTGGCGTGCGCTGCAGGAGGATTGTAGCTGTGGGAGAAGGACAGTCGGTTGTGTTAAAATACAGGCAGCTCAGTTAAGCTCAAGAGACAACTCAGCTCACAACAAAAATATATAGATAAAGCTAGTCGAAGAAGCTCAGCAGGATGGCGTGATGGTGAAGAAACCTCCATACGACAAGAAGCAGCGCATCTGCAGAGAAAAAGAAAGAGACGGTTCAGAAGAGATGCAAGGAAAAGTGAAGAGAGATGCAAGGAAAAGTGAAGAGGCGCGGCGCTGATGCGTGAAGAAGAAGAAAGCCCCAAATACAGATGCAAGAAAAAGTGAAGAGGCGCGGCGCTGATGCGTGAGGAAGAAGAAAGCCCAAAAACTTTATGCCTATTTAAAGACCCGTCAGGGCATAGTCAGTACTGTAATGTTGGAATAGAAAAAGTTATATTTTACTGTAAAATCTGCCATTGCTTTTAATAGTCTCCGATTCCTGTGCCACAAAAAAACCAGTGAGAGTTATAATATTTTGGAGTATAAATATTTTGGAGTATAATATTGCTTTAGCCTTTTTACTCTATCAGTGGTATCAGAGCCATGGCCTTGAAAGGAAACGGAGCAATGTTGGCCTCAAACATACCAATATTCAATGGTGACCTATATGAATATTGGGCCATTCAAATGAGGACACTTTTTCTGTCACAAGGACTGTGGGAGATCGTGCAAAATGGAATTCCAACTCTAGCAACAACATCAGAAACTGGACCTACTGCAGAAGAACTAAAAACGGCAGCAGAAAATCGAAGAAAAGATGCAAGGGCACTAGTGTACATCCAACAAGGAGTCACTAGCTCTATTTTCCCAAGAATAATGGCAGCAACCACATCTCAAGAAGCCTGGGAAACTCTCCAAGTTGAGTATAAAGGTTCTCCACAGGTAATTTCAATAAAACTTCAAACGGCCTGGAAAGTTTTTGATACTTTACTTATGAAAGAAAATGAGAAAGTTCAGGACTTTATAGCAAGAGCCACACAATCCATAAATCAGATAAGGATGTTAGGAGACACCATAGAGGATAAAAGGGTTGTCCCTAAACTGCTTAGAAGTCTACCTCCACAATTTAATCATATAGTTGCTGCAATTGAAGAATCCAAAGATCTCAATGTGCTAAGTATACCAGAGTTACTTGGATCTCTCCAAGCCCATGAAGATAGGTTAAATCAACAACCACCTTCAATGGAGAAAGCCTTGCACCTAAACTCACTGCCCATCAGAAACACTACACAAAAACAAAAGTTTGAAAAAACAGACCATATGGTCAACAAGAACCTGCTGTTTACACATAACAGAGGACGGGGAAGAGGGAGAAACTCTCCCCAAGGAAGAACTACCTATAATAATAAAAAAGGTAATTCTTCTTGCTCCTTGTGCAACAGAACAAATCATGAAGCTAATGATTGCTTCTATAAATGTAAAAGATGCAAGAAAGCAACTCATATGGATAAAGATTGCTGGTTCAAAGATAAAACCATACCAAAACATACTGAAGAAGAGAACAAAGAGGCAATGTTCTACTTAAATGATAATAAGACCTATCTTAATACCACTTGGTACATAGATAGTGGTTGTTCGAGTCATATGACGGGGAATAAGAATCTTTTTATCTACATAGATGAAGGATTTACTGCTGATGTTGTGCTTGGGGATGGAAATGTGCAAAAAATACAAGGAATTGGAACTATAAAGGTACAAACTACTTGGAATCAAGTTAGATATATATATGATGTAAGTTATGTGCCATCATTAACGGCCAATCTTTTAAGTGTGGGTCAACTCCTTCACAAAGGCTACCAAGTTCACTTCTCAAATAATTCCTGCACAATTACCAACAACTCAGGAGAGACTGAAATCATTGCAAAGATGACAAGTAATAGAATTTTCTCCTTGAATCTGTATCCTGTCAATGAAGTTGTTCTTGCCAGCACAGCACAAATACAACAACAAACCAATTTGTGGCACAAAAGATTTGGTCACCTGAATGGTCAAGACATGAAGAAGCTAAGTAGTCATCATATGGTAGAAGGTTTACCCCCGTTAACTATAGAATCTACAATTTGTGAAACTTGTGAAGAAGGAAAAAATCATAGATTACCATTTCCAAAAACCTCATACAAAAGAAGCTTAATGCCACTGGATCTGATTCATTCAGATCTATGGGGACCATCCACATCCCCATCATTAAGTGGTAAAAGATATTTCCTTTTATTCGTTGATGATAGCAACCGGTTTATGTGGATTTACTTCCTTAACAACAAGAGTGACTGTTTTGAAACTTTTCAAGATTTTAAAGTCCTTGTTGAAAAACAATTTGAAAGATCAATTAAGATCCTAAGGACAGATCGAGGAGGTGAATTCACCTCAAATGAGTTTACTCTCTACTGCATTAAAGAGGGTATAAGAAGAGAGTTAACAGCAAGCAGATCTCGCCAACAAAACGGTGTAGTTGAGAGGAGAAACAGAACCATAATTGAAATGGTAAGAACTATGCTATTAAGCAAAAGTCTGCCAAAAGAATATTGGGCAGAGGCAGCCCACACATCACTATATATTTTGAATAGGTCACCTACCAAAGCACTTATAAAACAAACTCCATATGAAGTAATATATAAAAGGAAACCCAAAGTTACACATTTCAAAATCTTTGGCTGCATTGCATATGTTTTAATTCAGAAAGAGGACAAAGGAAAATTAGACAAGAAGAGTGAGAGATGTATTTTTGTTGGTTACAGTAACGAGTCAAAAGCCTTCAGATTATATCAACCTGTACAACAGAAGTTAATTATCTCTAGAGATGTATTGTTTGATGAAGATAGAAGCTGGGACTGGGGGGGCTCAGAAATGGAACAAGATTCAAAGAGCTGGTCATTTACTGAAGCCTGTGATACCCTCCAAATCGATGAAATTCATACAAATGAATCTCAGATGGTTGAACCACAAACTCCTATAATCCCAAATACTGAAAATACTCAGTTATATGACCCTACTCAAGCCTCTTCGAGCTCTACTTTTTATCCAGATTCTTCATCACCCCCAAGAAGAATGAGAACCTTAGAAGACATTTATAGACAAGGAGAGGTAGTACTTAATATATCTACTCCAACCAATTTTGAAGAAGCTTACAGGTGTCAAGCCTGGAGACAAGCTATGGATGAAGAAATTAAAATGGTTATAAAAAACAATACCTGGATATTAGTAACAAAACCACCTCAAGCTGATGTAATAGGTTTGAAATGGATCTACAAGTTAAAAGAAAAGGAAGATGGGTCAGTACTTAAGTATAAAGCTCGTATAGTAGCCAAGGGCTACTCACAAGTTCTAGGAATTGACTATAATGAAACATTTGCACCAGTTGTCAGGATGGAGACTGTGAGAACTCTTATTGCTTATGCAGCTCAGAACAACTTTCCAATATATCAATTAGATGTAAAATCAGCGTTCTTGAATGGTGAAATAGAGGAAGAAATTTATGTTGAGCAGCCGAGAGGTTATGAGGTAAAAGGAGAAGAACACAAAGTTTATAAACTAATTAAAGCCCTCTACGGCCTGAAACAGGCACCACGGGCATGGAATGCCAATATTGATAAATACCTGCACTCAATTAATTTCTGCAAAAGCAAAACAGACTCCTCACTTTACTGGAAGGAAGAAGATGGAATGAGAATGTTAGTGTGCCTTTATGTTGATGACCTGATCTACACAGGAAACAACCTAAAATTCTTGAATATTTTCAAAAGGGACATGGAACAGAAGTATGAGATGACTGATATGGGGTTACTTCATTATTTTCTGGGATTGCAGTTTATACAAAGTCCAAATTGTATTCTAATTTCTCAAGAAAAATATGCTTATGATATATTAAAGAAGTTCAAAATGGAAGAGTGTAACTCAGCACAACTACCAATGTCTACTCATGATCATCTATATCCTGCAACTGACAATGAACCAATGGCAGACCCCACAATGTTTAGAAGTCTAGTTGGATCATTGATATATCTAACAAATACTCGACCGGATTTGGAGTATTCAGTAAATTCCATATCTAGATTTATGAGCAATCCAACCAAACTCCATTATGAGGCTGCAAAAAGAATCCTGAGGTATGTGCAAGGAACAAAAGAATTAGGACTAATATATCGCAAGCATTATCACAGCCACGTGACAGGATATACTGATTCTGATTGGGGAAGAAGTGTAGAAGACAGAAGAAGCATCAGCGGGTATGTATTTTTCTTAGGGCAAAATCCTATCAGCTGGTCCTCCAGAAAACAGCAGTCGGTCGCACTCAGTTCAGCAGAGGCTGAATATATAGCGTTAAGTAAAGCAACAAGTGAAGCCATTTGGCTCAGACGTGTAGTTGAAGAAATTTTCAAAGAAAAGGAGAAAGAAACCTTAATTTATTCCGATAGTTCTTCAGCAATTGCCCTCGCAAAAAACCCAGTTTTTCACAGCCGAAGTAAACATATAGAAATCAGATATCATCATATAAGGGAGAATATAGAAAAGGGAGAAGTTTGCTTACGCCACATACCCACAGAGCTTCAACTAGCAGATATTCTTACCAAGCCGTTACCCAAGCCGCGATTTGAATCTCTTAGGATGAAGATCGGAGTAGAAGATCTCTCGAGCTTAAGGGGGGGTGTTAAAATACAGGCAGCTCAGTTAAGCTCAAGAGACAACTCAGCTCACAACAAAAATATACAGATAAAGCTAGTCGAAGAAGCTCAGCAGGATGGCGTGATGGTGAAGAAACCTCCATACGACAAGAAGCAGCGCATCTGCAGAGAAAAAGAAAGAGACGGTTCAGAAGAGATGCAAGGAAAAGTGAAGAGAGATGCAAGGAAAAGTGAAGAGGCGCGGCGCTGATGCGTGAAGAAGAAGAAAGCCCCAAATACAGATGCAAGAAAAAGTGAAGAGGCGCGGCACTGATGCGTGAGGAAGAAGAAAGCCCAAAAACTTTATGCCTATTTAAAGACCCGTCAGGGCATAGTCGGTACTGTAATGTTGGAATAGAAAAAGTTATATTTTACTGTAAAATCTGCCATTGCTTTTAATAGCCTCCGATTCCTGTGCCACAAAAAAACCAGTGAGAGTTATAATATTTTGGAGTATAAATATTTTGGAGTATAATATTGCTTTAGCCTTTTTACTCTATCAGGTTGTGGTAGCATTGTCACATGGGAGAAGGAACATCAGTTGCGATAGGATTATCACGCGCTGCAGCAGGATTATTGTCGTGGTTTAGGGAGAAAGGTTCGCCAGTTATAGTAGGATTATCGCGTGCTGACGGAGGATTGTCATCACGGTTGCGGGAGAAATATCATCATGCATTATTGCATGTTGCAGGAGAATGCTTGTCGCACTGCAGGAGAAGAATCGCGAGCAGAAGCGCGGACGGAACTCTTATTTGCTGACTGCAGAGGAAATGCACGCAGAGGGATACACACGACTCCGCAAGGAGGAGAGCACCAACATCTGGACTCACCATAAGAGAAGGAGAAGGGCTTGCCCAACAGTGTCTCATACGGTTGTGGAGGAGCATACGGCAACTTTCATTATGCTTTCATTTCGATAGAAATTCATTTGCTCGAAGTAAAATATTAAGCTGAGCTCATGGAGAAATTAGCCATCAAAATGGGGAAGGCAGACTTAAAAAGTATTTCTTGAGTTCTTGCAAATGTCCAAAGACGAGGGCTCGACTCATTCATCATCGCCTCCAATGAATTTTGTTCTTCCCACGGTGAAGTTGAGGCTCGATTGACCAGCTACATACTTAAGTTGGTCGTGTCGGGTGAAAAGGGCACTCTCCAGAAAAAACTTGGAGGGCAACCTGACTGGAGAGAAGAAGGAGCCAAAGAAGGACTCTAATGGGTACAATGAATAGAAGACTACACATGGCCTGTTGCACATATAGCTCCTAAAACTAATGGTCGTGCATATCGCTATTATAATGGATGGTATAAAAACTCTAAGCGATGTGAAAGTCTTTATTTTCAAGATAACTTACAACCTACGGGGGGTGAATAGGTTGTTTGACTAATATTATTAGCTTTTTAATTTATCATCCTTAGTACTTAGTGTGTTGGAAGTAATTAGCTTTCAAGTACCTGGACAAAGAAAACACCACAGAAAAGCACACACAGATTTATAGTGGTTCACAACTTTTGGGTACATCAACTCTCCTCCCACCTTGCCAACTTCCTGTTAGTCAATGACCTTCTCCAAATCACTGCTCCAAAGAGCTTACACCTCAAATCCCTCAGGATCTCTCTGTCCTCTCCAAGACCTACAGCTCAGCCACAAGGGCCTACAACTCAGTGATCAGCAGATCACCTACCTCGGGCTAAAGGCCATACACTCAAGCTGGGAGGACAGCCCTACCTCAGATCCACTAGGGATACTACCTCAGAGAGAATGACTCTCCTACAATCTCAGGAACAAAGATCCTACCTCAGATCTGCAGCCAGATCCTACCTTAGGCTCAAGTACCCTATAACTCAGTGAGAATGACTCACCAATCTCAGACTTGAAACCAAGTCCTGCAGCTCAGTGATAAATTGACAGTTTGGATCCTACAGCTCAGTCAAATTTGTCCTACCTCAGGCTCAAAGAACCCTACAACTCAGATCCAAAAAGATCCTATAGGAGTGAAATAGTTTTATGTTTATCACAGAGAAATTTCTCTGTGATGGCCCCTTGAGCTGAGTTATCTCAACTCTAACTTTCTTCACAGCTACAAGGATCTTGAGCTGGAAGTAACTAGCAGTAAACTGCTCTGCTTCCTCTTCCTGACAAAATCAGCAACTTATTCTTTCTTCTTCTCAGCTTCAAAAGTAGATCTTCATATTTGAGCTTGCTGAACTGAGAAGCAACTTTATCTGCAGAAACTGGTTCTTTGTTTCTGTACCTTCCTCAGAAGGAAGACCTTCTGAACTTGCTGGTTCAGATGAAGATGGCACCGACTAACTTGCTTTCTTCCTTCAGGAATTTGCTCTGGTTTTCCTGATGTCGATGGAGAAGACGATCAACTAACTTGTTAAGCCATCAGACTTGCTATCTTGAGCTTCCCTTTCTTCAGTCATAGTAACAATTGCAATGAAGAAGAAAAACAACTGCAACTTTTTTAAAACAATAAAGCCCTTGGAAGTCCTTTTCGCTTTGCCAAATCTCTTCCCGTTGTAGTTTGCCGATCAATGACTCTTTAGGAATCATTGGGGACCACCTGCAGCATCCAGCTGCACCTTGCTTTAACGGAAGAAGACATATAGTAGCTTCTCAGCAGAGTTTGTCATGTTCTGTAGCTTCTCCGTACTTGATTTGAAATTAGTTGACTTGATTTTACAGATATTGCTGACTTCAGCACCGGGGGACTTCACCAAAATCGAGCATCAGTAGAATAGGTGTTGTGTGAATGAGCTTCAGTCAACGCCAAGGCACTTAGATAGAATTCTGTCTATCTAGGCGTTGACAGCGTTGAGTGAGCAAGCCTCACTCAATGCCTTTTACCTTAGCTCATTCTCCAGCATTTTCTGCACGCTTGGCGTTCAGAGCGTTGAGAGTGTTGAGTGAGCACTCCTCACTCAACACTTTCTGCCTTAACCAATTTCCTGCTTCTTCAGCATCTTAATAGTTGAGAGCGTTGAGTGAGCACTCCTCACTCAATGCTTTTTGCCTTAACTAATTTTCTGTTTCTTCAGCATCTTAAGCGTTGAGAACGTTGAGTGAGCACTACTCACTCAACGCTTTCTGCCTTAACTAATTTTCTGCTTCTTCATCATCTTAGGCGTTGAGAGCATTGAGTGATCATGTGTAACACCACTATCCGTTACATGACATATAATAGAAGGTTTGGTCGGGGCCCCACACCATATGCCACAAACAGACGACGAAATTACGGGTTAATATCAAAAAACTATATGCATCTTAACTCAAAGCATTCTAGCGGAAGCTTTTAAGTTGTTTGAACTCAATTCATCTGAATGTCCATAATATATAATCTAGCATTTTTATATATAACATCACGAAGGAATTTTCACCAAATACACAGCAAGTCTTTCCTTATGGCCTTACAGTTAAGCTTTATACATATGCGTTTTATACATCGACACGCAGGCCGACCACACATGAAAATAACATCATATGAACTTCTTTGTCCTTCAAGGGCTAGCATAACAGCAGCAACAACAACAACAAGGGCTTCAGACCCCTATTTTCCGCTCGGCTCTCCTGCACCTACACGGGGCAATCCACCACAAGGGTGGCAAGCAAGAAAACGGTCAGCATTTAGCTGACCAATTTATAACGACCATACCCCTTACCCGGGACAGTGGTATTCCTTCCCTGCAGGTATAGCATTTCACAAGCAGTTATATCACACAATGTGCACTCACGCAAAATCAACATATCACAAACGTCGACCACGCAGCCCGATGCTCCGTGCACTCCGGGAACATTCTTGGTGTACCAGAAATACTAGGGTCCCACCGCCATTCAAGGCCCGAAGCCCAACGACAAACTTGAGCATTTTGCTCCACGACCTTCAGCCGGAGACTTTAGTCTTGTTGTAATGACCCAGGATTTGGCCCGTAGCCCCCCATGGCATCGCTACGGGATGGCCTTGTTGTAACGACCCAGGATTTTGCCTGTAGCCCCCCATGACATCGCTACAAGATGACGCACACAGACCCAAGACTCTCATTATGTGTTTTTGCTGAATGTCAGGCGCCCATGCACTCATGGCGGACAACCATAACGCGGATACAGATCAGCCCTTGCCCGTTGCTCAAATCTTTAATTCAATGACTAGACTAACGCGGGTCGGCATCCCCTTGTTCGTTTGGCACGAAGCCTTTTCAAGAGCTCATAATGCTCACAAATAACCACACTGTCCCCGAAGGACTGGCTTCATAATCACAGGTTAGCTAGGAGCCATCGCCAGCGACACTCACTCTCGTCCGACGTTAGCGCCAGAACTCACTTTCCATCCATAGCCCTAACCTTATCTGGATCAACCATCCAGCAATCCCTGCAGCCATCTACAGTACTAGAAACACTAGTCTTTCAAAGCATACAACACAAGCACTTTGCGGGTATTTTCCTGGACTTTTACTCCAATACTTCCTGCTACTATCCTTCACAGGCACAACCCACCGAATACGCATACATAATAATTTATACATGGAGTCTTCTTTAGTGTGCAAAATAAAACATCACCAATCTAGACCAACCTGTCCAGATAGGCTTCACACAATATGCATATTCCGTACTATACATTTCCGGATCTACATGCAAAATATCTTGGGGATATCCAAAATCAACCCAAGGGGCATCCCTCAACAATCCACCTTTTGGTGGGGGAAACTCATGCATATGCCAAATTAAGGACTTCACATGTCCAAGGAAGAAAGATCGTTACCCTTGACGATCGCTTTGGAGCCATGGAAAACTAGCTGGATGAAAAGCACCATAACAGTCTTGCCTCCACGAATCTGGTCTCGGTACGCGATTCGGGGCTCTAAAACTCCACCAGCATCCAGATTCCTTCTCCTCCTCCCTTGCTCTTCCCACTCTCTACCTCTTTACAAAGAGAGAGAAAGTCCTTTGCTAATGAGAGAATTTATCCTCAACTCACAGCTTTATACCAGCAGGTAGATCTCAGGATTGTTGGATCCTAGTGAAAGGAATAGACGGCCACGAAAAGCCCTGAAAACCACTTTCCTGGGCCAGACATGGCCTGTGACATGCCCGTGTCATAGGACGTGTTCCTTAAGTGGCAGAGAAACCTACTTAACCCGATCAGGACACGTCTGTGTGACACGCCCGTATCACAGGCCATGTGCTAGACACGGCATCGGACACGCCCGTGTCCAGTCCTTATTCATCATCCTGATCAAGCACTGAGAAGGAAACAACCCTTAACACGCCTGTATCACAGGCCGTGTGCCCCACTCGAGGATCGTCGAGCGCATTTCATCAAGCTCACTCGAGTAAACGTCGAGCGTATAGTAGGACACGGCCCTGGACACGCTTGTGTCACAAGCCGTGTACCTCACTCGAGGATCGTCGACTGCATTTCGTCGAGCTCACTCGAGAACACCCTGCCAGCACTCGAGTGCAGGACACGGCCATGGACAGGCCCGTGTCCCCAACCGTGTACCTCACATAGAGTAGGACATGGCTTTGGGACACGCCCGTGTCCTAGGCCGTGTTACCCACCCTTCTCAGGATAGTCACCACTGAGATTTGGGGCGTTACAATCCTCCCCTCCTTACAAGAAATTTCATCCCAAAATTTGCATACAGTACTGAGGAAACAAATGTGTGACAACATTTTCTGTCCAACACAAACTGTTATATAAGTTTAAAGAAACAAGTCGGGAAATTCAACACGCATGGTCTGCTCCCGCTCCCATGTTAGCTCCTCACGGCCGCAATTGTCCCATCGGACCTTGACCATCCCGACTGTTTTGTTCTGCAATAGTTTATCGGCTTTATCCTCGATCAGAATGGGCCTAACCTTTATTGTTAGCCCAAATTTGATCGGTACACGATCATTCTCAATCACTTGAGCTGGATTTTTTACGGCTTTACGAAGCACTGAGATGTGGAACACATCATGCAATCCACTCAATTCATCCGAACGAGCTAGCCGATGGGCAACTTCACCAACTCTTTCCACCACTTCAAATGGAGCAAGATATCTCAGACTTAACTTTTTCAAGTGCCGAATCTGGACACGCCCTTGAAGGGTTTGATTTTCAAATAGACTCAATCGCCAATTGCAAACTCAACATTTTGATGCTTGACATTGTATTATTTGTCTTGTCTATCTTGGGCTAATAGTAGTATCTCTCGAATAGAGCGTATCATCGAATTAGCTTCTTTGACTTCCTTACGCTTATATAGTTTCGATTCGCCTGCTTTCGCCCAAGCTAATGGTGTACGACGTTTTTTACAATACAAAGCTTCAAACGGTGTCATACTAATACTCGCTTGGTAGCTATTATTGTAGGCAAACTCTACCATATAGAGATGATCTTCCCACCTCTTACCAAAATCCAAGGCGCAGATTCAGAGCATATCCTCCATCGCTCTATTGATCCTCTCAGTCTGGCCATCAGTTTGGGGATGAAAAGACGTACTGAACGTTAACTTTGTTCCCAACAGTTGATGGAGTAGCCTCCAATCATTCGATGTGAATCGCCCGTCACGGTCACTTACAATTCTACGGGGAATACCGTGTAACCATACGATTTGCTCATCATATAGTTTCGCCAAGACTGCCATTGAATTGTTCCTCTTGTTCGGAAGGAAGTGAGCCACCTTGGTGAACCGGTCTATGATTACCCAAATCGAATCATTACCGCGTTGAGACCTTGGCAAACTATGCACGAAATCCAATAAAATATCATCAAACTTCCACTCCGGAACAGGTAGCGACTTCAGGAAACCTCCAGGCTTCTGACATTTAGCCTTCACTAAGGCACGGTTCTGACATTTAGCCACATAATGTGCTACATCGTTCTTTAACCCTGACCACCAAAACAACTTTTTCATGTCTTTATACATCTTTGTGCTTCCTGTATGAATTGAGTATTTTGTAAAATGAGCCTCATACATGAACTCTTCTCTGAGCTTACCCAAACTTGGAACGCACAAACGACCCTCTATCCGTAAAAGGCCGTCATCCTAGGAGAATTGGTCATTTGAATCATCCACTACATAGCGTTGCAAACTTTCATCAAGTTCCGTTGCTTGCCGAATTCTGTCAAGGTCACATTGTACCCCCGTCCAATGCAAGCACACATTTGCTGTGGAATTCATGTCAACACAAGAAATCTCTAAAACTTCCAACTCCTGGATCATATGCTCATCATGCATCTGCAACCAATTTTCCCTTGACGCAGTCCTACGACTCAAGGCATCTGCGACTACGTTTCCCTTCCCGAAAGTGTAGTGAATATCAAAGGTATAGTCTCCGAGGAATTCCATCCACCTTCGTTGTCACATATTGAGATCCTTCTGGTCCAATAAGTACTTTAGGCTCTTATGGTCCGTGAATATATCCACCTTCATGCTATATAAATAGTGACGCCACAGTTTAAGTGCAAAAATCACCACTGCCAACTCCAAGTCATGGACGGGATAGTTCCGCTCATGCACTTTCAACTGAAGTGAGCCATAAGCAATCACCTTTCCAAATTGAAGAAGAACGCAGCCTAAGCCGCTCCCTGAATCATCATTATAAATCTCATAGCCGTCTGTACCACATGGCTACGTCAAAACTGGCATCGTGGTAAATCGACTCTTTAGCTCTTCAAAAGCTCGCGCGCACTCCGGCATCAAAACGAACTTTTGTTCCTTCCTCGTTAATGTGGTAAGAGGCAAAGCGATCCACGAGAAGTTTTCTACAAAACATCGGTAGTAGCCTGCCAGTCAAAGGAAACTCTTGACTTCGGCCACCGAAGACAACACTGGCCACTCCTGGATGGCTCTTATCTTTGACGGATCCACCGCAATGCCCTCTCCAGTCACCACATGGCCAAGAAAAGCCACTGACGACAGCCAAAACTCACACTTTGAGAACTTGGCGTAGAGCTTATTTTTCCTCAAGGTATGCAACACCAACCGTAAATGGTTCGCATGATCTTCTTCAGATTGAGAGTACACCAAGATATCATCAATGAAAACCATCACAAACAGATCAAGTACTCTCGAAACGTTTGGTGCATTAGATCCATAAATACCGATGGCGCATTACATAGTCCAAACAACATTATAGTAAACTCGTAATGACTGTAGTATGTTCCAAATGTTGTCTTGGGAATCTCATCATCCCGGATTAGCAGCTGGTAGTAGCCTGATTTCAAATCCAGCTTTGAGTATACTTTCAATTCCTCCAATTGATCAAACAAATCATCTATCCGTGGAATCAGATATCTATTTTCTCCGTCAACTTATTCAATTCACGATAATTGATACACAATCGCAGACGACCATCCTTCTTTTTCACAAAAAGAACAAGTGCGCTCCAAGGTGACATACTTGGGCGTATATAACCCTGTTCCAACAAGTCTTGCAATTGCACTTTTAGTTCGACCATTTACTTTGGCGCTATTCGATATGGCGAACGGGCCACAGGATTTGCACCTGGCACGAGCTCAATTGATAAATCAATCTCCCGCTGTGGTGGTAATCCCCAAAGATCTTTCGAAAACACATCAACAAACTCCGAAACAATCAGAACATCATATACACTGGCCTTTGGCTCAATAGCCTCAACAAGCGTGAAGAACAACTCCGCACCTTTCCAAACTGCCTTAACCACTTGAAGAGCAGACATAAATGTCCTGCTCGACCTTCGCATACCAGCGAACTTTATTTCTCGCTCGGTATTCTGCTCCAGTGTGACTTCCTTTGACTTGAAATCTATATAGGCATGCTGCTCCGAGAGCCAGTCCATACCAAAGATCACATCAAACTCTGATATTGGCAGCACTGATGCATCCAACCCGAAATCCTGACATCCTATTCGTACCTCCACAAAACATGACCTATCCACATGCACTACACATCCATTTGGTAATAACACCTTCACACTATCTGCCACCATACGAATCGGTACACCTATCCGTGACACGAAGTCCACAGATAGAAATGAATGAGAAGCACCAATATCAAACAGTGCTCTCGCCGGACAGTATTGAATCAGTACAAAGCCTAATACAAACACATCATGCACAAGCTACAAACAAGGTATGAAATAGCAAAAGCAGCAATCAAATATATTACCGCGTACCTGTGACAACGTCACTTTGCTTTATGGCTTCCTGCTGGACAAGATTATATACGCGGGGTTGCGCCTGGGATGCAGAGGACTCCACCACTGCCTTTCCTTTTCAGCATATGACGCTCCTATCTTATTTTCAACCTTTAGTGGACCAACCAGATAGTTACGGGCTATATGCCCCACTCGACCACATGTATAGCAGGTCCGAGACTCCTACCTCGAAGTCTCTCCCGATGCAACACTCGAGGGAGCCTGTGAAGAAGACTTGAATCTCTTACCCCATTTCCTTCGGTGCTTTTATTTCCCCGGGTGTGACACTTTGAACTCAAACTTTGTCACCGCCAAGTCCCTTTTTCCTTACACCCGCTTCATATCCTTCTCCAACGCACATGCCGTATCCACCAACGCCTGAAACCCTTGGTTCACCGAACTTAATAGCAGGAATCTCAACTCATCCCGCAATCCTTCGTAGAACCGATTGGTTTTTCGTTGTTCATTAGCAAAGATAGACCCAGCATAGCATCCCAATCGCATAAACTCATGCAAGTAGGTATCAACACTACTCTCTCCCTGAGTTAGATGCTGGAACTCATTTTCCATAGCGATGCGTTGTGCCACTGACAAGTGTTTTTCCAAGAACAGTCGTGAAAACTCCTCAATCAAGACCTCTGTTAGTTGCCGGCCCGCTAAGTGGTGTAACTCTATCTCGTCCCACCATAGCCGAGCCTCTCCTTCCAATAAGAAGGTGGCCAAGGTGACCTTCTGATTTTCCTCCGTCCTTATCACCGTCAATATTCACTTGACGCGCGACAACCAATCTTCCGCCTGCATTGGGTATCCCACACCCATAAACATAGGAGGATTGAAGCTCATAAACTGCTTCAACTGCTATTCAGCTGCTCGAGGATCAACAGCCTCAACAGGTTCTTGCCTTACAAAAACCCGTTCTGGTACCAATGCCGGTTGCGCCTACCCGGTAGGCTGTGCATGAATCATTGCAAACAGCGCTTCAGCAATTAAGCGTACTGTTTTCGCTAAAGGAGGATGTGTAGGCACCTCGACTGGTGCCACACTCTCATCAGAACGCTGGGGCTCAGACTGCCCAGCACCACTACGAGTCACCTAAAGGTGGACCAGACACACATTAGCAACCTTGCATAAGCAATAATAATAAAATAGGTACGCGCGGGTTCTTCAAATAGGTGTATTTACATTCCTTAGTGGACATTCTTGAGTTCTTTAATGTTATAGTTGGTCGCACTTACACGTGCTCGCCACCCTACAAAAGAATTCGAGCACGAATTTGAAAGAGGAAGACCGAGACAATCTGATACCAAAATGTAACACCAATATCCATTACATGACATATAATATAAGGTCCGGCCAGGGCCCCACACCATATGCCACAAACAGACGGCGAAGTTACGAGTTAATATCAAAACTATTCGCATTCTAACTCAGAGTATTCTAGCGGAAGCTTTTAAGTTGTTTGAACTCAATTCATCTGAATGTCCACAATATATAAACTAGCATTTATATATATAACATCACGAAGGAATGTTCGCCAAATACACAGCAAGTCTGGCCTTATGGCCTTACAGTTAAGTTTTATACATATGAGTTTCATACATCGGCACGCAGGACGGCCACACATGAAAATAACATCATATGAACTTCTTTGGACTTCAAGGGCCAGCATAGCAACAACAACAACAAGGGCTTCAACACCCTATTTTCTGCTTGGCTCTGCTACACCTACACGGGGAAATCCACCACAAGGGTGGAAAACAAGGCAACGTTCAGCGTTCAGCTGACCAGTTTATAATGACCCTACCCCTGACCCATGACAGTGGTATTCCTTCCCTACAGGCATAGCATTTCACAAGCAGATATATCACACAATGTGCACTCATGCACAATCAACATATCACAAACATCGACCACACAGCCCAATGCTCCATGCACTCAGGGCACATTCTTGGTGTACCCGAAATACCAGGGTCCCACTGCTATTCAAGGCCTGAAGCCCAATGGCAAACTTGAACATTTTGCTCCACGACCTTCAGCCGGAGACGTTAGTCTTGTTGTAACGACCAGGGATTTGGCTCGTAGCCCCCCATGGCATCGCTACCAGATGGCCTTGTTGTAACGACCCAGGATTTGGCCCGTAGCCCCCCATGGAATCGCTACCAGATGGCGTGCAATGGCCCAAGACTCTCATTATGTGTTTCTGCCAAATGCCAGGCGCCCATGCACTCATGGCGGACAACCATAATGTGGATATAGTTCAACCCTTGCCCGTTGCTCAAATCATTAGGTTAATGACTAGACTAACGCGGGTCGACATCCACTTGTCCGTTCGGCATGAAGCCTTTTCAAGAGCTCACAAATAGCCACATTGTCCCCAAAGGACTAGCTTCACAATCACAGGTTAGCTAGGAGCCATCGCCAGCGACACTCACTCTCACCCGGCGTTAGTGACAGAACTCACTTACCATCCCTAGCCCTAACCTTATCTGGATCAACCATACAGTAATCCTTGCAGCCATCTGCAGTACCATAAACACTGGTCTTTCATAGCATACATCACAAGCACTTTGCAGGTATTTTCCTGGACTTTCACTCCAGTACTTCCTACTACTATCCTTCATAGGCACAACCCACCGAATCCGCACACATAATCATTTATACGCGGAGTCTTCTCCGGTGTGAAAAATAAAACATCACCAATCTAGACCAACCTGTCGAGATGAGCTTCACACTGTATGCATATTCCGTACTATACATTTCCGGATCTACTTGCAAGATATCTTGGGGATATCCAAAATCAACCCAAGGGGCATCCCTCAACAATCCACCTTTTGGTGGGGGAAACCCATGCATATGCCAAATTAAGGACTTCACATGTCCAAGGAAGAAAGATCGTTACCCTTGACAATCGCTTTGTAGTCATGGAAAACTAGCCGGATGAAAAGCACCACAACGGCCTTGCCTCCACGAATCTTGACTCGACATGTGATTCGGAGCTTTAAAACTCCACCGCAAGCCGGATTCCTTCTCCTCCTCTCTTGCTCTCCCCACTCTCTACCTCTTTACAAAGAGAGAGAAAGTCCTTTGCTAATGATAGATTTTATCCTCAACTCACAGCTTTATACCAGTAGGGAGATCTCAGGACCTTGGATCCTAGTGAAAGGAATGGACGGCCACGAAAAGCCCTGAAAACCACTTTCTAGGGCCAGACACGGCTTGTGACATGCCCGTGTCACAGGCCGTATTCCTTAAGCGGTAGAGAAACCGACTTAGCCTAATCAGGACACAGCCGTGTGACACGCATGTGTCACAGGCCGTGTGTTAGATACGACATCAGACACGCCCGTGTCTAGCCCGTGTTCATCATCCTGATCTGCATAGAGACGGGAACATCCCTTGACATGACTGTTTCACAAGCCGTGTGCCCCACTCGAGGATCGTCGAGCACATTTCGTCGAGCTCACTCGAGTAAATGTCGAGCACATTGCAGGACACGACCCTGGACACGCCCGTGTTATAGGCAGTGTATCTCACTTTAGGATCGTCAACTGAATTTCGTCGAGCTCACTCGAGAACACCCTGCGAGCACTCAAGTGCTGGACACGGCCATGGACAAATCCGTGTCCCCGGTCGTGTACCTCATACAGAGTAGGACATGGCTTTGGGACACGCCCGTGTCCCAGGCCATGTTACCCACCCTTCTCAGCCCAGTCACCATTGAGATTTGGGGAGTTACAACATGCCCCACTCAACTCGTTTTGCTTTAGCCAGATTTTCTAAATCATGCCATTGAGGGCGTTGAGTGAGCATGACTCACTCAATGCTTTCAGCCTTAGTCAGATTTTTCTGCACCTTGGTGTTGAGTGAGTAGGCTCCACTCAACACCAAACTACTTAACAGATTTTATCTTGTTTATCTGGCATTTAGTGAGTAACCATCACTGAACGCCTTTGGACTTAGCCAAATATCAGCGCAGATTTTCTGTAGCTTTGACTTATAAGGCAATACTCAATGAATATAGACTATGACGTTGAGTGAGTGATACTCACTCTATGCCTATGGACTTAGCCACTTTTCTGCCAATTGCTTCTTAGGATTTAACTGCATTAGCCTGTCTCACAGCCTTTTGTTGTATGACATTGAGTGAGCTGACTTCATTCAATGCTTGTGGACTTGGCCACTTTCTTAGCTTGCCACTACTTTGGCTTTGATTGTATAGGCTCCACTCACCGTTATAAGTCATCTGGCATTGAGTGAATGATCTTCACATAACGCTTGTGGACTTGGATAGTTTTCTGTCTATCCACACCTTATGTAAGTGTTTACCTGACCTAGCCACTTAGGCTACCTGTCCCATCATTGTACAACTTTATATATATCAATGACAAGATTGACTTCCTCAAATCTAGGACATTGTGGGCAATGCACCCAACAATCTTCCCATATTTGAGGAAGTCAAAACCCTTAAGCAAATTAAGCAAATGAGTCAATGACATACATATAAATATGCAGCAATAAGAATATAAGAGTAAAGAAAAAAATATAACTAGAGAGTGATCTATAGTTACCATACCTCCTTGCCCGCAGGTTGAACCTTACCACACCAGCTCCCCCTGAATTACTACAACCATTCTTGACCATAGACATGATCATCTTTTCCTCCCCATTTTTGACTTCAGCAAATAGCCAACAAGGTTCTCATTATCTGCTCCCCCTGAATTGCTAGAGCAGTGTTGGACATGCTTCCCCTCAACAGATGCATCATCCGTCATATTTCTTGGTAGACAATCTAGTCCATACCAGTCTGGACAACAGTTGACCATGATGACACTGAAGGTATATCACTTGAAGAGTCTTCATTTTGCTGAAGAACAATTTCATCTACAAGATACAAAATAGCCTGCAACTAAATGAGGAGCAACTGAAGCTATACCAGGTTTAACCTACCTAACTCAAACTTGAAGGTGTTAAACTTTGCTTCATCTAGTGGCTTAGTGAAGATGTCAGCCACTTGCTTGTCAGTTGGGACAAACTCAAGGTTGATATCTTCATATTCCACATGCTCCCTAATGAAATGATATCTGATTTCAATGTGCTTAGTCCTGCTATGAGAGACATGATTCCTAGCAATTGAAATAACACTAGTAGAGTCACAAAATAAAGGACTTCTACTTAACTGAAGGTTGTAGTCCTGGAGCTGATGCTGGATCCATAGCAACTGAGCATAGAAGCTACCTATTGAGATGTACTATGACTCTGTAATTGAAATTGCAACATTAGTTTGTTTCTTGCTACTCCATGAAACTAGTCTTCCACCTAGGAATTGACAGGTGCCAGAAGTGCTCTTCATGTCCTCTTTGTAGCCTACAAAGTCTGTATCTGAATAGCCAGTTAGTTCAAACTCTATATTCCTAGGGTATCACAGGATAAGATCTGGTGTGCCCTTAAGATACCTTAGAATTCTCTTTGCAGTAGAGTAATGAGATTCTTTGGGGCAAGTCTGATACCTAACATAAACACATATTGCATACATAATGTCTAGCCTAATTACAGTAAGATAGAGAAGGGAACCAATTATCCCCCTATACAAGGTTTCATCAACAGGTTTCCCTGCCTCATCTTTGCATATGAACATACTTGGTCCCATGGGAGTTCTCTTATTGAGTAAGTCTGCATATCAAATTTCTTTATTAACTCCCTGGTGAAGTTAGACTGGATATGGACAAACCATCATCAGTCTGTCTTACTTGGAGGCACAATAAGAATTTAATTTCACCCATACTTCTCATCTCAAACACCTCCTGCATAAGTTTGACAAACTTCCTGCAGAGGTGATGCTTAAGATCACGGCAGTGAACCAGTCGCACAAGTAATATAAAATGGGGGCTTTCCCATGCATCGATCTCATAAGGAACACAGTAAGGTGGAGTTAATTTCGAGGAGGACTTGAGATTGAAGTCCTTAAGGTCGGCGGTAATGATGGGGGCTTTGATATTGAGGATAAAGAAAATAAAACACTATCAACTACTCCTATGCAACGCCACTATGCAATGCTTCGCCAGACGGGATGGAAGACTAGTCGGGCCGCTATGCACCGAATCACTAGGCAGATGGACAAGAAGGCTGGCGGATGAGGTGGTTAGAACGGAGGAATGAGGGTCATGAGCACCTCTCTGCTACGCGCGCCACTAGCAATTGCTAGTGGGGCAAGGGTGGATGGTGGTGGATGGAATATGGCGCAACTCGAGCAACTTAAGCAGTAAAATGACATAGGAATCACATAGACATGATACACATAACATATACAACCAAAGTGCACTTCATCAATATAAATAGATTTAAACACCAATATTCAACAAGAAAGCAAGAACAAGTCAAGAGATCGACCGAATCCGAAGTCTTGCTCAGGATTCACGGTTGGAATCGTCGGGTTGTCAATCCGCGTCCAAGCTCGGTCCTAAACTGCGTCCGGGGTAGAGAAGGGCTGTCACCACCTTCCAATGGCCCGTCTTATTCGTCTCACGATAGCGGACGAAGTTTGCTAGCTTTCCTTTGCTTGATGGCTATGACGTCAAACCCTACTTGAAGCTCATGGATGAAGGAGAAGGCCGAGAGGAAGCTCCGGCTTGGATTTGGCGGTGAAAGCTTGCCCAGAGCACCTCCCTAGGGTGGAAGATGAAGAAAAACCACGGAGAAGGCGGAAAACGGCGGAGAAATGTCGTGCTCCGGATCCTCTCTTGAATTAGGTCGAGACCTGCACTATTTATACAAAGCGGAAATAAACAATGTGCACGATCACAGGCGCATGACCAGTGGTCGTATGCACTATGTCCGGTGATCGTGCGCACTGGCATGGAAGATCAGGAAGAAGAACTGGGATAACGCGCACGAGTAGTGGCGCACGACCAGTGGTCGTGCGCACTAAGTCCAATGGTCGTGCGATTACCCCAGACAGGACTCCAGAAAAGAGGAATCAATGCACACGAACAGTGGCGCACGACCGGTGGTCATGCGCACTAGGTCCAGTGGTCGTGCGATTACCCAGGCTGATTCTGGAAAATGTAGAGTAGTGCGCACGATCAGGCACGCACGACCAGTGGTCATGCGCATTAAATCCCATGATCGTGCGCATTATTCCTGTTTCAAAACCATCCCCGGACACGCACACGACCCCTGTACCAAAAGGAAAAACCAATCACTGATATGTGCAGACATTCCAGGCAATCACAAAAGGAGTACAAACTATAAAAATAACAAAATACACAACCACGGGCATAAATGTGCACTTCTATGGGAAAGATATGGTACCTAAACACCTAGAGAGGGGGGGGGGGGGTGAATAGGTGACTAAAACCTTTTTAACTTTTGTTTGACAGCACAACAGTTTATCACAGATTATTACAGTTAACAGCAATTTCAGAAATCACACAGGAAAGCCACAACACAGCACAGCACAGCAGACACACTAATTTTATGTGGTTCCCCAATCTTTGGGTACATCCACTTTCCCCCTTCGCCTATCTAGCAGTTGTACTAGATTCGGCCAAACTTCTCCACTAGCTCAGAACCCAACAAGGTTCCTACCTCAGGCCCAAAGCTTACACTCAGCCAAAAGGCCTACATCTAGCCACCCAGGCCTACACTCAGCCAATCAAAGGCCTACACTCAGAGTTCTTCAACTCCTACACTCAGGCACCAAGCCCTACCCTCAGCCTTTATAAAATAGGCTTACAATCACTCAGATCCAATGGATCTTACAAGTTATAATAGAAATTACAAATTCTAACTCTACAACTCAGAAGGAATGAGAGGAGTTGAGAGTTTCTTGGAGAGTTCTTGGAAGAACTCAGCTTGATCCAAACTGACTTAGCTTTCTTCAAAGCTTCTTGAGTAGAACTGAATTAGTCTGAATCTTCTGCAGTTGATCCTGATCTCTGCTTCTTGACAATCCAGATGACTCTGAATTCTTATTCTCAGCCTTAGTTCCAAAGACTGAATCCCTTGGTGGAGCTCTCTCTCTCCAACTACTTAGATCTGCAGTTGGACTGCCTGATCCTTCTTGTGTTGATCTTCTGTGTATCACTTCTTGATTTTGTCTGATCAACTACTTCAATCACACCAGTAATGTTTGTGAACTTCTTAATTATTCTCCTTTTCTTCTGAGACTGTGGGGCCTATTTATAGGCTTCCTTCATGGTAACCGGCTGATCCGGTTTATAACAGTCTTTTGACTTGCTGACAGTTGCTGTAGACCGGCTGGATTGGCAGCTGTCATGTCACCCAGTTCACTTCTTGAAATTCTCTAACTGTCAGTTAGTGTCGAGACTTTCTGTTGCTTAAGTGTCGACACTTATAGACCAAGTGTCGACACATGTTGTGTAAGTGTCGACACAAGTCTACAAGGTGTCGACACATTCCCTTGTATGTCTCGACACAGTTTCTTCTGCATGTGTCGACACTGAAATTGAGTGTCGAAACAAGCACTTGTACTTCATTCTTTCTGTATTTCTTCTCAAGTGTCGACACATCTCATTTGTGTCGACACATGTATGGTAGAAACTGTCAAGTGTCGACAATGCTTCTTGGTGTCGACACAAGTCTTAATTCTTGATTCTTCAGCTGAGTGTCGACACATCCCATAGTTGTCTCGACACTTTTATACTTAGAATATTTTACAAGTTGTCTGTTCTTTGCTAAGTGTCGACACAGCTCCTTGTGTCGCACTATCTTCAAGTGTTGAGTCTTCTGGTATGTGCGACAATTGTGCTGAGTGTCGACACATTCTTTAAGGTTGACTTCTTTGAGTGTGTCGACACATTATGCTGAGTGGCGACACATTCTTCATATGTTGACTCTTTTGATGAGTGTCGACACACTGTGTTGAGTGTTGACACTTGTACTTAGTCTCTGCAGAATTATGCTGAGGTCGACACAACTCCAAGTGTCGACACTGTCTGGTGTTGACTCAGCTCTTCAAGATGTCGACATTCTGCTAAGTGTCGACACAGCTTTTCTTGCATCCCTTCTACACTGAGTGTCGAACAGCTCCAAGTGTAGACACTTTCTGACTGGTGTCGACTCTTGTCCCTGGTGTCCGACACAATGACTCCAAGTGTCGACACTGCTTGTCGGGTGTCGACAAAAGCTTTCTCAAGTGTCGACACTTTGCCTATGGGTGTCGACACATGGACTTAGAAAATTTTCAGTTCAGTCCAGTGTATACCTAACCTGCACAAATAACTCCAACCAAACATCCAATACACTTCTGATGTATATCATTGAGTTAGGTGAGGCTTCTTCAAATCAGGTACATTTGACCAATGTACCCAACCATC